>JACGWO010000001.1:56459577-57059577 GCA_034509735.1 Sesamum alatum
ATCGGAGCAAATGGAAAGGCACATAACTGATTTGATAAAAAAGGTATTTTCGTGTTTTCTTCTTTTTACTCTCTTCGATGGAGTGAGAACAGATTTAACTTTTTCTTAATACTCCTCTCAATCAAGATAATAGAGTTCCATCAGGAATGGAAAGAAATTGGTCCAAATATGTCAATCTCTAGAGAGAGTATTTTAACAGTGAAATGGATGTTCATTGGAGTTAAATTTGCAGAGCCTTCAAGATGTGACTGGAGCTGAATTCAAGATGTTTATGGATTTCTTAAAAAGCTTAGGCATGTTTGGTGAGAAAGCTCCTCCAGAGCGGATCCAAGAACTTATTGAAATTATCGAAGGTCAAGCTGATCTGGATGCCCAATTTAATGTATGTAGCTTTCTTATTTTTATTGATATGAAACACGTTCTTTGTTTGTTTCGTAATTTCTGGGAAGGAGAGGTGTTGTGTCTCTTGAATTAAAAAGCAGACCCGTGCCCTGCTACATATGGATGAATGTTTACATCCCTCAGTTGGATTCTCTGCACAGATTCCGATAAATACATTTTGATATCTTTCAGTAGATTGTAAACTTGATTATCCTCTATTAAGAGTCTTTGAAAGCTAAAGTTAGGGTTGACATCCTCAGATACACTGAGGATTAGCATTCCCACCTTCCATCTGCTTTCTTGAGTGGAGAAGGGCAAAAGTTTGCAAATCTCATTCTATAATATGGTCTAACTGCAGGTTACAGATGGAGATCATATAGATCGACTGATATCGTGCCTGTTTATGGCTCTTCCATTTTTCAAGGTCCAGATAATGCTTGCCGATTATTATACTTCTTAGTTAATGAAAACTCTTTTTATTTTTTATTTATTTATGTTAGCTGGCCTTTGTATTACTTGCAGAGGGGTGCATCTAATAGCAAGTTTTTCAACTATTTGAACAAGCACATTTTCCCTGTTTTTGATGAGGTACATAATTTCCACATTGTAATTTACAGCTATGACCTGTATACAGTGGTGTATAGATTCCCACTTTCCTTCATTTGTTACCAATTATATATTCATGATCCACTAAAAAGGTTGAAAAGGATTTTAATTTATTTCATTTTGTACTACAATCTATCCTCTGTTGTGCAGATTTCTGGATGCATTTCTATAATGTGTCAGTCATTTTTTAGATTTGCGGTACTTTCTTTTACATGAATTTCTCTTGGACAATTGTAATTGAATTTAGGCTTTCAAAGAAATATGGTGTTTTCACTGGGCATGAAATTATAAACTTAATTTATGCAATAAAGTAAAAGGACCAGATATCAGAAGTAAGGATTTTGCTGCCTGTTCATTTTGTATGTGTTATTTGCTTTTGGAAATGGCACAATCTTCTCTTTTTCGAATATCAAAAGTTCAAACTTTTTAATTGGAATATGAAAATGTAGGCACAGTAGTTAAGTAGTTATATAATTGAATCAAAGAGTATGACTTCTCTTTGCTTGTCAGCTTCCTGAAGAAAGAAAAGTGGACCTGCTTAAAAACCTTGCTGAGAGTTCGCCTTACACCTCCCCGCAAGACTCGAGACAAGTTCTCCCTGCTATCGTTCTGCTCTTAAAGGCAAGTTTGTGAGATATGCATGATGAATGTAATGCAATGCTAGTGCTCTCTTTATGTGTACACCAAGATATTAAATATGGATTGCTTTTAACACTCACGTATACCTGTAAAAATGAGAAGGAAGAAAAAGAGAAAAGACAAAAATTTCTCTACTGTTTGCCCTATATTTCTCTTTTTAATATTCTGGTTAACCTGTTGTACATAGATATTCTCTTATCAGAAACATGCCAACAGATTTATGTTGCCTAAACTTTAGTTATCCTTCAACATGCTAATGACTTTGGCTCATGCAACTTATTTATTGTTGTTTCAGAAGACCATGCCACGAAGAAAAGCAGGAGAAGAGATGAACTTTACTTATGTTGAGTGTTTGCTGTATGCGTTCCACCATTTGGCTCACAAGGTTATTGGTGTTCCCTTGTCTTTTCTTTTCTTACATTGTCTATGTCTTGTATGCCCATAATACATTTTCATTGCTCATCCTCCTTCAATTGTTGGACAGGCACCAAATGCAACTAATAGCTTGTGTGGTTACAAGATTGTGACTGGCCAACCCTCAGATAGGCTTGGGGAGGACTTCTCAGATCAATACAAAGATTTTTCTGAGCGGTGAGTTTATCCTACCCATGGCGTCACTTGATTTTCTGCCTTTTGTTCGTGTCATTTGCCTTTGAATTTTTTAAGAAAGGAATGTAAGTGGGGAAAATGTAACTTCTTGTTTGCCATTTCTCATTTATGCTGAGATTATGTAGAAATAAATCTTCATATTCATAGTTTAGTTTCTCTTTCAGAATTGAGTCTCGACCCCTTTTTATTTGAAAATAACATCTTTGTTGATGCTACAGATTGAATTGTGTTGAAGATCTAGCCCGGGCTACCATGAAGAAGTTGACTCAGGGAATGGCGGAGCACAATAAGGCACTGGCAGCTGCTGTATCAGATGAGGCAAAGGCTAGCATTGTGAGTTCTTATTACAAGAACTAGAGTATTCTCTGCAAAGCCAGTAACTGGTGTGTGATGTGGATGGACTTACATGATTCAATATGCGATCTGCAGAAAATACAAATTCAGAACACGACAACTGGGTCACGGACTTGCAATAACATCTTGGTTATGACGCAGGTAAGTGGAATTACCACATATAACATTCCTTTTTTTTTCTTGAGGAAATATATCATTCTTTTAAGACATAGATTATGCAGTGTGAAATATATATGCATTTTTCTTTGGCTGATTATCATGCAATTTTTCATAATTCAGCCTCTGCACTCCAAGACACCTTCATTTATTGGAGATAAGAGAATCAATTTATCTTGGAAAGAAGCAGTGAAACCTACAGCTACATCGACTGCTACTGCTGCTGGGTACGTTTCTATGCTGCACTTTTCAGGGTGGATAGGATGCCTCAAATTTTACTTTCTTTTATATGACCGGATCTTAAGTGAGCAACCTGAATAGCATCTATGCTTCCCACCCTCTCCCACTTTCACCTGGAAGTGGCATGGTATTGGTTCTGGGCTGAACGCATGCGGAAATTGTAATTTCTGGACTTAATAGCATGATGTAGTATGTAGAAAAAAGTTTGGCTAGAGAAGTGAGCAGCTGGAAGAGATCCTGCTCGGATTTCAATTTATACTGGCGTTTCTCCATGATGTCAAAGCATCCCATTATCCGAGAATTTTCTCATATTTTATTAATTTGTTATTTCTTGCATTTCATCTCATCTTTTACCTTCATTATTATATTAGTGATATCTCAATTTTTATGGAGAGAATTGCACCTGCCATACTTTTAACACATTTAACTTTTTGTTCGTGTATTTTCATCTACAGAGGGAAGCGTCCTGGTGCACAGAACGGTGGTAGCAATAACCCTTCAAAAAAGGGGCGTGGAGGTGGCGGCACACAAAATCAGCCCTCCAATAGGTCATTTGATGGTCTACCATATGGAGGGAGAAATTTTGGGGGTAGAGGCAGGGGACGTGGTGGACGTGGGAGGGGAAGGGGTAGGGGATTCCGGTAGAGCTTTGTTTCTGCCGTCAATGTAACACAAAAACTTGGAACTTTGTAGACCAGAATATGCAAAAGTTGAATCAAATTGCATTAATATACACCACAATTATGGACTTGAGCAATTTTGACGAGGGGATAGAGGAATTGAAATTTTTAACTTTTAATTAACATTTTTTTAGTTCTATTCCTCGTATTTGAATATTTTATACTGAATTTGGCATCTATGTAAATTTTTAGGCATTTAAATTATCTGTCTGAATTTATAAGCATTTAATATTTATTATAAATTTATAAATGCATTACTTATGGGCATATATAAAGAACAACTTGATATGGTGACAAACTGACAATAATTAATTTAATTGAGTATCAGAGCCTCATGTTTCCTCTTAAGAGGTAGTTGAAAAAAATCCTCTTATTCAGGTGAATTAGGCTGCCTCCTGCCTGACATCTATTTTTTTAACATTTAAATCAAAACAATACGAAAATATAGTAATTTTTATTTAACAATTGCAACTATGTACACATTATATAATTATATGCAGCCTTATATTTTTAACAAGGTTAAATAAGTCACAACGGTAAAAAATATGACAGCGGTGAAAGAAAAGGGTTGACTGTAAGGGCGTGGGGTTGAGCACCGAACTTAGAACATCTTAAAACCACCTCTTTCATTTGCACTGCGTCGAAGTATACAGTCCTTGCCAGTAGTGAGTTTCTGACATCAAATTTTCTTTCGCCGGAGAATATAAGAATGTCAAGATTTTGGAAGCCGGGGACGGAGAAGCCTTGCCTTGTAGACGACGAAGAAGGCGGCATTTTATTCTACACCGCTTCCTCATCTTCTTCATCAGGGTAATCTGTTTTCTTTTCTTTTCTTTTTCTTTTTTTCCATGTGTGGGTTTTCTTGTTTACTCAATGGATGATAAAGAATAGGTATGGACATGCTAGCATGGAGAGGCAAAGGCAGAGGCTCCCAGTGTTCAAGTATAGAACCGCCATTCTATATTTAGTGGAGACGCACGCCACCACCATCATCGTCGGAGAAACGGGCAGTGGAAAAACTACTCAGATTCCTCAGGTCTCCTGTCAAGATTGCTGAATTCCGTTTATGTTAAAAATTCTTAAACATAAAACACTGAAATTCTTGAATTTTCCTTTTCTTGAGTGGGAGTGATCAAAATTCTTCTTCTTTATTTGTTCTTCAAGTTTCTTTTTACTGGGGGGCTAATTCTTGAGTGGTTATCTTTTAGTCGCCCTTCTTCTTTATTCATTCGTGAAGTTTTTTTTACTGCCGACTAATTCTTGAATGGTTATTCTGAAATTGCCCTTTTTCTTTATTCATTCTTGAAGTTTTGTTTTACTGGGGACTAAATCTTGAATGGTTATTCTTCAATTGCCCCCCTTCTTCATTCATTCTTGAAGTTTCTTTTTGCTGGCAGTAATCTTGAATGGTTATTGTTTACTATGTCTAAATCTTTTTCACTGGGGACTAATTCTTTTTAACCGGGATTACTTCTTGAATTCTTGAGTAATCAAAATTCTTTTTACTGATGACCGATCCTTTAATTGCCCTTCTTCCTGAGTATTAATAATTGGAATATAATTTATATTTTAAAACTTAATTCTTCAAATTTTCATTTTTTTGATTAAGACTACTCAAAAGTTTTGTGTTCTTTATCAATTCCAGAATTTGCTCTCCTCCGTGATAAATTAATAATTGAAATATTCTTCTTGAAATATATGTTTCTTTCTTTAATGAAATTGGATGTGTATAGTACTTGAAAGAAGCGGGATGGACGGAGGGTGGACGGATGATAGCATGCACGCAACCGAGGCGGTTGGCTGTGCAGGTATGATACTGGGCTCGATTCTGTACATGCATAGGCAAAGCTATTCCTAGACGGCCTAATTTTGTGTTTTCTTTTTCTGTTTGTGTATTACATGGTCATGAACTTACATGAATTGAAAATATAAATCATATTGGAGTCTGAGAAGCCACTTTCTTTTTTTTCCTCTCAAAAAAAAGAAGCCACTTTTTTCCCCCAAGGTGCAAGGATTTTGTTTTCTGGGAAATTTGGTCTTTTGATATGATTTTAACGTGCAATGTGAAATCTATACGTTAATGTCTAGGTGGAGTTGCACTCGCGTAGTTTTCTTTACGTAGATTTAGAATTGGCGCTTTATTATAATTTTGTTCTATAATCATACGGTGATGATATATGAGAAATTAATGTCTTTACTTGATGTATAGTGCTACTGTGCTCTATGGTGGCAATTCTAGTGGATCTTACTTACTCTTCATGAATTTGAATATTAGATCACAGACCTAGTTACAATGTCATGGGTATATTTCTGTTTTTCTTGCAGTCATTACTTTTTGTTGCTTTTTCTTCACCTTAAATGGACACTTGATTTTTTGCAATCTTACTTGATAGATATCCAGTGCATGTTAAGTTGGAGCAATTACCTGTAACTTTTATTTGATAGCTGCATTATGTGATAGTTAAGTCATCGATGAGTGTACTGCATAAATCCATGAAGTTAATGTTATCTGGCATCCAGAGTGTTGCTTCAAGAGTTGCTGAAGAGATGGGTGTCAAACTAGGTGAAGAAGTTGGTTATACAATTCGATTTGAAGATATTACCAATTCTGTGAGTATATGCTTTTTATCATATTCTTTTGCCTTTGTAAATATTATTTTGTTAATGATTCCATCTTTCTTTTATACTAGTTGCAGATAGTGCTGTTTTTATGAAATGCTGTAACTCAGGTTGTGGCACCATTTTCCCAGCCAAGAGTATTGCTATGTCTATGTATTCATAGGCACTAACGATGACAAATCCTGTTCTGTAAACAGGAATTAACAAGGATAAAATTTCTAACTGATGGGGTGTTGCTGAGGGAAATGATGGATGATCCTCTGTTAAGCAAGTATAGGTAGGTCTTTCTTTGTAGATGCCATGTACTTGGGAGCCAACGAATGCAGCCAACGCAAGTTCATGCACTCACTATACTGTTAAAGCCTATAATAGTTAGATTATTGATAAGCATCAGGAGATAGATGAATTGACAAGCATGGGCAAACTATGCATAGGATTAATTTTATTATATCTTTCTATATTTGTCCTCAAACTGTGTTTTGGCCATGCAGTGTCATCATGGTAGATGAAGCTCATGAACGGTCTCTTTCCACAGACATTTTGTTAGGTCTGCTGAAAAAGGTGCACTTGCATCCATTAGGCGGTGGTTCAATTTCTTTAAACACGTATGCTTTTCTGTTATATTCTTATTTCTTCTCAAAGACTATTATTGGTAAACAGATTCAGCGGCGTCGGCCAGATCTTCGTCTTATCATCTCATCAGCTACCATTGAAGCGAAATCGATGGCTTCTTTTTTCGATACCAGGTTTAGTCGTGGCATCTGAATTGTATCATTAGCAGTTTATTTAGCGAAGTATCATTAGCAGTTTATTTAGCTTCGCTGGCATCATACTAGTTTTATGTGGCCTTTGTGTTATATATTTATCCCCCTTTCCTGAAAAGTGTAAAAAAAAGTGTTTAAAAAATAAAATATTTTCAGTGTAAATCTGTCCTTCTGCACTCATTCATAACATATAGAAACTCGTTGGATTTGATTTGAGCTCAGTATTTAATTTGATAACTTTTGAGTAATATCTATTGTGAGAATAAACCATTATGATCCTTACCCGTAGGCATCATCTAAATGAGTTGCGTCAAGAAATAGCATTAACTTATAGTGCAATGGAGTTGCAGATCCTCTCCTGCGATTCTCAGCCCATAGAAAATCAATCCTAGCAGGGTAGTTTATTTCTTACTTTTTCCTTCTCCTCTTTTTTTTTTCCTCTAGGCAATAGTAACAAGACAATACTCTCTAGCCATAGTTTTATGGAAAATGGCTTTGATCTATGTTCTGCTAATAAATTTAGAATTTTTAAATAGGTATACTGATTAGTGTCAGACTATATGCCATCAAAATAATTTCTGAGAGGGAGGTTTGTGTGTGAAATGATTGCATGTGCATGACAGTCTTCATATGTCATCACTACAGTATTATGCTTGGTAGCAGTTCTCAATGCTTTGTGTTAAAGTGGCTCTATACCTGATTAAACATGTTTTCTGAGTAAATTAAGTTGTTCGAATTAACTGTTCTCTTACTTAAAATCACTTCAAAACTTTGAATATGGCCTAGTTTGAGTTGTTCAAAACAAAATCACATAAGATTCCTAACATTTCTAAATGTATATAAATTCACCTCTTATATAAAGCAGTTCATTAAAGGTGCTGGTTGAAGTGGCAAAATATTAGCAATGGATAAATGCTGAAACTCAGTTACCTAAAATTACAACAATGTGTTACTTTGGTTTTGAGATTAAATAGAGGGGTTAGGTAATCTAAGATTCTTCTTTGAGTTTATTTGATATTGACCTGGTTGTAAATCATTATGATAATGCTCCTTTGCTATAATTCACTGCATCGGAATGGTGGAGAAGTTCTCCATGTTTTAACATTTTTGTTTTTTCACTTGGATTATAACTCTTTGTTTATGGTATACTTGTGGATTTATAATTCTCTTCCTGAGGTTTTTGAGCTTATGCTTTGCAAATTCGATAAAAATTAGCCGGAGGCGTCTAGGACGAGACATTGAAGAAAATGGACCAAGGAAAAACCCTGCCATCCTCTCGGTTGAGGTATGTGATACTGCTGATCTCCTTTTTGGACATTCAAGAGCAGCCCCTTTCGTATATGTATCTTTTGGATTCTTGGCGAAAGTTATAGTCTGATCGTGGATATCTCAAAATTGCCTTCTAAACATGTAGGGTAGAGGATTCAATGTGCAAATTTTTTATGTTGAGGAGCCTGTTTCAGATTACATTCGAGCTGTTGTTTCAACGGTAAATGCCATTCATGATGAGGTATGCCAAAGTCTTTACCTAGATGACTTCTTAGGTTGATCGAGGAACATAGTAGTGCATGGACCAAGAAGAGTTGTTGAATGTTGAGTTGGAATTGCATCTTGTGTTTCCCTCTGTCTTTACTCTTTCTATATTATTGAGTGTTATAATGCACAATAGCTATGCATTTTTTCCACAACGGAAGATCTTAAGATTTTATGTTGGGTTCTCCAACCGTCTTTTTTTCCACCCAATTATTTTCCTATAGCGGGAGGAATTGTTTAACAAGACCATTTTTGACATTTATTTAGTGAAAGAGTGGTAATTGTTGTATGAAGGTTCAGTTCTCATGTTGAACTTCCTCTTCATCACTATGCAGGCTTTGCAGTGTACCTAAGATTTGTCACTTTGACATGCCTTAAATTGAGACATTGTTCTATCTATAATATATATGCCTAAATTTTACACTTGAAGTGGTTGTTTATTTAACTTCTTTTTTGGTCTATGCTCTCCATTTGTGAAACATCTGATGTACTTAGTTGAAGCGTACATTTGACGTCCTAGCTTCGATGCCCTAACTCATATTTCGGGGGTTGCAGTTTTTATTGAAGTTTACTTCTATACTTGTTTGGCACAATCAATTTTCTATAAGTGCTAGTTATTATAAAATTATATCTCTGTTCTATGTATGACCAAGGAAAGGCGGCTGCTTGGCATGCTTTCTTGCCTCATTTGCCTAAAAGTGCCCAATCATAGCAAAAATGTGCAGTGATCGATATTGTGATATTTGTGATGGTGAAATAAATTTGTCACCTAGGAAATGTCTTTACAATCCGATTAGCTTCCTGTTTATGGGGATTACTTAACTTTATTGCCATAAAAAACTCTCAGTTGATCTTGATCTTGTATCTTTCTAGGAGCCAATGGGAGATATTCTTGTATTTCTCACCGGTCAAGATGATATTGATGCTGCAATTCAATTGCTTACAGAAGATTCTCATAATAGAAAGCAAGGTAGTCTAGAAAAGCCCGAATGAAAAAAGTTTCATCAGTTCTCCATATGCAATTGAGGCCATAATCACATTATCCAGAAATTTTCTTCTGTAACATTCCAAAATGAGGCTTACATGGCATTTTGCTGTTATTGAAGGCCTTCCATGGTGTTTCAATCATTCCATTGCCTGTGGAATCTCTACATGCTGCCCCTTAGATTGGATTTTAGTAACTTAATTTGAAGATAGCTTCCGCTAAAAGTATACAATCACCAGTAGTTCTGATAATATAAGCTCTTCTATTTCATCAAAGATTGGCAGTTATTGGTGGCGAGGGCCAGATCATAACTTAAGTTGAAACTTGGCACATTCTTGTTACTGCACTTTCTTTATCTTGCCTTTAGCTATTTCTCTTTTGTACACGTGCAGGGTTGATTGTCTTGCCTCTGTACTCTGGGCTGCCTCGTGCAGATCAGGTTATTGATTTTTTCCTGTTCAAAAAGAAAAAAAGAAAAAGAAAAGAAGAGAAGCCTAGATCCCCTTGTACATTCTTGATTCTTGAAATTGGAGTTTCTTATTTTCTGCTTTATTTGTAGGATCTTGTGTTTTCTCCAACTCCTCGAGGGAAGAGAAAGGTGGTAATATCCACAAATATTGCAGAGACATCCTTGACATTGGAGGTAAAAGCTTCAGATTAAAGGGCACCACAGGAGTTTCGGGGTTAAATTGGCAACTAATTCTTGTGTCTCTTCCCCTTTCCAATTTTCATCTCAGGGTGTTGTTTACGTTGTTGACTCTGGGTTCTCAAAGCAACGTTTCTATAATCCGGTAGCCGTTCTCATCCTTTTCTTGCTTTCACTTATAGTCTCCCATTTTCTTCTCTTTTTGTGTTCCTAGGGAAACTTGAACAACTAATTGTATTTATTATTGTTCAATTTTCCCCATAGCAGCAATTTTGTTTCATTAAAACTTAGCAACTTTTGGTGTTTTTGAGGTACTGACTGTGAACACACTGAATAGGTTGTCCAATACAGTAAGATACAACGGAGTTAAATGGGCAAAAACAACCACAGATCTTGTTGTTTTGGTTTCCATGGTAAAAAAATAGGGGGTGAAGGAAATAAAAAAAATAAACAGACGTTAAGAGTGTACAGGAATGAGTATCTACCCACAGCTTAAGTAGAAGTTAGCTAATTGGTTGAATAAGTGAACTTTATTCAGTGCTGATTTTGAATGATTATATTTTGATGGACTTCTATTTATCATGAAACACATTAATTGCAACAGATAACTGATATTGAAAATTTGGTCGTGGCTCCAATATCAAAGGCTTCTGCTCGACAGAGGGCTGGTAGGGCTGGAAGAGTTCGGCCAGGAAAGTGTTACAGGTGCTTAATCAAAACATATGCTGAATTCCTTTCTCTGTACCAGGCATGGAAAATTTTATCTTAATGATTTGTTACTCTGATATATCTGATAGAACTACATGTGTAGGAAGCTACAAATCAAGCTTGATGAAACTTCCTAATATTGTAACTGTGTCAATAGCAACCTTTCAGAACTTCGGAGAATGGTTTTTTGCCAGCATGAAACTTAATTGTAGTATTGGTGTTCAGTTTAAAGAAGGAACCTGGGAGGCTTTTTCTGCTCTATAGTTTCACTTGGCCTATTAACCTTCTAGACCTATCAGTCCGTATCTGGTGTGATTGACGTGGCATTTGATTGATACAAATTACAGACTTACCCGAATCATAGGTCCGTACTTACTCATAAGCCATGTTACATTTCTAATGGACAATCTACTTGTGATAATTTTTAATCGACCTCAGCCTTTGGTGACCCTTCATCAATATTGTTATCCGACAAGTGGCTGCTTTTTTATGTCCTTAGGCATTTCATCATGGGTCTGCATTCTGCTAGTGAGTGCATTTTTTCTTCTTAGAATTGAGCTTCTAGAAACCCCTTAACTTTTTAAGGTGACAGCTTTTTTAACTTCATATTTTTTGTATACATACTATGAATATTGAAAATAGTGGTACACCTCTCTCTGTCACCCTCTCTAGCTCTTAGAAATAAAATCTGCAAGTACTAACACCCTTTTTCTTTTATCTTTCTTCTAAGAGGGAGCAGCTCCTGACCAATGTTTAACTTTGATCTATTTAAACTAATTTTTAAAAAATTATGGAAATGTTGTGGCTGTGAACAGTTCTAAAGATAAAACCCCTTCGCAAAGAGACAAATACATGATGATTTAGTTTTTCTTTTTTCTTCACCTTAACAAGGCTCTACACCGAAGAATATTTCATAAATGAGATGTCTACTGATGGTATTCCAGAGATGCAGAGGTCGAACCTGGTTCCTTGTGTGATTCAGGTATATGTTTCTTCTAAATTAATTTGATGGTACGATCTTGTCTGAACTATAAAAGTTGAGTTGTATTATCTAACTCTTGAGACTGACATCCTTCGGAGGTAGCTGTATTTCGAAGTTTTTCACTGGGTTCTTCAGCCATTCATTCATATATTTCATTTATGTTTATGAACTTGCAGTGTCTTCCATTCTGAGAGATCAAGTTGGTTTCCATTTATCTTAATTAGTCATGTTTGGTGGTTAGTCCCATGTACTTCATGTTCTCTGGCAGATGCTTGTTTACAATTCCACAACTGATTCATCTCTTCAAATTGCCCCAATCATCCTTGCTTTCACTTCCTTTTCTAACATGAAAAAAGACATGTGCTAAAAAGAGAAGGATAAGTAAAAGAGGGGAATAATATAAGAGGCTTCATAATTATCCACGCAACCAAATGATCAATAGATACATCTGAAGATTTTGTTTATCATCTATGCACATGGATACGGATTGCATTTTAGAAATTCAAATACTTCTAGAAGCCTCACTGCAATTCACAGTAAATATTTTTTGTTGATGAATTCATTTTACAGAAGTGTACTGATCAATGCTTTCAAATTTCATATCTGCTTCTGGAATTTCCTTTTGTAATTGTCTTCATGACCTACCTTGGACTATTTTAGCTTCTTGGGGATCTTGATGGTGACTTTTCTGCTTCTGATAGTTAAAAGCCTTAGGAATAGACAATATATTGGGGTTTGATTGGCCAGCATCTCCCTCCCCTGAAGCACTGATCAGAGCACTTGAAGTATTATATTCTCTTGGAATCCTTGACGATGATGCAAAACTTACATCTCCTGCTGGATTCCAGGTTGCAGAAATTCCATTAGTATGTCTCTGTTACCCAAGCTCCTTTTCTTATTACTAATGATGATGTTTATGTTCACTGTGTCACAATCCTATCGCCCCAGACAGAACAACAGAGAGACACACACACTGAGGTTTTGGGATGGAGTATTCAAATATTTTTATTGTATCCTAGCTTACTGTAGGACACCTTAGTTGATTAAAAATGGTTTTGTGGGAGGAGAGTGTACAGTACTGCCCATCTTTTAATGATATTTTCTTTTCAATACCTAAATTAATCAAAATGGTGCTTTTTTTTCTTTTTTGGGGTGGGGGGTGCAGAACGTTTTTAGCTATTGTTCAATGCCTAATGTTGATAAAAAAATGATTTTGCTAAAAATGGTTATCAAACAGAACTTTTCACTGATGTACTTTGTGGTTGTTGCTTTGGGTTTGCTGCCTGTGGATATGGAGATGAAGCAACACTTTAAGTGTCAATTGATTCGTTTTCTGGAGATGTCAGTCTAGCTATGTGAAACTCGTAATCTTTTGTCTTGTTCTAAGTAACTGCACTTGCTCGTAGGATCCGATGGTTTCCAAAATGATTTTAGCTTCAAATGATTATGGCTGTTCCGAGGAAGCCATCACTATTGCTGCTGTGCTGTCCATACAGGTTCATTATCCTTTTTTCGCAACTTTTCTTCAGGACATTGTTCTGTATTCTGCAAGAATTCATAAATAATTTGCGTTGGTTTTTTAGATATGTGAAAGTATAGTCTGGTAATGGTCATTATTCTTAGATGTGTGAAGTGATATAAACCACCTTTTGTTATTCACGCCTTCATCTTTGTTTTCCAACTTCCCGTCTTGTCTGTGCAGTCGATCTGGTTTTCTGGTAGGGGAGTGCAAAAGGAATTGGATGAAGCCAAATTGAGATTTGCTGCTGCCGAGGTCTTTTTTTTCTACTCCATCTACCATATATGTTACATTGTGCACTCATATGATACTCATTTACACCTCATGTTTTCGACTTAAACCATTGGATCATCAATATTCCAGCCAAGTGACTCTAAATTCTTATCTTTTGGTCCCACAAAGGAAACAATCGTAGCGTCTGATCGCCAATAATCCTCTTTGAACATACCTCTGAAGTCAGTCAGCTCACTTCTTTACACCTTAGGAGAATGAAACTTCTGACTGCATATCATACTGAATCAGTTCACTTCATTTTGCGCTTTTATGCTTGATCTCCAATGATCCTCTTTGAACATACCTCTGAAGTCATATTGTGCATTAGTAATTGATGGATCCTAAGTTTTCACAGGGTTCTTGTTCTCTCACTATTTATGCCTGGCTTTTGCTCCTTTGGGCTGAGAAACATGCTCAACGGGATTAACTCCCTCGCTGCCACACATTGATATGAGTGAAGCTTTCACTAAATTAAAACTTATTTGAGAGCACACTTGAAAATTCTTATTGTGTTTCTTAAATCTGGGGTCTTAACACCCGGGCTCAAGTTCATTTTATAACCTCATTGCTATTTGCAGGGTGATCATGTTACCTTCTTAAACGTCTATAAAGGATTTATTGGGTCTGGCAAATCTTCAAACTGGTGTCACAAGAACCATATAAACTACCATGGCATGGTAAATATCTTAATTCAACTGCAATAGCGGATTTTCAAGTTCATATGGTATACCATGGCTAACTCCTATAGCGACATTTTTCAAGTTCATATGTTTATTTCAGATATTTGTTTGGTTTATCTGCAGAGGAAAGTTGATGAAATCCGACAACAGCTGAGAAGAATTGCGCAACGCATAGGCATAGCTCTAAAATCTTGTGAAGGTGATATGCAGGTAAGTAGATGAGAACCCAATGGCTGTGTGTGCAAGCATCATCCGTACCTCTATTTTTCCTTCCAAGGTGTCGTTTCTTTCCAAATTTGCAAAACCATGGGCCATGCATAAAGAGTGGATGTCGGCATAAGTAGGAAATGTCTCCAATTCTGACACCTCGCAGGTTTTATAATATTGACATTGTTATGAATTAAAAATTAAAAGATATGTATGTAGGACATGTCAGTATGCTAAGTGAATCTATTTATTTCTGACTAGTGAAATATTTAGAATATTCTACTGGCTGCGATATTGAGTTACGATTGATGGATATAGTTCATTTTGCTGGATGATTTCTTTCAGTATTATTCCTCGGAGTGCTATAAAAGGTTGAGTGATATGGAAAATTAAATGTGAAGTACAATGAGCAAGTATTATATATTTATGTTGTGACATTTGTGTAAGTGAACTCGCAATCGGTCCATACATGCCTCTGCATGGACAAAATCATAGAAAAGAATTATATTCATTCTTCTGTTGATAATTTTCACGGTCTATTTTGGTTGCATTTTTCCTTAAAACTTCCTCCGATGCATATAACTGTGTTTTTATTTCGTGGTTAAATCATGTGGGTAATACATGATCCCCGTGATCTCTCAGTTTGGGGTCTGATAGCTTCTGAAAACATCAGGTGGGTGTTAATTTAGGGCGCTCAATGCTAAACTACTGCATGAGTTTGATCTCATATTCTGAATTGGATTGTGTGTATAGAAGCTTAAACAAAAATGAAAGAAGAATGATGGTGGTGTTATGCATATGTTGTTTTCTGTGTTCTCTTGTGTTAATTCTTCTCTTTTTGTTGATTCTGCAGGCAGTGAGGAAAGCTGTTACTGCTGGATTTTTCGCTAATGCTTGTCGTCTAGAAGTGAGTATTATTTCTACATGCAAATAGATTATGTTCTCTCACTACTGAAAACCAAACTGGTATTTTGAGATAATTTTGTCCAGTCGGCTTAATTTGATCAGTATTTGTTTTCTTGTCTTGTGAAAAGGCATTCAGTCACAATGGGTTATACAAGACAATAAGAGGTTCACAAGAAGTTTATATTCATCCTTCTTCTGTGTTATTCAGGTCAGTTCAGATCTCTGAAATTTTGGCCCATTACCTTTTTTTCTTCACCAAGTATTCGGGGTAATCAGATATAATGTACTTGTTTCTACTCATTGAAGTAATTTCAAGAATTTGGATTTTTCATCGGATACTGTCATAATTATCTCTAAGATAATTTTGCAAAAGATTGAAGTTTGAAATATCCTCTCAAACTTATGCTGCAGAGTTAATCCAAAGTGGGTCATCTTCCATTCTATTGTCTCAACTGATCGTCAGTACATGCGTAATGTAATCGCTATAGATCCCTCCTGGCTGACAGAGGCTGCTCCACAATTTTACCAGCAGCAACAACTCAATCCTAGACCTCACTGATGGATTCCTAGTGCCTCTATTCAAGTTGATTTGTCGTGACCATATTCAGCTCCAACTTACACTTTTACCTCCAAAATCTCAAGGCTCTTGTCAAATCAGTTATTATTGCTAGACGAGTTCACTTGGCATTGTAATGTGAGATGTCTCCTCCTCTGTTGCTCGCTTAGCCATCTATGATTGTTTGCCTATGGAGGAAATTGGTGCTCAGTCATGATTTTCATGGAGTTGAATGAGGTAATATTTAAGTAATGTTTGTCAATGAAATTCAATTTGGTTGCAGAAGCGCCTCTATTCTATGATTTGCAGGCACTGCACTCCCAGTTGTGCATCTCTGAGTTTGTACGTAATGTGTGTTGACTGGACATGTTTGCAGGTGTGGTGTGGTGCTTTAGAGAATACCAAGTTGTCAGACACCTCTCCCTTGGCATATCAAGATTTTATTCGGACATGACTTAGCTGTGTGTGAAGGTGAAACACAAATGGATAAATTAAGAAACTGATGAATATGTGTTGGCTGCAGGCCTCATTTTTTCTTGTGTCTGTCTGCTAATATTTCTCTGAATCTATTTCGATTGATTACCTCTAGGGTTAAAATATCATTGCGTGTGTGTTGTAGAATCACGCATTGTGTTGCCTATTTCTAGGGACACCAACTAATTTTCATGAATATTTTGACACAGTCAGCTGCTGAATGTGGATGAAAATTCCTCGGAAACATTTGAAACATGGCTGCCTGGAGAAATGTAATGGTCTAACGTTATTCCTCCTATAAAGTTGATCAGTTTTGTGAATTAAGAAGTTGACCAGCAATAATTTACAAGGGGCGGCTGATGATACAGTATGACACGTTATTTTCTTGGAAAAATCTGAGTGCGACTGTTGTGCTCATTAAATATTGGCAACTCAGATCATAAAATGAACTATTTTATTACAAGATGAAACTCAATATATATATGTATGGTATAATAGTGGGGTTAGGTGTGGGCATAGAAGAAACTAGTTTGAGCTGAGCCCCCAAGTAGCTGGAGGGAGGCAAAAGTGTTTTGTTTTGTTTTAACATGTGGTCTGCCTTTGTTGTTATTCTTCACGCTGGCGGCTATTACGATAATTAGGGGCCCTCCTGCTTAAAATTAATACAAGAACGTGCAGGTTTATAACTATATTAGGGTTCAATATATATTTTGCACTCATAAAATATGTATGCAATCACATTTACACCCTAAAGTATAAAAGATAATAAAATAAACTCCACCTAAAGTATGTTTTATTACAAATTTTTTTCTCAAAATTACTTTTAGTGATTTTAAAGTTTTACCTAAATTTTAATTAAAAAATAATTTTTTATAAATTATTATGAAAAATAATGCAAAATAATTGACAAGTTCAATATATGAAAATATGTTTTACAAAGTAATGTGTAAATTGTGATGTGATACATTATGCATAGAATTTTATGAAAAAACATGTTATATAACTTATATATTTTATATTCAATTACATGTACCCATAATTAAAACATATCGTAGCATCACTCAGAATATTATAGATTAGTTATATGTATAGATATGCACATTTTACACTACATATATATGTTTGATACAAGATTTTAAAATTCTATTGATAATTATTTTTATAAATAGAGTTCAATATATAACAATACAAAGCAGAATTTATGCAAATTCGTGAACAGATGTAAAAAGTATAAGGATCGCACATTCATAGAGTTTACACGGATTCTATATTAATTATAAAAATCATAATTTTAAGATAATATTTATTTTAAATTAAAATATTTATAATAATTTAAATTATGTATAAGGGGAATGAATTGTAATAAACATACTTTAGGGATGTAAATAATAAGGATATTTTTGTCATAAAAAATTTGGTTCATATTATTACGTTTTATAGTTTTTTTTTTTATTGAAAAAAATGAATTTTTATTAATTGAAGTAAAGAGATTACAAGCAGTCCTGTCGAATATTTACATCAAACAAAGATAATTACAACAATCAAATCAATAATATCACATAAATAACACCTAACTATTACATTTACAAATAATACTACTATATAGTAGTAAGAACATCATCCCATGCACGGGTTCAAACTCATAATTATTATTACGTTTTATAGTTAAGGAGGTAAATACAACTGCATGCATAGTTAAGGTAGAGAAAGTGTATTTAACCCCATATATTATTATTAGGTGTCTTGTTATAAAAGAATTATATGCATATCAGGAAATTGCGTCTTCCTCACAACTTTTTTATTGAATTTTTAACCTTCTATTTTAACAAATTTCAAAAGATATAAATATAATGTTCGATCTAATAACAATACAAGCAAACTATTTGGGGGGGGTGCGGATATAATTTCAATTCGTAGAAGAATTTCTCCGCCAACTTCTTTAATTATTATTATATATGTATATACGAACAAGTCCCCCGTGGAAGTTTCCTGTTCCGAGTCAATGTCTAAAAATCCCACGAATCAAACGTATCTCTGCTTATAGCAGCATTCATCTCTATAAATTTATACATTTCTTACGGACTACATACATTCAAAATTTTGGTGACCGATTATTACTGCCATGGCCAACATGAAAAGATTAGCCATGATCATTTCCTTGCTGCTTCTTCTGGTGAGCCATGTAGCGCACAGCCGTTCGATCAGAGAGGAGTCTGATGGGGAGAGCAAGTCATCTAATTTTCTTGAATGGAGATTATCGGCTAGGACGGAGACGTGTGAGCCGACATACGGGTTCTTGCCATGCTCAACCAACGTCTGGGGGCTGCTGTTTCTGATAGTGGTGTATGAGATCTTGCTTTCCCAGGGGGGGAAGTACGTTGGAATCGGGTCGGAGCTGTTCTTCCAAATTACCGGACCCGGTATATTCGGAGCCAGCTTGTTCCAGTTTCTTGGAACAATCCCACAAATTGTCTTGGTTCTTGGTCAGTTCTTTTATCCTTCATGTGATTCTCAGTTGGTTTCTTTTCAGTTTTTACACTTGTTAATATGGTCCGAATAACAGAAAAGAATAGGAAAACGGTCGGGAAAAATGCAAAACTCGTGAGATGTTCTCTTCATAAATGTCTGATATTTGCAGGATGATGATGACTACGTGTAATTTAGGCGTAGCTACGCTAGTTGATGATAAAGATGGTAAAAACGTTGAAAAGTCGTAGTCTAACGTAATGACACAGTAAGAATCATAAGAATCTTAGTTGAAGTCTTTCCAGGTTGGCAAGTGGTACTAGCTGAAATTTCTTCAAAATATTAGTCTTACATATTGCAAGGTCATCTTCCATTAGTGGGAAATAAATAAAAGAATTCAAGAACATGAGTAGTTGAACTGAAATGGCGTAGACAATGCGATATTTCAGACAGGGAATAAACAAGCACAAGTTGTGAGGAAGGACAAGATTGACAAGGTGGAGGGAATAAACTAGTTGACTTTTCTTAATCAAGATATCCACATGATGTACGGAGGACAGAGCCCGTTGTGGTTGTGGTCCATTCCATTTTACAAATTCAAATCCACCCCTTATATGAAATCTACAATATCCTTATCATCTTAATCGTCAGTCCTCGTTAAAAATCTCACATGGACGTAAGAGCCGCCATATATTTCTAGAGCTATTTACCCACAGAAAAATCTCAAATGAAAAAAGAACGACACTGAACTCGAATAACAACATAAAAATCTGTTATAATCATGTCTGCATATCTGAGAGCATAAATTATGTATGAATAGTTAAAAATATAGCGGAAGTAAAGAAAGATAGAGGGCATAAATTGTATATGTAGTTGGAAATATGTTTCTTGGTCGCACTTAATATTAACACTTGTATGGATGGAATACTATACAACCCGATCCTGATCGATGGATATTGTGCTATACGTTCATGCATTAATTATTTGCATGTATGGAAGTTGAGTACATTTATGAGCCCAGCTCGCCAAGTTATCACTACAAAAGTAGTTGTTCATACTGAAATTCTAATGCATTGAAGACAATCTGATGCTTGTTGTGGTTTTAATCAAGTATCTGCGCTTTCGGGGAGTCTGGAGGCCGCTCAACAACGGGCCACGTTGGGGATGGGATTGGTGGCCGGAACAGCCGTTATGCTTCTGACGTTGATATGGGGCACTTCTGTTGTCCTTGGTAGCTATGATCTCTCTGCGGCCATTACTATTGATAAATCTGGAAGTCAGAAAACTAATCTAAAAGGTGCAATAAATGATCTATTTCATTTAACTTCTTATTGATCTGTGAGACTTATGTAATGTGGATATATATAACAGATTATTGTTCTTCTCCTTTACCAGGTTATGGCATTGTTACGGATGTTGAAACAAGCTATACTGCACGGATAATGTTGATAACGATGGTTCCTTTTCTCATCCTTCTGCTGGCGAAAGTTTTCAATTCTTCGTCAGGGAGAAGAGTGATTATTCTTATTGCTCTCATCGTCACGGTTATTTTGCTGTTTGCTTACATATTCTATCAGGTAATGATAAA
Source organism: Sesamum alatum (assembly GCA_034509735.1). NCBI lineage: Eukaryota > Viridiplantae > Streptophyta > Magnoliopsida > Lamiales > Pedaliaceae > Sesamum > Sesamum alatum. Next base: position 56,480,149 of record JACGWO010000001.1, read on the forward strand.
TTTTCATGATGGTTAAATGAGTTTTCATCATAACGTCAACTTAAATTCCTTTCACTACAACATACCTATATAGCACACAATCTTTAATGGTGTTATAGAAGTTTAAAAGTATCATGTCGAATTGTGGAGGAAATCTAGCTTGTTTATCATTTGAACTCGTTAGCATTTGCAAGCAAAACTTTACATTTTCATGTTCACTTCTCTGCAGATATTCCAGCCATGGATTCAGAACCGGAGATTTGAGTATTTGATGAATAAATATGCCAAAGACAAGCTACTCAGACTTTTATCAACAAACGGCAAGCCTGATACTCGAAAAATACAAGAGTCAGTTTTTCTTTCTTCATGTTTGCAGCTTATCCTCATGCTTTCAGAAGGAAAGAGTGCTTAAAGATTTTCATTCTTCACAAACTTTCTCAGGCTGTTTAATAAAATCGACAAGGACGGTAGTACATCCGTATCAGCAGCAGAACTCAGAGTTCTGCTCTTAGGAGTAAAAATGGATGATGATGATCTGAGCACAGACAGGGACGTAGAGAACATCTTGGAATCCTTTGATACCTCCGGAGACGGACGTATCACTCAGGATGAATTTATCAAAGGCATGACCACAATAGTTTCTGATATATCTGATCAGACTCCAGACCGTATTAAAATTGGTGGAGGTGGCAATTCTCAGGTAAAAAGACTCATCCAAACTGAATCCAAGTAAATCTTTTATGCTATATAACTAGTGCCTCTAATCCTAGCAAGTTAAAATGCAGAATAACAGTCAACTACAGCAGGGCTTGCTAGCTAATAGCACCAGGACACGCACAAACAAATTTCAAAGAGTTAGTAATTCTTGGTTGAATTACTTGAGGGCCCTTTTCTTTGTAATAGTTGGGACAATCATGCTATGCGCGCTCGCAGAGCCTTTGATCAAGAATGTCGTAGCTTTCGCTCAAGCTGCAAACTTGCCTTCCTTCTGTGTCTCGTACTTAGCTATACCCTTTGCTATGAACTATGGAGTTGCAGTTCAATCAATTGCTTCCGCTAGACAGAAGACACAGAAATCCATTTCCTTGACACTTTCAGCAGTATGTTTTTCTCTTTACTATTATAATCGTGACAAACAACATTTAATATATAAATGGGATGCTTAATGTTTGACATTTTTCCCTTTTTCTTGTCGTTCAGCTGTATGGCGGAGTGTACATGAACAATATCATAGGCCTGATAGTGTTCCTGGCGCCAGTTTATGCACGGAATTTGGTGGCAGATAGTTCTGCAGAAATTCTGGTTGTTCTGGTAATATGCATCCTCATGACCTTATTGACAAGCTTACGTACCACATTCCCTCGCTGGATGGGTTATCTTGTGCTGCTGTTGTACCCAATTTCTCTGGGATTAATCTATCTGGTTACTTCTGTTCTCAATTGGTCTTAAAAGGCCATGATGGTACTATTATTGTAGCAAATGATGTACTTTTATGTTTGTTCTGTACAAGAAACAAAATTTGTTGTACCACCATTTTTTATATCAATGTACACAATTCATTCATGGTAACGTAAGATGAAAATGTCCCCAAATAGTGCCTCAACTCGAACCAAAAAAATACGAACTGGTCTTAATAAGAATTGACAGGCACGTAAAAGATGTTGCTGCTAAAGGTCCATGTCCAATTACAGGCAAAGTGACTAAGGAATTGATCCCTGAAAAACATCTCAGGATAAGAAGTGATCCTCAAACACATGTCTAGAAGTACAAAAGTGGAGAATAATTTCCAATCTTGTGCAAGGTTTCTTCTATGGTGAACCACATGTTCATTGGTACAAATTCACCTTCTTAATCATTCTCCAGCAAGGAATTTTCTATGTTTGCCATGACGGTTATGGCGTTTGTCTTTCTTGTCCGATTCATGTGATCCCTCATGCTAGTTATTTACTAATGCCGAAGAAAAATAGACACATTACTCCAATAAAGTGAGAACATTTTCTCCATCTTAAAGCAGATAAAGAATTTTGTTATCTGTTGTCAGATTGTGACATCATGGGGTGTGATGTTACCTCCAGTTAAGCCAAAAGTTATGCTAAAGTTTCAACTTGAAACTAGTCTAGAGCTTAATTTATAGTAGTATATAAGTTCCATCTATTTTTTTTAATGTAAAGTAACTACTTTCACTCGATTGTTAATGGCGATCTTCATACTATCTTTATGCCTTCTGATGTTTTTGTTTGTAACTGACACTGCCAATGGTCGGATACTGCCACTTACGATTTCTGACAATTTAATCTCAGATGGGGTTGATGCTGTTGGCTTACGACCTCCACTTGTTAAATTTGACGGCTCTTCTCCACATTTAAGCAGTACCTGTGTGCACCCATACGGCTTCTTTCCATGCGCAGACAACATAGGGGGCTATATTTTCCAAATAGTCGTTTATCAATACTTGCTGATAATTGGAGGAAAACTGATAACGAAAGGGAGCAAGACTATCTTCAACATCATAGGTACCGGCGTATATGGTGCCAGTGTTTTTCGAATCCTCACAGTCTTGCCAAAAATGGTGATGGTCATTGGTAAGAGTTCAGCATTATTTTGTAAACATTATTATTTTTGTTTGCTGGAGTTAATGTCTATCAAACATCATCATTCTACTTTTCAAAGTTTCTCTGGCTACTTGCAGTATCAGGAGTTCTTAAGAGCAAAGAGAATGCTCGAGTTAAGGTTTCATTCGGAGTAGGTGTGTATGCCGGATCCACTGTCTTCAATCTTACATTTCTGTGGGGTATGTGCGTAATATTCAGCAGAAAGGAGTTGTATGCAAAGTCGGCTACAGCCTCCCGACCCTCAGTTTCCAACTATCTGGTGGCCAGAGAAAAACTAGCAGTACTGAAAGGTTTAATCCTTCTCAAATTCATGAACCAAAGCTTCACTGTCTTATGTCATTTTCCATGATAACTAACACATGTTTTTCTTGCGCAGACACTGGTGCCACGATTGACAAAAAGACGTGCTACACGGCAGGAATTATGCTGCTGTCTTTAATCCCTTACATTATAGTGCAACTCACTGATTTTGTCGATTCATCCTTTGGGAAGCGAATCGTGATTTTGATTGCTCTTGTAGTTTCAACAGCATTACTAGTATCATACTTCTTGTATCAGGTAGTTTTGTTCAGATCCAAAGCTAATGCTGTATGAATTAGGCATGCTTGTTAAACCCTGTGTACTATTGTGTAGTTTTTTGAATGCTTTCTGCAGATTTTTGATCCTTGGATACAGGAAAGAAGTTTAGAGTACTCTAAGTATGAGAATCTGCTAGCAGGATTTTTACAGCATGTGCAGAGGCACGCAAAAGAGAAGCTTGTCGACGATAATGGCCAACCTAACATTCCAGTCATCAAAGGGTGATTCAGACAAGTGTTCTGTTTAGCTGATCATTAGCATTTCATACTTTAGTCTGATGAGAAAGTGTTGACAGTAAGTAGACTTAAATCTTGCAGATTGTTCCATCAGACGGATAAAGATGAAGACAAGTGCATAACATTTCTTGAATTGGAGAACCTGATACATGAGATTCAGTCTGGGAAGGTGCAGGTGGAGAAAGATTATGCTATTTCTGAAATATTGAAGGCTTTTGACCTGAACAACGATGGACGAATAGAAGAACACGAGTTCGTCGAGGGATGCAAGAAATGGATAAATGAAGCTACTCAATTAGCCGAAAGTGGGGATTCTACTGCGACACATTTCTTACGAGAGGCAAGTGCCCTGCTGATGATATAACATGACAGCCACATTAGTACTTATCATTTACAAGGTTCATTAAGACGATGTGTACAGGTTGTTCAGCCACTTTCCAACAAGAAAAGAATCGAAGTTGCTGAGATTGAGCATCTAATGGCAAGAATTTTAAAGCACGCGCAGAATCAAGCACTTGAAGCAGAACATCTTGTGACAGACGATGGACAGCCTAACGTGGAGCGCATTAAAGCGTAGTTTTCCTTCTTCTATCTTTGCTCATTCTGAGACTGTCATTGTTATTCCAGCAAGTTTGTCTAATCTTCTGTTTATTTATTGTTGGCTTGGCGGGGAAGTCTCTTCAAGCAATTTGACAGAGACAACAGCAAGTCGTTGTCACGGCCTGAACTGGAACAGTTAATTCATAGCACAGTCAAATATGAAGAATCACAACTGAATTGTCAGGAAATGGTGAAGAAGTTCATCCAAGATTTCGACACAGACGGAGATGATATCATCGACGAACAAGAATTCGTCCATGGCATGACCAAATGGCTCAATAAAGCCATGCATGTAACTAAATGCAAGGACGCCAAAAAGTCTATCGATGAATTCAACAAGGTAACTATTCTTTCTAGAATGCTTACCAACATCAAGTACACTATAACACATGTAGACTTGGTTTTGTTTGAACATTACAGATCATGTGGGGAGAGGTTGACGAGCTAGTGTATGAAGTGGGACAGAATGAGAATAGCAAGTTGAAGTTGATGACATGGGAATTCAACAAATCCACATTTCAAGTGATATTAGGCATTGCTATATTGACCTTTCTTTCTCCACCTCTGATGACTAGTATTCAACAGTTCTCAGATGCGATTGGGGTCCCTTCTTTCTTCATTTCCTTCGTCATTGTTCCGGTTGCCATGAATGCAAGATCAGCAATACTAGCAATATTTCCAGCAAGTCAGAAGAGTTCAAGAACTTCTTCTTTGACATTTTCTGAGGTACTCTTTCCTCTCTCTAGAAGAATATTTCTTGGAAAAAACAACTTGAAAGAAACATTGAATGAAAAAGGGCTCAAGTCAGGGGAGAATTTGAAATGTGAATTTTTGAAAATTTGCAGATATATGGTGGAGTGGTGATGAACAACATGATGGGGTTGTCGACACTTTTAGCAATTGTATACATAAAGGAGTTGGAATGGAATTATTCGGCCGAAGTGTTAACAATATTGGTGGTGTGTGGGATAATTGGTGTTATGGCGTGTTCACAAACTACATATCCACTCTGGACATGTTTATTGGCTTTTTTCCTTTATCCATTCTCCTTGGTTATGTATTATGTTCTTCAGTATATCCTGGGTTGGGGTTAACAATTTTGTAATTTTTCTTTATTATTATTATTATTATTATTATGTATCGGTGGGTAAATCTAAATCTAGACATATTCAATAAAGTGCATCAGATAGAGTTATCTGTATGTGTAGGCGATATTTACAATCACCTTAATAGGGGTTAGTAGCATTTAGTTTGGTGTCTACTTTAAAACGCCGCGGTCCGCTACAACCCTGTATTTGCCATTACAATTCCCTATTGCCACCAATTGTAATATGTGATGGGAGCCCAATATTATTAATACGTGGGGACTCACTCCAAGGTTTATTAACTTTTCTCTTCTTTTTATGTCCTTGATCTCCCGCCTTTTTTTTTTTTTTTTTTTTTTTACAATTTTGTCTCTCAATTTGTATTAATTTTCAAATGCTTATTTATTATTCTAACGCAGGGTTGGTAGGTTTTTTAAATGCAAGTGTGAATATAACACACCTCCATTGCCTTCTTCTCCCAAGTTGCTCTTAGTAAGGATTTCTTATATATATATATATATATATATTTGCTTTATTAGCCTTTTTTTTACTCTAGCACTTCATTCTACACATTATACTACTCGTATAATTTCCTATCATCAGCCTTGAAGCATTTGCTCTAGCACACAACAACGCAAATAAATAGGACAATCGTAAATGTGAGGAATAATTGTACAATTTTTAGCATTGATAGAACATAGATAATTGGACGGTGCGGCGTGAAAGGAAGCAGGAAATTGCGAATAAATTTATACAACCTAGGCCAACAACCCAAAACTATACCCAATCAGAAATTACTCATTTGTAATGAAAAATCTTCGAACAATACATGGGACAGAGTAGCGAAGAAATAGCAAAACGAGTTGTGGGGATTTTGGTTTACCTATTCGGTGTGGAGGATGAATCTGCGTGTCTCACTCACTCTTTTCTATCACTGTTCATTATGGTTCTAAACCTTAGCAGTAGATTTGAGTAGTGGGAAAAAGAGAAGGGGAATGGAGTACTTGCCACTCCAACACTAGACTAAACGATGATGTGATGGTGTCTTGTAGCTAGGGGTATAATTGGAAACTCAATCTTATCCAATGAAAGTAAACCAATTAATAATTTTATCTATCGATTAACTCTTACAACAACAACCACAAATAAATATATTATGAAGGTAATAAAAATAAAATAAAATAGTAACCCCATACTATTTTATGGCCTAATCTAATAGGCCATGTTTACTACACATAATTGGGCTTGATTGATAGCCCAATTACCCCTAAATCCATATTACTTGTAAAAACATAGGCCCTTGATAAATTTGGGGGCCCGTTATAATGTAGGATAAAATGAATGATTTGAATACCACCTTTCAAATCATCCAAAAATTAATCCGAATTATTATTTGTTCTTTGGTCAATATAACCCTTGTGTTGGGTATAATATTTACCTTAATACCCTCAATTGTAGAAAAAATTACAATCTACCACTCTATGTCATTATGTTTTTTTTTTTTTTTTCAATATTATCTCACCAAATCTTTTATTCCTCTAACTTTGAATTTTCACTTTCAACTTCCACAAATGCTTATCTTTCTATAACTTGTTTTTTTTTTTTAATTTTAATATTTTTAATTTATCCAATTAAAATATATTTTAAAAATTAAAATTAAAATTTTAATTAATTGTGTGCACATTCATTTGAATGTGTGAGAAACAAGCACTTGTCAGCAAAAGACAGATTTTATAAAAATATATGTTTCGACCCAAATTTTGTGGGCTGAAAAAAGATCCAAATTAAGCATGGGTTTCTTGAAAACCCAAGAACCATGGGTCATTAAGTCATTTCTTCTCTTTTTCTTTTTTATATGAATTCAGATTAAGCATGTGATTAGCGATTATAAAGTTGACTTACTGTGGACAGAACAGACAAAAAGAGGTTTGGTTAGAATGTCAAGTAACATTAAACTACTGAGAAAAGTCCTAAATCCCACCTCAATTATTTAATGCCCAACATCTCAAGTGTATGTGTGAATGAATGGTTATATTATAGTAATTAAAAACAGAGCAGCCTCCAACAAGACAAAAGAAAACAATATTTTGCTCGACTCTTTTAGCTGGATCTTGAATCATACAAGGTTGTTTCTTGTACTCTTTTAGTGTCTCATGAAATAATTCACACTCTTTCTGTTCATAAGACATTGACTTTTAGATGTCAAGGTTTGCATTTTAGATTTTGATCTCATGTTCTTGATCACTCACTCCTCCTTAAATTTGACAAAAATGTAGTGAAGACTGAGGTAGTATCTATTCTCATTTGAGATAAGTTAACAAAATGGCGATAGATTAGATTAGGTGAAAATGAGGTATAAATGTTAATGCAGATAACTGATTACGAAACGAGGCTGGCATTGCCCTATTTGATTCTTTTATTACACCTAACACATTACAACTATTTCTGACTATATTTATGTTCTGCAGTAACAATTACATCTTTTTCTATTATATGTATGAAATATGAAGTAATTATCGATGATGTAACGTCTTGACATAAGCATCCCCGCATTGACCGGATGCAAAACACTAAGGTTTATATGGAATTAATTAGTAATTGTTTTTAATCATTGAATGTGGATGCTGGTTTTTTAATCTTCACATGTAGACAACTCCAGCATGCAACTTGCAAGTTTTTACTTAATTTTTTCTGCAGATACAGATTGTTACATATTATATAATGTCTTTATTATTGTTCATCTGGATCAAACCAAGTTAAACAGTTCCTGTACCAGGTTGTCCGTCAATGGCTGCCACTGCTGCAGTACTGCGCATGATTTTGCTGCTCTTCTTGATCAGCATTGTTCAATCCAGAATTCTGACTCTGAAGCTCAATTCTTTCGATGATGATCAGTTGATCTCAGATGGAGTTGATCATCATTTGGAAAACCAATCCTCCTCGCATGTTAGTAGTGTATACAGCAGTGCTCCCTCGATTCCCAGCACCTGCAACCACCAGTACGGCTTTCTGCCCTGCGCAGAAAATGCTGCAGGATACATATTCCAGTTTCTGGTGTATCAGGGTCTGCTCATGTTTGGAGAGAAGCAGATAGGCAGGGGAAGTCAGGTGCTCTTCCATATCATCGGAGCTGGAAAGATTGGTGGCATCATTTTCCGCATCCTCATGTCTCTTCCATCCATGATGCTCATGATCGGTAAGTAGTTGATCAACAATTCCATGGTCCTCCATGTTTGAAATTGTAGCCCTTTGAACAAGTGAAAATGTTAAGACTCTTGTGTTTCCGCTGTAGTATCTGGAGTTTTCAGTAGCAAAGAGAATGCTCAGTCTCAAGTCTCACTTGGAGTTGGTATTTATGCTGGAATGACTGTCTTCACCCTTACACTGCAGTGGGGCGCATGTGTGATATTCGGTACAAGAGAGCTGACGGAGACGGACAAATCAAAAGAGCATGCTGAAGCCTCACAATCAAGTTGTTCGCCAGCAAAAGAAAAACTCATAATCTTGAAAGGTTTCCAATTGATTTGCACATGAATACTACAACCTTTTTCCATGTGAGTATTATCTATGTTTAATGTTTTCTTTTTCCTTTTTTTACTGCAGATACAGGAGTTCTAGTTGATCGACAAACTCGTTCTATTGCTCGGATTATGCTTTTGTCTTTGATTCCTTACATTGTTGTGCAGCTAGTTGATTTCTTCCGCACCTCCGCTGCAAATCGTATCATAACTTTGATAGCACTCATTGTTTCATCCTTATCTCTGATTGCCTACTTTGGCTATCAGGTCAACTGATTATTGGGAGCTTACATTTATCCCTTCGATGCTGGTTTTTACATCCACTATGGCGTGAATTTTGCATCTAACACACTCAAACTTTGTCCTGATCTTCAGATTTGGGATCCTTTGGTTCAGCAAAGAAGTTTAGATTACGCAAAGTATGAAACTCTGCGGACGCAATTCCTGGAGCATGTGAAGCAGCAGGGCCAACTAGTGAACGAAGACGGGACACTTAACACTGATGCCATCAAAAAGTAGATAATGTCGAGAAACAGCATATGTTTCAGAATTCTGTGATGTTTGACTAACAATCCTGTTAGCAATACTTAGCTGAGCCTTCATTTCAAGTGAAGTAATGTTCATACTAGCTTGGTTTTTTGCAGATTATTTGTTGAAACAGATAAAGATCAGAACAAACGTATTAATCAGAACGAATTGGAAAAGTTGGTTCTTGATGTCATTACAACCGGGAAGATGAACATGGACAAAAAGATGGCTATTTCAGACATAATGCAAACATTCGACTTCGACGAGGATGGGTGTATTAAGGAGCATGAATTCGTAGAAGGATTAAGGAGATGGATTGAGGAAGCAAAACAGTCACCTGAAATTAGTGATGCAAATTCGACAAATATTTTTCAAGAGGTAGGCGGCCTTTTCATGGGAAATTCTGTTAAATATATATTGATTTTTCAAAACTGGCCTTGAGGATTGCAGCTCTTTCTGTCATAACATTGTCTTTTGGTACATGGTTTGTTGTCTGCTTCACTTTTCAATACTTTGAAATATTTGGATCTCTAAGTCAATGTCTCAAACTTTAGCTGTTATAACATCTTAAAAACCTTTCTTCATTTGGGTAAATCTGCAGCTTCTCCAGCTATTCAGTGAGAGAAAGGAAAATGATCCTCAGGAGATTGAGAGGATAATGTCAAAGATTTTGAAGCATGCTGAAACCAAGATGCTGAAAGCCGAGTCACTTATCACACCGGATGGAAAGCCAAATACCGAACAGATTCAGAAGTAATATCTTTTCATATTTTACCTTTTTTTATCCTTTCTGTCAACAGATTTCTTGGATAGCATAATTTCCTGATGGCCCTTTTCATCTCTGGCAGTCTCTTCAGGAAATTTGACACTGATGGAAATCAGTCGATATCAGCATCTGAACTAGAGAAACTACTAACTACTGTGAAGTTTGGAGAATCTCAGCTAGACTATGAGGATATGGTAAAACAGCTCTTTAAAGACTTTGATGTGAATGATAGCAAGACAATTGATCCGAAAGAATTTGAGGACGGAGTAACAAAATGGCTGAACAGGGCCATTGATGTTGCAAAAACAACGGACAAGAGAAGAATTATTGACGAATTTGACAAGGTAAACACTACTCTCTGATTTCAGATTGACCATTATCTCAAAGACATACAGGTATTAGCATATCTGATGCTACTTTTTTCATAACTATACAACTTTTTTGCTATTTAACTTGCAGATTGTGTGGAAGCAACCAGAATATGGCATGTGGGATTTCATCACATCTGTGTTCCAAGTCTTAGCAGGCATCTTTATATTGACCTTCCTCGGAGGACCTCTCATGACTAGCATTCTACAGTTATCATATGCCATGAGATTATCATCTTTCAGCATCTCGTTCGTGATAGTACCGTTGGCCATGAATGCCAGAACAGCAATTACAGCTCTCTTGCCAGCCAAACAAAAGAATAAAAGAAGTGCTTCTTTGACATTTTCAGAGGTATCTCTCTCACTAGATCCATGCTCACACATCATCAACATCATATAGAGTTAATAATAGGCAAAAGGAAATATCAGCTTACAATATATTAGGATGTGATGATTGAATTACTTGTTTTCATTTGGCTGACAGATATATAGCGGAGTCATCATGAACAACATCGCGGGATTGACAACGTTGTTGGCAATTGTATTTGCAAAAGATTTAACGTGGGACTTTTCAGCAGAAGTGCTCACAATATTGGTCGTCTGCGCCATTATAGGCATTCTGGCATACTCGTGCAACACGTATCCTCTGTGGACTTGCATACTGGCCTTCTTCCTCTACCCTTTCTCCCTAGGAATGTATTATTTTGTTCAGGTTTTCTTAAGTTGGAATTAACCCCCTGTACTAGTTTCCATGTACTTGCTTTTATTTGAATTTCCAGTGAAATAAAGATGTTTATGTTTCCAGATGATAAGAGCATTAACCAATAAAGTTTCTATGTTTCTCTCGTAATCAATATGAGTCACTACAAATTAGTACCACAATTTCAGCAGTAACCTGATTACAAGTAATAATACTACAGCATAGTAGAATCTAATTGCCGGAGTTTCAAAGAATTTTACAAATGCCGAATTCAGAACACTGCCAGGCACTAACTTATTCATAGGCAACTTCTGCTCCAGAATTTAGGCCAACGCTCTCCAAAAGAAGGGTCTCTTTGATATACAACTTACTCTCCAATTGGTAATCAAAGAAATGAAGCAAATAATTATAACCCATCCATTCTTTCTTCTCGTTTCTTCGGTCCCTCCCTTGGCTACAAGAACTGTAATCATTTTCAGGTGCAAACGAGGTATTATTTGGTGTGAAGTGAATCTGAAACGTGATTAAGATTTAAGAGGCGGGGGGGCACATCGCATGCATCGCTCTTTCCTTTGTTCCATTGGAATCAATTCACATGAGAGATATATTCTCAATATATATGAAGTATTACTGATGTCAGGTCTTGACATAAGCATCCGCCTCGTTGACCAGATGCAAAACTACATAACACTAAGGTTTATCCATGTTCCGGGACGCCCCACATGGAACTAATTAGTAATTGTTTTAACTGGATTTTGATTTCCTTTCATTCAATAGTAAGAACTTTAGCATGCGACTTACAAGTTTTTGTTACTAAATATCCTGCTGTACAGATTATAATATAAGACTCCTAACACTACTCTTCATCTGGATCAAATCAAGCTAAACTGTTTATTCTGTTCGGGGTTATTCATCAATGGCTGCCACTGCTGCACTGTGCTTGATTTTACTTGTCTTCTTTATCAGCATGGTTCGAGCCCGAATTTTGACTCTAAGGCTCAATTCTTCCCATGATGATCTCTCGACCTCAGATGAAAACCAATCCTCCTCGCCCATTAGTGCCAACTGTGGCGGTCCCTCAATCCGGAGCACCTGCAACCACCAGTACGGCTTTCTGCCCTGTGCAGAAAATGGTGCTGGATATGTATTCCAGATTCTGGTATATCAGGGTCTGCTCATGTTTAGAGAGAAGCAGATGGCATGGGAAGTCAGGTCCTCTTTCATATTATCGGAGCTGGAAAGATTGGTGGTATCATTTTCTGCACTCTCATGTCACTTCCATCGATGATGCTCATGATCGGTAAGTAGTTGATCAACAATTCAATGGTCCTCCATGTTTGAAATTGCAGCAGCCCTTTGAACAAGTGAAAATGGTAAGAGTCTTTTGACTTTGACCCCGCTTTCTTTATTTACTTCTGATAAAGAAAAGGCTTGTGTTTCCGCATGTAGTATCCGGAGTTTTCAGTAGCAAAGAGAATGCTCAGTCTCAAGTCTCACTTGGAGTCGGTATCTATGCTGGAATGACAGTCTTCAGTCTTACACTGCAGTGGGGCATATGTGTGATATTCGGTAGAAGAGAGCTGACGGACAAATCAAAAGAGCATACTGAAGCCTCACGCTCAAATTGTTTGCCAGCAAAAGAAAAACTCATTATCTTGAAAGGTTAGCCAACAGATGAATAATATGACCTTTTGTCCATGTACATGATATACTAAGTTTAATGTTTTCTCTTCTTTTACTGCAGATACAGGACTTCTAGTTGATCAGGGCACTCGTCTTTTCCCTACATTGTTGTGCAGCTACTTGATTTCTTCCACACCTGCAAAACGTCTCATGACTTTTATAGCACTTGTTGTTTCATCCTTATCTCTCATTGCCTACTTCAGCTATCAGGTCAACTTTTATCCAGAGCTCGGTTTTACATCCACTATGGCATGATTAGAGGTCTAATACACTTAAGCTTTGATCTAATCTTCAGATTCGGAACCCTTGGATTCAGCAAAGAAGTTTAGACTATGCAAATTATGAAACTCTGCAGACACGGTTCTTGGAGCATGTGATGCAGCAGGGACGACTAGTCAATGAAGACGGGACATTTAACACTGATGCCATGAGAAAGTAATTAGTGTTGAGAAATAGCATATGTATAATCTTATGTGTTTGACCAGCAATCCTGTTAAATACTGAGCTCAGCTCTCAACTGAAGTGAAGTAAGACTCATATTAGCTTGGTTCTTTGCAGATTCTTTGCTGAAATTGATAAAGATAAGGACAGACGTATTACGCACAGCGAATTGGAAAAGTTGGTGCTTGATGTCATTACAACCGGGAAGATGAACATTGACCATAAAATGGCTATTTCAGACATAATGAAAACATTTGACTTCAACAACGATGGGTGTATTAATGAGCAAGAATTCATAGAAGGATGCAAGAAATGGATTGAGGAAGCAAAACAGTCACCTGAAAATTATTTTTTAAATTCAACAAGTATCTTTCAAGCGGTAGGTGGCCTTTTCATGTGAAATTCTGGCCTTGAGGATTGCAGTTTTTTCTGTGATCAGATTGATCAAGCACTCGTTGTCTACTTCAGCCTTCAATACTGTCTGCCTTGTCTCTGGAAATATTTGGATCTCTAATTCAGTGTCTCAAAGACAGAGCTTTAGCTGTTATAACATCTTAAAAATCTTTCTTCATTTGGGTAAATCTGCAGCTTCTCCAGCTCTTCAGAGAGAGAAAGGATAACGATCCTCAGGGGATTGAGAGGATAATGTCAAAGATTTTGAAGCATGCTGAAAGCCCAGTCACTTATCACACCGGACGGAAAGCCAAATACTGAACAGCTTCGGACGTAATATCTTTTCATATTTTACCTGCTTTTTCCTTACTTTCTGTCAACAGATTTCTTGGATAGCATAATTTGCTGATGGCCCTTTTCGTTCTGGCAGTCTCTTCAGGAAATTTGACACTGATGGAAATCAGTCGATATCAGCATCTGAACTAGAGCAACTACTAACTAACTACTGTGAAGTTTGGAGAATCTCAGCTAAACTATGAGGATATAGTAAAACGGGCTGTTTAAAGACTTTGATGTGAATGATAACAAGACAATTGATCCAAAAGAATTTGAGGACGGAGTAACAAAATGGCTGAACCGGGCCATTGATGTTGCAAAAACAACGGACAAGAGAAGAATTATTGACAAATTTGACAAGGTAATCAACACTTTCTGGTTCATAGAGGTATTAGTTTATGCTTCACATAAGTAATACTACTTATTTCATAACTACACAATTTTCGTGCTGTTTAACTTGCAGATTGTGTGTAAGCAAGCAGAATATGGCATGTGGGATTTCATCGCATCTGTGTTCCGAGTCTCAGCAGGCATTGTTATATTGACCTTCCTCGGAGGACCTCTCATGATCAGCATTCTACAGTTATCATATGCCATGAGATTATCATCTTTCAGCATCTCATTCGTGATAGTACCATTGGCCATGAATGCCAGAACAGCAATTACAGCACTCTTGCCAGCCAAACAGAAGAATGAAAGAAGCGCTTCTTTGACATTTTCAGATGTATCTCTCTCACTACACCGGTATATCCATGGCACACACATCATCAATGCCATATAGAGATGACAGTAGTAGGCAAAGGAAATATGAACTTACAATATATCAGGATTTCATGGGTGAATTACTTGTTTTTCATTTGGTTGACAGATATATGGTGGAGTCAACATGAACAACATCGCAGGATTGACAACGTTGTTGGCAATTGTATTTGCAAAAGAACTAACGTGGGACTTTTCAGCAGAAGTGCTCACATTATTGGTTGTCTGTGCCATTAAGGCATTCTGGCATTCTCGTGCAACACTTATCCTCTGTGGACTTGCATACTAGCCTTTTTCCTCTATCCTTCTTCCTCCTTGGGAATGTATTATTTTCTTGCGGTTTTCTTAAGTTGGAATTAACCCCTGTACTAGTTTCCATGTACTTGCTTTTATTTGCATTTCCAGTGTAATAAAGATGTTGATCTTTCCAGATGAGAAGAGTGAACTAAGAAACTCTTGATATTTCTCCCACAGTCAATATGATTCGCTAACCACACATGAGTACGACAATTTCAGCAGTACCTTGGATGAAAGTAATGCTGCAGGATAGTTCAAACAGATCGCCCTGCGATGATAATGAATGGAGTTTCAAGGATTTCTACAATTGTGGATTCACAACCGAGGCACTAACATAACATAATCATTGGCGACTTCTACTCCAGAATTTAGGCCTATGCTCTTCAAAAGCAGGGGGGCGTTGGTATACAACGGAAGCAGCTTTGATCAAAATTGCAGCAGTCAGAGCCCATATTATGTAGGACTTACCCTCAACTTGGTAATCAAAGAAGTGAAGCAAATAATTGTAACCCATCCATTCTCTCTTCTCTTCTCTTCGATTTTCATTCTGCACATGCCAAGTAATATTGTAACGGGCAGCTCCAAGATGGGTCATGAGTTAAGTCACAAAAAGAAAAGGAAAGAGTAAACCAGTCAGACCAACACCTTGAGAAACATCTCTAAGGGAGCATCGAATACTGATTCCACCTCAGCAGCATTCAGGACTGGGTTGAACCCATTCTTGTTCCAAATTATTCCAATCACTGGAACTACGGTAATATTTCGCTGCAAAGAAACTGGGCAATTCTAGATCTTAGACTGCAAAATCATTAAATTCTCAAACAATGCAAGCTGGAAATCTGGAAATATCGTTTCAGAAGTGAATACTGATAATAAATACAATCATATCCTACTCGGAATATAATGCTTCAACCATGTTAAGTAAAATGGGAGAACATGTATTTTATGAAGTTGGGTAAAAAATCAGTACCTATTACGTAAATAATCTGCTATACATGATCATTATATATTGATCAGAAACATAAAACGCACAGATAAAAAATAAGAAACTCGGAAGCCCAGTGATTCAAAACAAGTAAAGGAGGAGTAAAACGACTAGCAAATGCAAAAGCCATCATCACCTTAGTGTCGAAGGGTTCAAGAATAGTGACAACCTCCACGATTGAAGGGTCTAACCCAATTTCTTCCTTAGCCTCCCTCAACGCTGTTTCAGCATCATTCTTATCACCCTCTTCCCACTTCCCTCCAGGCAAAGCAACTTCACCTGAAATTATAATCCCAAAACAGGGAAAAAAAAAAAAAAAAAAGATCTTTACAACAAGAGCTATAATTCTACGCAAACAAGGTTAGTCATACAACATGTTACCGGAATGAGAGGACATTGTTGAAGATCTTTTGGTCAGAATTACGCGAAGATCGCCCCTTTCGCCTTCAAACAAGCATATCAAAACCGCAGCTCTACTGGGTCCGACTCCCTGAGGAACCAGTTCACCCCCAGAATCTTGAAATCTTGAATTTCTAACGCAAGTACTGCGATCAGAAATGTCGAAACTGTGATGGGGTTTGTAAAGGCGGAGTCTTTGGGCTATTTTCACGAGGGTTTCTGATCTTCCCAAACTGTTGGAGCACATGATCTCTCGTGGTGCAAACCTTTCCTTGAGGGCTTTATTAATAAGATGGAAGCTCCGAAAGAAGCAGGCTTAAGAATCAGCCAAGCAGGAATAGGAAAAGAAGACTGTCAGGCAGACATCCTTTTTACCCTGGATCCGCGTCAGAACTTTTTGATAGTAATTTAGGTATGTTAGCCAACAAAGTCGTTATTAGATTTCTAGAGTGTGCGAGGATCTAATCAACAGATGGGATTAGATTTGAATCTTTAAATTCTTTCTGGGAAGAAAAAAGAAATAACGGAAATGAACTTGATCATTGGTGTTAACGGGATATGCTCAAGAAAAAGGTGTAATTAATATTAATTATTATAGGGAAATACCAAAGTTTTTCCAGCTTAATCTCATCAACTACCAACCGACAACTACAAAGATTTAATATCTAAACAAGGGATAATCCGTTCACATGTGAAATTCTTTCAAATACACAGAGAGAATAGACACTCGTGCAGTACAAGTTGTGTTACAGATATTGCGCCCAAAAAAGAAAAAACTAACAAATAATTTCTCCTATAAAATTTCAAGTATGCTCCCCAACTTATCTTCCAAAGCTAATTCCAATTGCATTCCCAAGTCTTATTGCTTTCTCACTTCTGAAATCCGGCTTGGAAAATGTCAGCAAGAAGTCCGGCCACCATGAATTTATAATGTGCAGCAGCAGTTTACAGGTTACAAGAATTTATAACAGAAATAATAGGAAGAAAGATGTATCTAACTTAAGGCATGGTGGTTTCTTTCTCCACAACCCTGGGGACTTTGAATTTCGGATTTTGCTCTAGAAAAGCAGGTGGTTTCTGATACACAACCGAAGCTGCCCTTATCAAGATTCCGGCTGTTAAACCCCATATGACGTACTTCATATCGTTCACTTCATAGTCAAAGAAATGGATGAGATACTTGTCGTTCATCCACTCTCTTTCTTCTGATCTTCTGTTTTCATCCTGAGAACCGAGATTTTGTATTAGTATAGATAGAGTATACCAGTAGTGCATGGCTGAAAAAAATGAAGTGAGCGACAAAATTGGAACTTGAGAAAGTACCTTGAGAAACATTTCCAAGGGAGCATCAAAAACAGCTTCGACCTCAGCAGCATTAGGCGAGGGAATGAAGTCTTTCTTGTTGGAAAGTATGCCAATAACCGGGATCACCCTGAGGAGGTGCTGCATGCATATATGGTACAGCATCAAAATGTAAAGCCATTTAAGCCTACTCTACCATAAAGCGCTCGAGGTTCAAAATCTTGGCTATATTTTCCTCAGAATAACAGAACTGATCATTAGTGTTCCATATTTGGACGAATCCACAGCATAATGTGTGAGAAGAAAACGTTACGCATTCATTATTTCTTCAAAAGTAGCTACTTTATGAGCCCATGTGGATAAATCCATGGAAGTCCAGAAATTATTAAAGCATAAAGAAGCTAGAAAGAAAGATTACAGTGAACATTCTGAAGAATCAAGGAAAAGCAACTGAGTTCAACCTACAACTGTGGCAAGTTGGGATTACTTGAGATCCAGTTCACAGGAAATCTTGCAAGTCTTTGTTCAGAAACATAACAAGATTGACTCAAATTTATCACATAGACAGAATAGATTATCACGTCATTTGTCGAGATTGTCACATATACCTTTGACAAGAATGGTTCAAGGCAAGTAACAACATTTACAAGTGAAGGATCCAACCCTATCTCCTCATTTGCCTCCCTTGTTGCTGTCTCAGCGTCATTGGCATCTGCTTCCTCTGCTTTCCCTCCAGGCAACGAAACTTCACCTGTCTTCGAACAACTTAACGAGTTAAATCTAGCAAACACCACACTGACGAAATTCCAGATGACGAAATAACAATCAAGAGGAAAAAAGAATGCTCTGTTTACATACTGAGATGGTAAACAGAAATGAGTGAGGATTAACCCATACAACAAATTAGGTCAACCAGATTAAAATTCTGATGCTTCTAGTTAATCGGGCCAGCCGTCGTATCCATAATCATCCTAACGAACATCTTCAGGATTTATTAAATGAAAACACATTATATCCCTCTTTGAAAAGCAACGTAAATAATCCTTAGCACACGGAATAGAAATTGTTCGAACACATACTTATCACTATCAGCATATACAGGCAACCACCTGTCGGGTTTTCTCCATCAAATTTCATCATTCATCAGTAAACTGAAATTTTTTTAATCAATAATCATCAAAAACAAAACCATTAACCATAATTACAACCCTTACAATCAAAAGACTACCATTCACCAGAAATAACCCAATTTCTCGACAAACCCCAATTAAATGCGGAAACAAGATGATCACGGTAAATAATCAAAAGCACGCCTGGATGTGATCAAGAATTCAAGAAAATGCAACGAAACAAACCAGAATGAGTAGACAGCCTTGATGATCTCTTAGTGAGAATAACTCTCAACTCTCCATGATCCCCTTCAAAAAGGCAGATTAGAACGGCAGCTCTTTTGGGCCTGAACCTCTCAGGAGGCTGTCGGGCCACAGAAGTCGCAGATTCCGCAAAACCCACTTGCGAAACCACTTTCCCTGCACTCTCCTCAATCCTCTGCTCCTCCTCCTCATCATCATCTGATTGCGGCGGCGGTTTGTAGAGGCGCAGTTGTTGGGCCAAGACCATGAGTTTCCTGGAAGGCCCAGCTGCACAAGAATCCATGACGATGAATCTGGAGAGGGAATTTGGGGATGATGGGGTTAAGAACGAGGAAAACAAGGCTGTTGAGGTTCTTCTGAGTAGGGGGAGCATGTGTAGGTAATTTATGGCCTGCTGCATAATTAATGTTAGTAGGAAATTTAGTACGGCGTCATCATGATTTATTGCATCTAATTTCAGTTGGATCAGTTGTGCCCATCATTTCGATCTTTCAAATCTTTTTTTCCTCGTTATTACTTGGTTGGATTCATTAATTTTCTTCAAAATTGGATACATTAGTAAATATAGTTTCCACGATTCGTATCCATTTTTACCTGGCTTTGATTTTATATAATAATAATTCTTGTTCTTTTCTCTTCTGGAGAAACGGATTCGTATATTCATTCAGTCAGTCGAAATTTCTGAACTGAAAAATGATGGAATTTTTCTGACAAAATAGGTTATCAAACAAGACTAGGATAAATTAAGGAGATGTCTACATAGCCCAATAGGCTTTGGGCCTTAGAAAGCGTCCAAATTGGGTCTTTTACGCTGGAAACTTTTGGAGTAGGCTATGGTTGACACTGAACAGGCCCAGATTTTTCTTGAATCGAGGGGACAGATCTTCATGGTGATGGGGTGACTGACTGTTGAGCCTCTCTCTCTCTCTCTCTCTTGGATGTTGTTGGGATATTATTATTGTAGCGGATGGAATGAGTGAAAAGAAAACTGAGGGGGGATAGAGCCAATCCAACGCCACAAAAAGTGAAAGAACAGACCTCAGAGTGATCATACCCGTGTGGGTTCCGCCCACATGCTTTCACACTTCACCAGCCACCCACTAGTACCTTTTGGCTTTTGGCTTTTGGCTTTTGGCTCATACACTACTGTGCATATTGACCAGACATTGTTATTAAGAAATTCTCCAGTTCTTACCTCATTAATTATGGTCACAACTGAAAATGTCTATCTCACAAGACAGCAAATTAAGAATTAGTAAATCTGTGTTTCCGTATGCTTGCTGTTGAGTCCATCTGTCCATGTATTAATTAAAATTACTTCTGCAACTTCCTTAGTAAGCACATTGTGTGTGCATAGATCCACATTGGGTTGGGAGTATAAAAGAATCAAGTTAAGTAAAAATAGGCATATTTACCTCTTTATTTGAATTCATGTCAACAACAGGAGAAAAGAGTTAAAGAAAAGAAAAGCTTTACTTTACCGTAAAAAAGAAAAAGAGAGGGAATAGAATAGCATGTACATGTACATGCACATGCACGCATGCAGCAACTCCTTGTTCCTGGAGCTGAGGAGGGTCCCATCCAACTGAATTGGACAACGTCGTCCCACACCAAATCGGTCGGCCATCCTGCTAAAATCATTATTCACATTAGATATTTTCATGCTAACATAAATCAGCTTTTTCCAACTCTAAAAACCATTCATTCATATGAAATAACAGCAGCATATGTTTTACTGAATGCATCAAACTGGGATTTACAGGGAACTGGCGGATTGTCGCCTGTGTTCTGAAACCAGGTGAAAAAATGTGAGTAGAGTAATTAACTTTTTGTACTTTGATGATGAGATGAAAGCTGATCAGCGGATGTTGCGGAAATTGAACGTGAATCCCAAAACGGTGGAAGGAGTCGTCCATTTTCCTGCTTATAAGTACTAATTAGTACAGAACTATTACAGTTATTGTGACTTGTGAGGAGTGAGGACAGGACTTGCTGATAATAAAATGAGGGAAGTATCAAGATTCAGATGGAAATACATAGGATCCTGAACAGGCAAAACTGTTTTATTACCCATAGACATAATTATATGCATCACAAGGTATAGGTATCTGGTTTTCCATTCGACTGATTACACTGGTTCTTGGCTGCTGAGCTGCGTTCTTCGGGGGCCCAAAAGTTCTCGAGTTTTTGTGCCCACACGAAGAACTATATACGGAGAAGTCAAAAGCTGGAAGAGGAGAGAAGAGGGGAAAGGTACTTTAGACATGGATATTCCCCCAAGCAATCAACTTCAACTCCGAGCACCTGATGATGAAGAAGATCTAGTACTTGAAGAACTGGAAGATGGTGACAATTCCATTAGTGAATTTCAAGAACCCGCTCAACAAACATTCTTTAGTTACTTCCACCAGCCACAAAATGTTAATGGAAAGTCGGCATTTGATGTCCACCTAGCAAAAATCCGTCCCCAAAGACTAATGCAAGATCAGGGTTTCAATTTAGCATCGGCGAAGAGAAGGAAAGCAGCAGAGATAATTGAAGTCCATGGAGGCCGCATTCTTCGGTCCACTGGCAGAAAAGATAGGCACAGCAAAGTCTGCACCACCAAGGGAACGAAGGACAGGCGCGTTAGGCTGTCACCAAGAACTGCGATTCAGTTCTACGATGTACAGGATCGGCTTGGCTATGACCGCCCCAGTAAAGCCATTGATTGGCTAATGAAGGAGGCTAAAGCCGCCATAGAGGTGCTGGATCATGAACCGCCGCCCGTCTCTGGTGATGAGAACTTCAGAGCTGCAAATGTTATAGAAAATCATAGCTCTCCAGAGGGAAAACTTCAGCAAATGCAACAGGAAAGTGGAAGGTTCTTGAATTCTGAATCTGGGATGATTCATAATCTTGAGGATTTGAACAATGACAATCCCATTTCCAGTTTTGGGTTATTTACCAATGTAGATGCGCGTTTGTCTTCTACTGAGTTCCAGGCGTATCTCAATGATTGTTTTAACTCATCAATAAGCAGAAGTGAAGCCCCAGAAGATTCAATACTTTATTCTAGTTATCAAGAAGGGCTTTTGTCTGCGCCCTTAACTGCGATATTTGATACGAATTTAGAAATGGATAAAATGCAGAAAACTCTCACTCAAAATTACGCCACAGGAGGAGGAGTAGGAGAAGAGGATTACTCTTCTGTCAACTCTCTGCCAGTCCATTTTCAAGCGCGGCAGGACTTAGGCCACAGCCTGATGATGTTTTCTCAAAGGGAACACCTTCAGTCCAGTAGTACTAACTCTTCTCCGATGAGCACTCAATTTCCAGGTATTAGTTTCTCCAATGAGGAGCTGCCAAATTTTACTGATCATGCTATAACACTCAAGGAAAATGAAAGCGAGAAGATTCCAGTTTCCAGCAGGCGCAGCCCACCTTCTGTAGCTTCTTTTCTTGATTATCAAGTATAGACATGGTATTTTTTCTCCGTGGTGCAATGACCTATGAATTTCTTGTTTTATGCATCTGGGCAATTTCAGGAGAAAGTTGAAGCTGAAGCGACAGCAGAGAACCAGAATTTTTGGACATTCGTAAAACTTTGGAGCACATTGTCTGATTTTCGTTTGAATGTATTCGTAGAATAATAATAAGCAATTGCAGAGTCGTTTGCAGTTTTATCCATTTCAGTAGTTTTTCTGGAGAGTTATATTCGTTCCCATCTTCAGTGGGGGTAAAACAAAAGAACCAACCATGAAAACTACAGTAGTATTGCTGGTTTTGAGCTACCTTTGCTTTTCCAACGCTACAACTCCATTGTATTGTTATCTTCAATGAAAATGGAAAGTCAAAGCTCAGTAACATTTGCATCCATAATACCAACTCTGTCTTTCTTTCTTGAGAAATGAACTAATTTCATCTTCTGCTCTATTCTTGCTAACTAATTTGCTTAAAATTCAGTCAGAAAGATAAAATTTGAAAGAAGGTGGACTTCTGCACAGTTCTTGTTAACTAATTATTTTTTCTTCCCCATCGACTATTTAAATACTGAAGAGGAATCTTTTCATGCGTGTGATACTTACAAGAAAAAGCAGCCCACCCAAAGAATCAGAGAAGAGAGAGTCTTGGATTTAGCAAATGAGGGGTCTGATTCTGGTACTTAGAGATATAAACAGCAAGATTTCGCAAATCATATCCTCTGGCACTGGCAGGCATGAGTCTTGGTTGAGTGGCACTGAGGTGATATCATGGAAGCACGCTTACAGTAAACTTTTTGGTTTGGTGGGATAAGTTGTCAGACTTTTTTCTTACTGTCCTGTTTCAGTGAAATTACATTCAGTTTAATTTACAAGTTCAATTCGGCATTGGCTGAGCTGAGGCTCCCATGTGAAGCATGCAAAACTATTAACAGGGAGGAATAAGAACAGGTGATGCACGAGGGGTCTCAGTCATGTATTATTTACTGGGGATCTGAAATTTCTATATGAGAATACATGATGATGCATTTATGAAGAGTGTACAAGTTTGGTGGAAGAGCTGAATCTTGGCATGTATGTATCTACAAATTCTACAATCAGAAAGGCTTAAAGACGTCACAATTCAAGGCAGACATGGCACAACGGGTCGAAAGCAAGAGTGTCATATACCAAATTAGATGACTGCATTTCAGTTTCAGGTTTCAAAAGAAAATGTTTGATACGGTTAAAAAAAGTATTTTAAGCCCAAAATAATTTTTAAAAAAAATAACTTTTTTTTTAACTTCTGTACATTCATTATAATAATTTTAATTCAAGTTTATCATTTTAAATTTATTTTCAAAATTAGAAATTTAAAGTTGATGTTAGAGCTTTCAAATAATTGGAATAATTTAACATTAATAAAATTTATTCTTTCACATATTTATATTATAGAAATTTTTATATTGTATTTGCTTATTATATGATACTATTCTTATATTATAGAAAAATATAAATTGAATTGTTATAATTGATTAATAAAAAAATATTTTTCTTGACAATCATGCAAATTTATTTGTTGTGTATGAATACACAATTATATTGCTTAGCAGGAACATTATTCAATTAAATATTCAAATTTTCTATTAGCATTCAATAGTTTAATAATATAAATGACAAATATTTGTAAAAGACTAAATATGAAATATACTAATTGAAATAAAATTTATTATTGTTTGCGGAAAATAATTACTATTAACAAAAGACACTTAAATATTAAGTAAAAATAGCATATTTTTAACACATTAGGACAAAACAATCATTAATTGATTAGTCTTATTTTAGAAATGTTTTTTTTTTTTTTTTTTGAAACACTACCTAATCTAACTTTACGTGCTTTTCATCTTTTTTACAAATATTATTCACTTTTAACTCTGCTACAATTTCTAGCTTATACCAAAAATAGAAAATTACTCAAAATTTTCGCAAACAATCCCGCATGCAGTAACCCATAAAAACAGCTAGTCCTGATACTGTGGCTGCTGTCAGCTAAAAGGTCCGAGTAATGAACTGAATCATAGGAATATAAATTTTCAGATAGGTGAAACTTGTGAAGTAGTTCCATGCCAGAAAATACAAACAACTCAACTTAACAGGAATAGAGATAGCAGAAGACACTGTCCAGTACAAATAAATATTCCATGTCCAAATGCAATAATACATAATTTATATAATTACATAAAAAAACTTCTTACAACTTATCTTTTCCCAAATGTACAACAATAAAGGAAGGAAACACAAACATTGCTTGCAGGTGGATTCCGAACCCATGTTTCTTTTGACAACTGCAGTTGCGCCATCTCCGAGCAACATAATCAAGCGATGAACCATTGTCAAACTTCTTGATTGTTCCAGCAGTCTTATGTTGCATAACTTACTATAAATGTGAAAATTTTTCCGAAAGCATGACGTTTGAAGTGGGACGGACATTAAGATCCTTCGTTTCCGTTCCTAGTTTTTTTCTCTTCAGCTTTGGGGCTAACTTTCTTAGCAGATATTTTCTGAGCTCCTTCATAAGATAGTTTTCTTGCTCTTCTGATGGGCTTTCCAGTAGGAGAATTTAGTTTGACCTTATCTGGTGCCTTGCTGGTAGGGGAAATCATGTTTTTACTAGTCTTGTTTGGTTGACGACTTTGTGCTTTCTTGGGACTGTCCAATGCTGCAACTCGGCTTTCCCAAGGCCGAGCAGCAATCCAGCGGTCCTTCCAGCTCCAGCCCCAATTTGCTTTGCTAAGTTCTTCATTTCCTGATCCGAAACTGGGATTGGGGTTGGCCCTCCACTGCAAAGCATGGTTTTTTACTTCTTTGTTCTGATTCAGAAAGAGAGGAAGTCGAGAGATAATATAATTTGTAAGAAGTACCTGATGAGAAAAGGCATATGCCATAGCTCGCTCCCGCTTCACTGCTGCTGCTTCTCGCTGATGTATTCTTGCAAGAGCTTCATCAATTGTTTCAGAACCACCACTCCACTCCACCTGACATTCATTTCATTAATGGAGGATAACCGACATTCATGTCCTAAGGTCTAGTCTCGAATGATCAAATAACTAAAGGCCTTCAACCAAGAAATCATTGAGAAACCCATCAAGTACCTCAAGGTCATGAAGCTTTGCTTCTAGCTTCAATTGATTCTCCAGCTTCTTCTGCCTAAGCCGGCCTTCTAGAACCATATGAACTCGACGTGCTCTAATCTGGGACTGAATCCTACTCCATGAGTGCAGACGACTCAGTGTAGTTGAGGCTTGCTTCTTAACAGAATCACGTTGCACCATGTTCTGTAACCTTACCATTCCTTGCATATGACGAAAAGTTTTCCTTGCCTAAAGCAGGAGAGGAATTATAAAATCAGTCATACAAAGATGAAGATTAATAAGTAACCTTCTTGGGATATCAAAGCATCAGTATCTCCTGCAGGCCAACTGAGATGATAGTTTGAGGGAATTTAAAGGGCACTCATGGGTGAAATTATTTGAAAAACTAGAAATGCCTTTTGAATTTCATTCTCAGAGATTTATAAGGCCATGTTTTTAACTTGGACTTTAGTAATGAAAATACTTTTATACTTGACTTTCATACTTATGCTAACACTTGTATGTATCTGCTGGTATCTGGTTAAGCTTGCTGCATTTTTACTGAAATCAACCTCACTTTCACTTCTTTAAGGTGGGAGGATAAAGGAACAGAACATATCACATGCATAAACAGAGAAGAATGCATGAAAATTGATCCATTCACCATCAGAATGGTTAGTTGTGAAGGGAACCCGATAAAGAATCCACCGTAAACTAAAATGGTAGAAACAAAAATAGCACCAAACATGACATACCAAGTATGCCCGATATGCAGTCTGAATATGAGTAGCAGCAGCATCTTCCAGGGAGAGGCCAAGCCTGCCCTGATTATCCACAGAAGCACCATTGGCTACTACAGGACACTCTTTCTCCAAACCAAGCTCCTCGTTGTAGCCATTTATGTTTTCAGGTGCTGAATATCTCTGCTTATTACGAGAAGAAGAAACATTCAGAGCTTTTCAAGAAACATAAGAAGCTACTTAATTCAGGGCTTTCTTTGCGAACGGCCAGTCTAAGAGTATGCACAAATTTGGAGGATATAAGACAAAGATAATTATATAGTTAGAGCAATACGCAGAAGTATAAGTTTGATTGTTAAAACAGCAAATTACAACCATATCAGCAACAGAATGATCTCACTTCAGCACAGCACTCATGTCAATCGTCATCAAATAAATTACTAGGACCTCCTTATTAAGATAATAACAATAGGAAATTCCTTATAAAAGAGAATTTTATCGAGACATAAAAGGTTTGCGGCAACCCAGAGCGTCGAACCTTCAATTTCTCTGATCTATCTTCCTTCACTTTCTTTTTACTGATTATATTCTTAAACCAAACTCCTGAACCCATTCTTGATGCTCAAATAAGACCCTGCAGAAGAATTCATATATCACATGAGTGACATGAATGGCATGTGGATGCATAACAAAACATCATTATATCAAACATTCCCACACATCAATCATATACAAAAGATTGGATTTAGAACATGACTTTGGAACTGTGGGTAAAGCAGAAATGGAGATAAAATCAAGAATTTTTCGCAACTGATATTAATAATTGTTCTATCTTCAGTAAAGACCTCCAAAGGGAATTCTGATATTCTGGTTAGTGACTCAACTAGCAGAACAGGGCTCACCGATCCGTGCATAAAAACCAATCAAGAGAAAGAGCACTCAAACAGTTGATGGTAAAGCAGGACTTCATTATAGCAACAAAAGCAGTGCAACTTCTCAAATTAAGGAAATTGGGATTTCATAGATCCACATTAAAACAGAGGAGTTTAAGTGATTAAGATCAATCTAAGTAGCACGATAAGTCTTTGATCATTGATAAGACAGTCCAAGTCCGTTCTTTAAGAGTATAACTTGAAGAATTTGATAAAAGAGAACCAACACTTGGAAAGATAACTTCCCCCTTCAGTCGATCAGTTACACAAAGATGAGGTGGGATTTGGATAAAAAAAAAAAAAAAAAAAAGTAGGAGATATTGTCAATTCTAATTCAACAGGAAAATCAATGTCAAAGAAATAAATTGACATTGAACCCTGTCAAGATTCACTTTCCAAAAACCCCTGTTTCTTTCAAGATTTCTTGAAAAAGGAAAACAGACGCATGTTTCCTACTTGAAGCATTACAGAGACATGAAGAAAGATCCTGAAAAGAACAAACAAGAAAGAGAAAAACAATGTGGGAAGTCCAAGAATCTGTCACATTAACATACCAGAGGAGGGGTTTTCTCCAGAAGTAAAGAGTGGCAGCTTTTGGGCAAAAGGGTCAGTCCAAGAACTGAAGAAAAGAGAAGCAAATGCAGTAGTGATGGGATAGAGAAGAATGAGTGAAAGAGAAGAAATATGAAGGCATATATGTACAGTAGTAGAGCAGACTTGAAGTAGACGGCAGATGGAAAGAACAAAAAGTGGGTAGCTCTGCCGATATTTGCCATGGCCCCCAGCCCCTAATACTCACCTCATTTCAACAATCAACCTAATTAACTAAGGACGTATCAAGAACAAATAACAAAATCAGGGCCCTGTCTGTCTGTCTCTCTCTTATTCCCTGTTGAAAATAAAATATAATCTCTTTTTCTTTCTTTCCTCAATCAAAGGGGATTAAACCGACGCTTCCAACTCGCATCATTATCATAGTTTTATCCAAGAAAATAAAATAGTTATACCGACAGCAGAACCAACAACCTCCCATTATGATTTCTTCTGTCCCCCTCCCCTCCTCTACAATTTTTCATATATATTTTTCAGTGAAAAATCAAATACAATGGACCACCGGTGCAAAATAATTGCCCTAATTAGTTTGTAATTTTATTTTAAAAAATGAATAAAACCATGATCTCACGTTATTTGAAACAAAGAAACATGATTAGTAATTACACTTAAGAATGAATGCAGGATTTCGAGTGTTTTTCTTCTTTTAATAATTAACTCATCATCATTTGTTTGTAAAAACTTCAAAATACCTGGCATGTACTTGTTTAATGTGTTACTTACTCGTATGAGTTGGTCGTGGGGATATTTGTAAGATACTAATAATTATTCGATTTGGACATCTTGAAAGAGGATGAATTCGATGAGGATACTAACAAGAAAGACATGTAAAATCAAAAAATTATGCAGATTTTTCAATGAATTTGAAAACTAAAACGAGGTTTTTTATCGATCAACATTTATTTTGATGATTAATGGTTATGGTGATTCAACTTGTTTGGTGTAGACATTATGAGATTTGCTAAATGACTACATTCATATAACAAGGGTGGTGGTTGTTATATTTTGGAAAAAACTATGGTCTAATAATGTAAGAAAAAAGAGCCCACCTTTCTTATTTATATTACACCAATCACCAAAAGTGATGAAAATAGAAGAGGTGGGTGAGAGCAATTATTTGCGGAAATTTCAATATAGAGTTTACACGTTTTGACATGGGAATATTTAGGTGAATATATATGTCCAAGAAGGATATAATAAAAGGTACCAAAAAATCATTGGTAGATTGCCAACCACAATGGGACTCCACAAAACCAACAATATCCCGTTGTCTTAGAAGTATATTTTTTTCTTTCAAAAACAATTAAGATATGAAGATTTTAGTTTTATTTTTTTTATAATAGTCCATTTATAATAGTATCACTATAAAAAATTTGATATTTAATCATTGCTAATTGTCATGATTAATACTAAATAACCGTAGCGAATAATCATTGACCATGGCTACGCAAACAGTTTCGCCGTTGATTTTGCGAAGGTTGTGTTTTAGCGCACATGGTAAATATAAATTTATTCATGTGAGAAAAAAAGCCTAATTGTGATGCAATGATTTTTGATTTAACACGTAGTTAATAATAGTTATTTACCACGGGTTTTATTTATGATCATGTTGTTTAATGTAGCTAATATTCTTTTTTATAGTTGTAACGAGGATTATTAACTCCCATCACAC
Organism: Sesamum alatum; assembly: GCA_034509735.1. NCBI lineage: Eukaryota > Viridiplantae > Streptophyta > Magnoliopsida > Lamiales > Pedaliaceae > Sesamum > Sesamum alatum. The sequence goes on from JACGWO010000001.1 coordinate 56,509,615, forward strand.
TAATATTGGAAACCCAATGATATACTGTTTGGTCCCTTCTTAAAAATTATTTCAAAGTCTAAAATGGCAAGTCATAAAATTGAGGCAGGACATAGGTGAGTATTCAGTTGGTGATTTTAGTGATGCTTAATGCTCCTACGTGTTGGAATATTTTTCTTCTGAGGATAAAATAAAAAAATGTTGTAAATAAGGAACATAAAAAAAAGGTTACTATGTCGTTTGGCATAAATACCAAATTTCCATTTATTTAGGAATGGTTTGGGGTTGAGGGCTTGTTGACCCGCTAATCGGATGTTGTCCGTCGTGTGACCTGTTGCATAAATAATTGGTAGAGCCTGCCGAAGATTGTAAATCATGCAGAAAAAATTGACGTGATGATAGACCACCTAAAAAGATGCGGTAGGACGACCCGGCCGGGGACTCGAACACCCGCGACCTTTCGGCTCATAAGACCAACGCTCTAACCAACGTGAGGCTAAACTCGGGACCGCTGCTTGTTAACATTGTTCTCCCTAGTTTTTCTTGACATATCTTACAGTTATTTTGTATTTGTCAATCTCAGAGAAACACCCTTCCAATTTTCACCGATAATGTTTATCATGAGAAATAATTGAGACGAAAACCTAAAAGGTCTCATACACTTATGGCAACTGTCCTGGAATTGTTATTTATGTTTTCCAGGCACCAGCTCACACTCTTGACTCTTGGGAGCTCACACGATCTAAAACAACACGAAAAGCACACTAGGGGCCCAAAATAACTGGCACCATCAACAATCATAGTGCAACAAGGACCGCACGTCTGGTTATTTAGGATTACCCCAAGAATCGTTGCTTTAAGATTAACTTTCCCAAGAAGAGTCAAGTCCCAGATACAGACAACAATATTACATGAACAAATTGACATTGCACGACTATTTCTTTTCTTTGCAAAATACTAAAAAAGAATCAAACTGCAGGTGTACTATGTCTGCTCTACAAATGAAGCCCAGTCAATAAAAAACATATCTTTGACACAGTCATCACTCACATTCATTGTCATCAGCTTTAACACATAAAACAAGTAGTGTTACAAGTAGAATTTAATTCATTCAGCAAAGAGATCATCTTTATAGGTATAGTACTTAACTCAAGCCCACTCTACAAAATAGCTCCAAACTATCTGTGTCTTATTATGTAGCTCTAGAACCGATCACCTTTACAGTAGAAAATTGGATACCGAATAGTTTCAATAGTATCATTTGCAGTACAGTTGTGACAAAACAAGAGACAAATGAAAAAGTTACCTCCCTCAGCTAAAAACTTCATAGATTTCTCAATCACACAGTAAGCCTGAGTCGATGGACTCCCAAAGAGCATCTCTATACGAAAGTCGATGCACTCAAAGCAGTTAAGGGGATGATGACAGTCCCAATCCATAGCAGAGATAGGGTCATAGACTCAGCAGTTACTTTATCTAGCTTCCATTTCTAGGGCGCCAGGGCTCTTGCTTGCACCTATTTGCTGACTATATCGCCTCTTCAATTCCCATCGGCCATTCCGATCCAGCACAGACCTTGTGGAAGATTTTTAACTAAAAATAAGGTTTCGTGATCCAATGTGTAACAGACAGGAGAACCACTCCCTGGCAGATGCATTTGATTTGACTTGGCAGCTATCCTGCTCATGCCTGTGTAAGAGCTCACGGAATATCTTTTGAGATTTTCTATCAATCGGACGCTCTCTCACTCCACAAATTTTATTTTAACTCGGAGTTCAGCAATCCTTTCCGTCCCCAAGCCTGTGCATGCATTCCAAATCGATCAAGAAGCTGCGGCTCTAAGTTCCACCCTCTTCTGGAATCCTATCCACTCTTATATGAACTCTGGATGAGATGGGAAATCCGAGCATTCCATCCCCTTATCAACTGTGTTCCAACCGATGCAGAGGAATCTCAATAGAAACAATCTACTAAAATGCGTCATCAAAAGATTGACCCGACTCATTCCACATAAAGAATCTCTGTTGGGCTTTGCAAGAAGTACGCAGGGCTCAATATGCCCTTCACACCTTCAGTAAGGGCCCTTGTCTCAATCAATTGTACCACAAAATCTCTATCTTCTGTAGCACCCAAATGCCAATCAACCGCATGTTGAGTGTGGTGAAACACAACGGAGTTGCATCAACCTTTCATAAGCTATATTTCGTCCCTACCTTCTGGTCCAACTGCACTTCCGCATTCTCTCAGGAAATCTGAATTGATATGGATCCCAGGAGACTACTATTTCCGGGAAGTAAGATCACCACCAGAGAGTCTAACAGATTGCTTAGCGACTTTCCCTTGTGCCTGTCAGGCCCCCTACATGCATCACACCCATCCTTATCTTTGTTCGTCAATCACATTCAAAGGAGGCCACAGGTTTCATCTCATCTTGCCCCACTGATAAGCTGCAAAAGGAAAATAAACTGGGCTGCTCTTCCTTTGGAAAAGCGCAAGCTCGCTCGCTGTTACCCTGAAATGCGTAGTCATTATGTCTATGCGTTACGACATTTCTCCGCACTGCATCCGATATAATCCCTAATGAATCTTTAACAAACAACAAGTGCAATACAGCCATTCTTACCCACAGCTAAAGAACGGGACGACGCAATTACACCCCTATCCTCCTGAATTATAGATCTACTTATAAGATGTTGTCTAACAAAGTACCAAAAATCGTTGACTAAGAATGAACTTCTTCACAATCTCTCAGTACAGTCAAGCTCTAGTGAATGATTTCTTATCAACAAATTACAAATATTTCTCTTCGATTTTGAAGCCATTGTATAAGGACAATGAAATGCAAAAAAGCCATAATTACAAAAGCATAAAAAAAGATTAAAACCATGATTTAAATTTTGCAGAAGGCCCAAGGAAACCCAAGAAATTTAACTTTACTTATTGGCAGGACTAATCTCAGTGCACGTTAGATCTTGACACCTGAAAGTAGACCCCGCCCTTTAGCTTGAGGGGAACTCCAATCCCTCCATAGAAAATTCCTCCCAAAAACTCACCCCCCTTGCATTCAAATAAGACAGAAACGGCAACCAATCTTACTCCACTTCAAATTCTTAACTACTTTCATCCCAAAATGCGAAATAAAGTTCCCAATCACATCAGGACCGCTAAAAACGCAAAAACCTTACGAATTAACCCACTGAAGCATAACATTATAACTTGAAACCATAAATTTCCGACAAAGAACAAAAATAAAGGGTTTTCTCATAAACAGTATCCAGACGAAAAGGGTTGGTTGTGTATCCAGTTACCTTTGGAGACTTAGCAGGAAGATAGAAAGAGAATATCTTGGATGAGTCGAGAGGCAAAGGTTCTAGAGGCCAAGATTGCTGCCAAATGGAGAAGTTCCGACGATCCCCCCATGTTCAGCTAGTTTGTGCATGCTTGTGTTTTTTGAGTTTCAGCACTTGGCATGGCGGGTGTACTGTTCGTTGCAACTATTGGGCTTCCTTGTGTTGTGTGCTTGAGGATCAAGAGGAATCAGTATTTCCACGGGCCCACTCCACTCCTTTGTTGTAAACAGAACATCTCACATTTATGTGATTTTGTTACAATTTTTGGGCGCAGCAAAAAAATGCTATATTTGAGAGGCACAAAATCACCCATGACCATTTGTGAAACGCACTATTTTATTCTTGTTTCGATCTAAGATTTTTAAAATTACGTTTTTGTAGGTTAGCTGAAAATATGAATTAATGAAAAAATATTAGGTTTATCATAAATAATAATGTAGCTTTTTTATTATTTTTCTTTTAAATACATTAATTATGTCAAAATATATCGTATGTCAATTAATTATCTAAATTTCACTTATTATATATTCTAAATCAATTTTGATCATTTTTTTGTTATTTTATCTTCATTCTAATTTTAGTTAAACAAAGCATAATAAAATTTTAAATTTACGCACACACCGGAGTATGTTTCGTTTGGTCTAATATATAAACATGAAAATTGGTATTTCAAAAAATACTTTATATGATTTTCCTAATAATATAAATAATCCATTTTGAATGGTCCTTTTTAATATTTCATTGGAAGTAAATTACATCCCATTAAAAAAAAATAATTGGAAATGTAAATTATCCGGAAAGGTACCAAACAGGACCCCCGATGAAATACGGCCGCAGACCAGAGCAAGATCCTGCATCCAACAAATTCAAAAAAACCCGCCTACTCGTTTGGCTCTCAATTTTATTGAAGGAAAAAAGTAGCGCGCGTTTGAATGTTGGAGCGCCGCTCACACACATTTGCAACAACATATTATGCCGTCTCCTCCAAACGTCCATTTCTCATCATATTCAATTGATATCTCAACTTCCCGCAATTCCAAACTCAAAATTGTTCAATCTCCAACATCTCCAAAATCCAAATGCAACCCATTCCCACGCTCCAATCTCAACGTACATATATGATTTCCCCGTTCACTTCTGATCTCTCTTCAATGTATCATCTCTCCCCTCAATCAATCTAATGGCAGTCCCTTCTCTTTCTGACAACCAATGGCAACAAGGAGAACATCCCAAGTTCTTCGTCCTGTAAAACTCGCTTGTCCATTTTCTTCCGTTTCTCCCAAAAAAGAGGAAATTAAGGGTGCCCTTAGAGGACATCACCAATCTTCTCACCCGCCTCCTGCGAGAAAGCCCATTTTCAGTTGACACTGCTTCTCTCTTTCTTCTTGCTTGTTTGATTTATCAAGTGAAGAACCGCCGTAAAAGAGTGACACTTGGAACGTTGAGGAATCCAAGTTGCTGCTGCTTGCGACGTTGAGGAAGCACTTTAGATAGGCTAAGTTCCGAAGTTGATCCTCTCCTTGGATTATTTTCTTTGCATTATGTAATGCATTCATAATATATAACCATTTATGGGCTCTTTTCTATTTTATGATTTTGCTGGTTATTATCAAAGGATATGACTTGGTTGATATAGATTGTTTCACTTCCTATGAGTTGCAGATGAGATAGCTAACAAGTTAAATTGAGTGTTCAAAACTTTAAATTGCTAAACATGTCTACATTAAAACAAATTTAAGTTCAGATTTTGGTAGTGTGATGCGGTATTCTAAGGGATGGGTTATCTTCACCATCCCAGTTCTTGATCTGAATTGTGAAATGAATTAAATTTCCACTATTTAGATTACGAACGTCAACGATGATGTTTACATGAATAAAGTGGTAACAGAGTCAGATTCGTACGAATAGAAGGACCCGAATTGGATGAGGCCGCCTTATGACTTGTATGTGTGTGTAGAGTAAAAGGAAGCTCCACCATTGCTTGGGGATACTTATCCTCATCAATCATGAATGCTTGTATGTAGTGCTGAAACCATTGCTGGCTGAGATGTGATAACCATTGTAAGCATTATAAAATGCTATGTATGTTGGGGCCTTTTTATCCAATTAGTAGAGAAAATGATTATTATCGTATAATAGTGCTTAAGTTGGCCGAAAGTGGTCCTTCACTGTCTTCAATTGATCATTTTTCCTTGGTTTTAATATTGGTTTAAGAAGATGTAAGGGAAATTAGTGCTGTGGAAGGGAATATTTACAAACATAATAGGGGAAAATGTACAAGAATTTAGTGAAAAACACCCCATCTTGCTGTTGATCGAGTAGTTTAAGGTGGTCGTCCATGTGCGAAAATTGATTATATCCGATTGCTTTTTGACAATGATATCCTACATCATATCTGCCGTCACAATGCTGTCTTGCTCTCGCGGCAAATAAGGTGGATGGAAAGGTATTTTATCTGCATGACATTGCATTTGGTAATGAGTCATCTACTCGAATGAAGATAAATGAGTATAAAGTGAGCTTTGTCTTATCTCAAACTTTGTTGCTGGGTTAATAGGGTCTAGAAGTAGCTGCTGAGGTGTTCTTTACTTTGGTAAAAAAGCTTAGTTGTTCTGTGGATGTTGAGATAAAATCTGATGCAAATGAAGTTAGTTGACTCTATGCTGTCCTACCAATGAGTTTCTGCTTCTGCATCAGCATCTATTTTAAAATTGATCATACCTTGCTGTAAGTTTTGGCTTGTGCAGGTCATCAACCATTATCAGAGCATTGCTCTTTTCCAATGGCATCTTATGCTCAAATGCGACTGGTAATGTGTAATTTCTTCTTTTTCAACTCCAAACCAGAAAACGCTTCAATATAAAAACAAAAGATTGTGGCTTTTTCTGAATAAATTTCTTGCACTTCAGCCGACTCTAGATAAAGAAAGCATAACATAATGAGATCAAGAAGCTATATAAATGAAGGATCAGTTAAGCTATCTACTTGTCTCTTAAAACTCTTTGCATTAAACAGCTACTGAGCTAAGGGATCTCATAATAATGAGTAACCTGAAGTTTTCCATGTGGCGGCTTATGACTCTACTCCTGCTCTTATCTGCAGTAACGGTGGCAGCTCGTCCTGTCAGGCCTATAACAATTGCGAGACGAGCACTGGAGGCTCAATTTAGCATGCAGAAGTTGAACCAAAGTGAACATGAGTGGCCTGACAGGGTAACCCCTGGAGGCCCTGATGGACATCATCATCTTGGAGGTTTCTAATCTCACAACTCCAGATGTTGAAGGTTAAACATAATCTTGTCTTAAGAAAGACATTGTGGTGCAAATTAAGATACTTTTACCTAAGTTTGTAACATGGTTAATTTCTTAGCTGAGATTGGAACTTTAAATTGACTCTTGGTTAGTCAATGATGGTGAACACTCTTGTCTTACAGTTTCCTTCTAACAGTGCCATGTTTTTGTCGACTTCATGTTGATGCATGCATGCTCACAAGAATTTGCCTCTCAAGAAAATTCTCTTTAAGTAAACATAGTATGGGATATATCACACTTATATCCATCGACCAATATAAACCAACAAAATATAATCAATATCAAATAATTCCATTCCACATTTAAGTCATTTATACTTAGGCTTTGGTTGTTTTTTTATTTTTAGGTTGTATAAGCAGTCCAATGCATTCAAGTAAAGTGCATACTTTGTATTATAGAATCTCGTTTCTAATTTCGTCATTCAAGTAACTCATATCACAAAATAAACGGGTTTTATTATTGACTTATCTCTATAAAAAAGTAAACGAGCCCCTGGTATTTGGCTTATTCTTTTTCAAGAATTTGTTACATAAGCAGAAAATTTGTTCCTCAAACACTAAGGTATATGTGTTAAAACTAAGATGTCAATGCAGATGAACTTCTTTTACCTTTCACACATCACAAGAGAGAACTTGAAAAATATCATTATTGGACATAGTGGATAAGGCTGATCATAGGATATACGAAGGCGCAATATAATTAGATGTGATTCCTCCAAGTTGGTAAATATTGTGAAATCCACCATAGGTTACTCAACCTCCATCTTTCTGGTTGACAAACTTGACGCATACAATTCATGGAATTATCTCTTTTCATGTTGCTACAAGCCTTGTCTTGAAAACACAAAAAACTATTGTATTAGAATGAAAGTCTTGCAAAAAGCTTCAAAATTTAGTACAGATTCAACATCACAATTCAGTGTATGATCCTGTCGATGAGGTCTATCTTAATTGGCAAAGCTGAGGCCCCATGATCCTATAAGTCATGGGTTCCAACCCCTACGTGGATCGATGTTGTTTCTACTGTATCGTAAATATTATTTGTTGTTGTAATAGTAAAATATTAGTTTATGTGATATTGTTAATATGATAGTTTATAATTGTCTATGTTCGATATTGATAGCCGACAGAACTAAGTGTAATCACTTAACTTTCAATTAATAAAATTCATCGCTTTCAATTAAAAAAATTCAGTGTATGGTTCTGAAACATTGATATACCCTTAAAGAACAGGTTTCTTCAGAAATCTACACAAGAAACCAAGTTCTCATCCCATTACACCCGTTGGGCACCGTAGACAAACAATGTGGTAAGAGATATCCAAGAAATTTTGCAAGAATTTTCTTGATCAAAGTTGAATCAATCACAATGTAATATATTTAACACTTACAATTTAAAAAAAAAAAAACTAATTATATAATAGTGTAACTGGTTCGATTTGACAAGCATGATTTGGATAACAAATTTTTCTCGTCAACGTGCAATAGCGGCCGCCGCCGCCACCACCACCAACTAGGAAAGCAAATTTATCAATAAAAAAGCTGAAAAGGAAAATGATAAGCTAATTAAATGCAATAAAATTAATAAATCCGATAAGCGGGTCATTTGCTCGAAAATCTGTCTGTAAATAAATGTAATGAGTACAAGGTTGACTCACCCAACGTTAAATTAATGGTGGTTTTAGTGCAAAGAAAATCGTGATTAGGCCTTCGTCTCCACTAGCCTTTATGTTTTTTGTCCTTGTAACACTTTAAGGCCTCGTTGGAATTAAACGAATAACGGAAAACCTGTAGCTGGAAAACCACATTGGCACCCTAATACAAATAAAATAGCCCCAAAGAATCATAGAAAGCGTGGATTCTTTCTCACCTTTGAATAATATTGATAGCGACTTTGATAGTATCTAGTAATCGAATTTGGGGCTCCTGATTCCGCCGTGGCGACTCGTCTCCACTGTGGACGCCGCCCTAAATATAATTTAATTCAGAAAGGCCGTTCAAGTTAATTTATTGGTTGTCATAAGATACCTCAATAATCATTATTTCTGGTTTAAATAAATCTTGTTTATTTGTAATTAAAATTGTTTAAGTACAATAGCCTTTCTCATAATGTGCTATTTCATAATGATATAATAAAATATAATATGAAATACTAATTCCTGTTTGAAAAATTGAAAATTAAAAATGATTTGACCGACGGTGTGCTTTACTCATATTTAAGAAATATGGAAAACACAATAAGAACAAGGCAGATGACTAGACAACAACTTAGGAAATCTAGGTTTGACGAGATCCGTAAGCTAGGAAGAAAATGCAGGAAACAAAGAGGATATAACGCACACATACTTAGTGATTTACGGCTAACGTACCCGTATAAAGTAATACGCCATTTTGTAAGAAACGGACAAGAATTTTCTTGGATTGTTGTCGTGAACTGGACTCTTGATTTACATGTATTTATTGTCTGTTTCTATCAATATCATAGAATTTAATTCTATCTCGCACACCCAAATTTCTGCTATATATTTGGCCTGATTTTCCTCACTGTTTTTACTTCATATCCATTTCCCTCAGCTGTTCTCTTTTGGTGCATGTTTCAAGGCATCAAAAAATGGCGATTTCATCAGCTTCCGCTTCCGCCCGCGTCTCAATATTGATCGTTTTTGTTATCTTTTCTTTGCGTGCTAACGTGATAATGGCTTGGAGTCATGGTGGGCTCGTTGCTATGCAAAGAGGGCTGGACAGCAGACGCATTTTACGTGAATTAACGTTGGAGTTATCAAACACAAAGCAAAGTAGTAGGATGCAGGCGACGGTGGATCCAGACAGAGTGGCACCTCAAGGGCCTGACCCTCAACATCACTAAACTCATCAAACAAATCCTATGACAGACGGTTGCTGTCCTGAACATGTGAACTGCAGAGGATCCTGTGGTGGTACTGTTTCTTCGTTAAAGGGAGAAAGGCTGCATTTCTCTAATAAAAATTGGAATGCATGCATTCCACTATCGTACGTGGGGATTAGGGTGCCCTGTTTTTGAATCTTTATTTAATGTAAAACAATCATGGATCAAATGGATAATTGACCCATGACTTTTAATTTTTAAAAATATAAATATATACTAATTATTCCATGTATTACGCAGCATACTCACTGCAAGACTTCATTTTCTACTTTTTTTTTTTTTTTTTTCTCCGGCGTGCACGCGTTGTTTCTCCTAATTTAATAATGATGGTCGTATTTTTGTGTAGAAGTAAATATTGTGCCGGGCCGTGTTTAAATTCTTACGAAGGCAGGCAAAGGTGTGATTCTCAAACAGAATGGTCAATACTAGTTTGTAAGAGAGGAAAGTGAATTATATATAATTAGTAATGATTATGATTGACCATGATTATTGTAGAGAAAAACCAGCACCATTAGCAATGGCGGCTTATCATACATCCATTTTGCTCCAAATTTTTAAACAAGTCCTGGACAATCCCGTGCCAACAAATTCCATAGATTTATTTTCTGCCAAACATACCGGAAAAATTTAGTTCGGACTAAGTTTGGATAAATTTGAACCAAATCATTTGACAATTTCACATCTTATACAGAGTAATAGACAAATTATTATATAATTGGTTCAATTCGGCCAACCAGATTCAAATAAAATTTTTACGAAAGCAACGATACTAGACATACATTGGATTCCTTCCCTGGACCTAGTGAAGACCAAGCAAGATTTTATTGATTGTGCCTTCTTTTTAATTTATCATTTAGATTTTCTTAATTCGTTATTCAATTACGACATAAATGAAATGTGAAATTCTTGAGTAGTCTACCTCCCTTCAAACGTTTAATCCCTTAATTCTTAATTAATATGAAATAATTCAAGTAAAATTAGAAAAAAAGGAGTAGTCTTAGGGAGAACAAAATTCTGTTAGTGACCGAAAGGTTAAACATCATCATAATGGAGATCTTTAAAACAATTTTTGCCCAAGTGGTGTACGTGAAAACCTACAAAGAAAGAAAAAAGGATCCAGGACAATTGCATACTGAAGCCCATTCCGTTCAGTGTGAATTAAGCGTTTATCGGCTAAAACCAGAAATTTATCATATCGACATAGTATTTCATTAGCAGCACGTAGGCTACCAGCATGGGGATGTAAGGAATTAACACATACAGAATAAAATGAAGAACTCTCAGAAACTACACTTCTTCTTCATAGTGAAGTAAACAGATGGTAAACTGTCTGCCTGAGGCATCTTACAAGACATAAAGTTCGACAAAAAACAACCCACGTAAGGATACGCAAATCGTATGCCTGGCATTTAAGCTCGTGATAAACCACATTGTCCCATTGCAAAGTTTATAGTGAAGCAAAAAAGGGTCCTCTTCTATGAATTACTTCTCAAAACACTTGAGTGGATCATTCGGATCGATCTCAGCCCAGAGCGGGAGGTCCGCCGGTAGAGTCTCCAGACTTATTTCTCCTTCCCGTAGCTGCCCTATCACTTCCTCAAACACAACCTTGTTTCCATTCTCAGTGAGATGCAGACCGTCTCTGCATTTCAAATTCAAAAAGGTCAAATTATCAGCACTTTGTACAAACATAAATCATATCTTTAAGAGTTCCAAGAGAGTACCTCAAATAGGCCTTTTCCCATCCGGGAGACTGCTGCATTTTTGTCCAGAGATCTATAGCCGGAACACCACATTCAGCTGCCGCAGCAAGACATTGTTTGGCATATCTACCAGCAGAGTCATTTGTCCTCTCAGGAAGCCCGGAAAGGTTGTCAATATATGGGTCCCTGAATAAACATCAAGTTAACTTGCGAAATCACTATGCATTCCAAGCGATATGTTGATCAAAATGAACTTATCGACACAGCCATAAATATTTCACTTGGATATACAATTAAACAGTAGATTTAGGAGGAAGGAACAGATTTACTGGAGACGTGCAGCTTCATCGATTGGTGGAGGTGTGATGAGGATAATGCGAGTGGATGGCCATTGCTTCTGAAATCAAGAAGCAATAGAATCTATGTGAGACAAACATGCATGAAATAAATTTCATATCCCATTTTAGCAATTACTTTCAGTAGGGTTGGCATCCTTTGACATGTAAGTAGATGCAATTTACATCAAAGGAAAAAAGATGATTTGGTGTAAGAATAGTGCCTGAAAACCCATTTTACAAGCAATTTCGTTCTAAGTAATGATGGTTTATGTGACTATGATCTCATTTTGTCTTAATTTTTTTCAAAAAAGAAAGGCAATGGTGGGCCTAGAGTGTCTTTCAGAGTCTAAGAAAGAGGTCAAGGGGCATCACTATCAGCATAGGATCAAGAACAATGGAAAATTCTTGTTCAATCCAAGTTTATCGAACTAAATCAATTATAAAACAAGTATGATACATTTATTATGTGATTGATCACTTTCTTTTAACGGTATATCGATCACATGGTAGGTGCATTGGTTCAGATTTACCGAGTTGGGTCGGGATTAAAAAATTTCCACAAGAACAACACACACAAAAACTACGAACAAAATGATTAATTAAGAAAACCCGCGCGTGTATGTAGTAGTGCGATGCAACTAAGCAATAATGCAATTGGTTAGTGAAAATGACATAGTAGCAAGCTGTGGCCAAAAGCGAGAATGGTCCTTTTTTGTACCTATGCATGATTTTTTTAAAAATAATAAAATAAAATAAATAGAAAAGAAAATGTATCTTCCCGGGCCCCGGCACTCAGGTTCATCCATGAGTTGATAATTAGAGGATTCTCTCTTTCAACAAAGTCTAATTATTACCATTAAAAATATCTCTCATTCCTGCCAAAAGACAAATGATCTTCAACGACTTCCGGGCAACAATTTTCCCTAGGTAAGAGTTACGGGGCAAAATAACGACTTGATTGTTGATAAATTTCACTTTGAGTCGTCGACTATTTCCTCTAATTTTATGTATTCTTACCCAAAATACAGATGAACAGCTAATTAATGCTTTTCACGTTATGCATTAATTAATTAGCACATTTATATGTTACACAACATAGAATAAAATATAATTCAATTTTTTTAAAAAAAAAATCAATTAATTTTTTATTATATATTTTTGAAGAAGCTGTCAGTTCACAAAAATGTCCCATGACAAGACGCGTAAAAACGCTTATCAATATCTACCCTACCTACGACACTATATACAAGGATATAATTATAACCAAAAAAAAAAAAAAGGAATGACTCCTAATGCTCACGTGACGCACATGGTGAGTAGACGAAGAAGTTAAAAGAGTGAGCGCGCGTGCGAGTGTGTGTTGGTATGGTAGGTGCAGTGGAGGCGATCGAGTGTGTGTTTGTGTGTGTGTGTGTGGGCGCGCGGTGGGGCGGCCACGTGCGGGAGCTATGGTATTACCTTGAGAAAGGCAACAATGTCGCGTAGATTCTGCTTGTACTCATCAAGAGGCACGTGTTGAAACCCACTGTATCGGTCGGGGAGTGCGGCGTCGTTTGCGCCGAAGAACACCGTCACTGCCACCGGAGCGTCGCCGCTCTCCGCCGCCGGAAACACCTTCTCTTTCACCTTCAGCGCCCATCTGGTGTTGTATCCGCTATACCCTCTCAACACCACATCCGCCTTATCAAACCCCACAACACCATCAGATCAAGCAATCCCAAGCACACAGTAGAGAGAGTGTTGTCTTAATATATCTAATTAAGCAGAGAAAAGAAATTTACCGTGCGAGCGAAGTGATGTGCTAGAGACGAACCCCATCCACCACGGGCGAAGGACTCCTCAGTGATGGAGTCTCCAAACAGATAAATCTTGGGTCTCATTTCTCCAGCACCCGATCGATGGCGAGACACTGTTATGATGTAAAAAGGTCTCAGACTTTCAGTAGTGCAGTCTGAAAAATGATGCACTACTCTCTATTTATATATGTGCACCTTCAAATGTATAATAATATTTCTCAAGTTTCATAATAGCAGTTAGGGGTGATAAAAAAAAATTAAATTCATCCAGATCGTTTGAATCAAATCAAATCCAATTGTTTTTTATGATTTATTTTTTAAATTATGATTCTAAATTTTTAACAAAATTTCACGACACTTTTGATTTGATTTTAATTTATAACTAATAAACTCGTCAAAAATCGAACTGCACTTTTAAATATATAATTAATTTTTATAAATTATATATAGATAATAATTTGATAAATTTAATAATTATTTAAAAAAATTTATATTCTAATTATAAAAGTCCAAAATTCATATATTATCAAAGGTTCACATTGCAGACTCCTTTTTGTAAAACTTAGATTTGGGGTTTATACAAAAAAATATATTTAAATTTTAATAACAAATCAAGTTCATTAGAATTAACCGCGTCCTCCTCTTTCTCTTTTTCTTTCCCCTTTCCCTCTTCTTTATTTTCCATCCCCCCTTATTCTCTATTCTCTCCTACGGTCCCTTAATGGACATATAAGATTAATCTGAAAGGAATCCTCATCATGTTTGAATTTATATGATTGATTAATATACTTTTTGTGATTTATTATTTTTTATTATTTTACAAAATTTAATTAGATTTTTAGAATTATTTGATGTATCAAATGTCATACTTGATATTCAATATGTTTTTAAAGAATTTTAGTTTTTTTATATTTTGAACTATTGTATATTTAACTTTAATTATTCCAAAACTTGTTATATTTTATTACTTAAAGATTTTAGCTATATGTTCTTAAATTATTGTGTATTTGATTTTAATTATTCCGATTATATTTTGTTAGCTTGTTACTATTTGCTAGTTTCAATATCTTATTTTTGTTATAAGTGTAAAATCGCGAAATCATTCAAAATCACACCTTTAATTTTGATTTCAAAACCGCCAATAACAATTCGATTTAAAAATAGCTTCAATAAACCCAAAATCGCACCGTAATTACTCCTAATAGCAGCTAGGTTGGGTAAATATACTATTCAGTCTCTTTAATGCTAGATCTAGTGTTACGTCCCCAGCTGATTGGATACGAAAATTGTCTCCAAACCCACCAAGTAGATCTTAAAGAAATACGAAAAATAGACATTAAATACACTTCAAAAAAAATTAAAAGTCAATCTTAAAAAATACAAAAACTACATATTAAATATATTTAATTTCTTTGATCAAAACTTATATATTACTTATTTCTTCAGTTCTAGATGAGATATTACGACTAGCATGACATAATATTGAAAAGACAGGGCAGCAGTGAGGTAGTTTAGGTAAATGCCAAAATCTTGAAAAGTTGGTAATGAGTAAATTAATGTTGACGGACCACGTCTTGTGTAATGAATTCATGGTTTAATTTAAATGGCTTCGTGGGTACGTAAAGCTTCCATTTCCAGCAAGATTGCCACAACCTCGTTTGCTCTTTCGGGACCTTGAATGGCCATCGCTTGGGATTTTCTATCGTGTTTTATTATTACGATGTGTGATATATAAATATTTTTTAAGCAACTAAGTTATAATATAAAAATAAGATACATATTGATTTGGTATTGGTACGACATAAAAATATGATAGATAATCTTTGATAGATGATATTAAAATGGGATAAAAAAAATTGAGGCTTTTTTTTTGTTCTCTTGCGTCAAGTAAAAAAATAACTAGCGTCCAATTGTCGTTCTATAATTGGAAAGTTTCAAGATTAATAGGAAACGCATATTGTATTTCCCCCCTTTTTATTTTCTATTTTTTGAAATAAACTTTTATTTCTTTGTTGAATACATATTTCAACATGAAGTAGTGATAAATGATCATATGATATTACTATTGGATCATTCTAAACAATATTGTAAATATATATCAAAATTTCTTTTTTGTCCCCCTTTAATTCTAATCATTATTACATATCACATTGTACTGGATTCGTTTTCTGAGACAATAAGAAAAAACCTTTAATTTCTAAACGATCTAAAAGAGTGATGGACTTCTGATTAATAGACATGAAGAGGGTAAAACAAGGCTAAGACTCAAAACACCAAAATACTTCCTATGAGACTTCAAACATTCAAAACAAGACTAAGATTGGTGCATTATTTTTATTGAGTTGAACCGAATCGATTCGAAATTATAATCATTGATCCTGAGACACGATCTGGGATGAGTAATAAGACACAATTTAACGCTCCTATGCATGTTTATTTTGAGTATTTTGGAAGAATTTTATTGCGTAAATCTTTGAATAATTCATCTTTTGAATGTAGGAGTTGTTATGACAAGCTTTGAAGAAAATAAAGTAAAAATGATTCAAATGAAGTTGGAAAGTGATTAAGAGAAGAGAAGATAAAAATAGAATTGAGCAACCATTAAGGCGTGATCAATGAGGAGATTTTGAAATATGGGCTAGTACCAACTTGAATTGAGCAACCATTAAGGCGTATTATCTATATCTATATTATTATAAGAGAAAATCCTTTTGGTTGTACCAACTTTTGAACATTCAAATTTACCTTATAATTTATTTCTTCATTTTAAAAAAAAATTGGTTATAATAGAAATTTTGCAATTACAATTTATTTTTCTTCTCTTAACCCACTACTCCGCATTTCTTTTTCTCACAAACTTTGTATTTTTAATAAACTCAATTATAATGCATTTTCTTCTCTCTCACCTCATTCCACGTTTCTCTCGTCTTACGGACGTCTTTCTTCTCCTCCCTTCACACCACATGTGTTTATTTTCACATTTTTTCCTGTTCATATCAATCACGTTTCGTTGTTATATGCTTGCAATGATTGCGTGTAACAACGACTAGTTGAAAAATAAAATTTGAAATATATCTTAAGATCAAATCACAAAAAAAAAAGCAAAAAATGTGACAACAAAATAAAATCAAGTATGTAATAATTATAATACTATGTGTATTAAATAATATATTATTATTATTATTTTATTATAATAAGAAATTTTATAATTTTAATAATGACATTTATTTGGTGAAAGTTGTCCTGGTGAATTTTATCAAGGGGAAGGGGGGCGGGCGCGACGGGGAGGGAGGTGAAGGAGGAGGGTGGTGATGCGGAGACAGGGAGGGGGTGGCAACGGCGGTCCGACGATAGCATCGCTGGCGCAGAATGAACATATATATATATATATATATATTATTTTTATAAATAATATATATATTAAATATATATACAATAATATTTTTATCGAGCAAAAATTTTTCCTAGATGCATCAACCGCACGCGTGGTACACCACTTGATTTTGGGAATAATCTACTCTATTTTTAAGAACACAATAGAGCAAATTGTTGCTTTAATTTTCAAAGGGGATAAATTGATTATTTCCCATGACACAGGGCTAAATTGCATTTTTTCCTATAATCTTATATAAGTATATTAAAAATAAAACTTGTTTTTTTATAACAACTCAACATTGACAAAGAGTATTCTTTATTTGTTTTTTTTTTTTTTGATAAATTGTCATTCATTAACTCAATCTGCCAACTTTATTTGTTTGGTGTTGAAAAATTAGGGTGTAGTGCAGACGTAAAATGATACGGTGGATAGCTACAACCTAGATAGCTAGTCTGCCTCTAGCTTCACCTTCACATTAAAATCACGGCATACTGCGCACCCAACACTTTTCAATTAATTTACGATTCAGTACATGTGGCAGAGTGCACGTCCCAAACAATGGGGTCGATGTGATTAAGACTAAGGTCTCATCTCATTATGAATTCGGTCCAATTCAATATATGCTTATTTATTTTTGAACAAATTAAGGGCACTTGGATGATTATTTTTTTTTGAGCGAAAAAAATAAAATATTATTAATTGAAATAAATTAATTATTTTAATATATTAAATATCTATTATCTATAAAAAAAATAATTAAAACAAACAATATCGCATAAATTATTAATTACTAATCAACGAGTATCCAAAAAATCGAACATAGTGTAAATATAATTGAATAGGCTTGGCCGAATCAATATATTGGTCATGAGCTTGTTGGACGTTCTTTTAAAACGGGCATGAAATCAAACGTGACGAGACTAGAGAGCGGAGAAAACGGAAAAGAGTTCAACTATTCACCACTTCAAATCTTGAGACTACGCTTGAAATTGAACATTTTTTGTGTCCAAATGGAAACACAATGATTCATGGCAAGTTGAGTAATATCAGAGCTTTAGTGCAACTCAGTACAGTTTCCCCATCGAAGGAGGTTAACTCTCCGACAGCGTCTTCTCTGGCATCAGCTTTACAACATTATATAAACTCAGATCATCCATCGCACGGCCAAAAGATCCATTCCCACATTCTCAAAACTGGGTTCAACGCCAACGTCAATATCTCCATCAAACTCCTTATTCTTTATCTCAAGTCTTCTTGTTTATCCTACGCGCGCCAAGTGTTTGATGAATTGCCTCGACCAACTTTGTCGGCCTATAATTACATGATCTCGGGCTATATAAAACATGGGTTTGTTGAAAAATCTTTTGATTTGGTGAGAGAACTGTGCTGGTCTAATGAAAAGCCTGATGGGTACACGTATTCGATGATTTTGAAGGGTTCGACTAGCGGAAATGGAGGGTTGTGTTCACCTTGTATAGGAGGGGAGGTTCATGCCCAGATAGTTAAATCTGATGTTGAGGGGGATGACGTGCTTTATACTGCCTTAGTTGACTCGTATGTGAAGAGTGGGAGAGTTGAGTATGCAAGGAGAGTGTTTGATTTGATGTTGGAGCAGAATGTGATTTGTTCCACATCGATGATCACGGGGTACATGAACCAAGGTCGTTTCGAGGATGCTGAGGATGTGTTTGAGAAAACTGTGGAGAAAGACGTGGTGGTTTACAATGCGATGATTGAAGGATACAGTAAGTCAGTTGAAATGGCTAAGAAGGCAATACAAATTTATATTGATATGCAACGTCTAGATTTTAGGCCTACTCTATCAACGTTTGCAAGCATAATTGGGGCTTGTTCTCTGTTGTCAGCGTTTGAAATTGGTCAACAGGTTCAAGGGCAGTTGATGAAAACTGAGTTTTTCACAGACATAAAGATGGGTAGTGCTCTGGTAGATATGTACTCCAAATGTGGGCGAACTGAAGATGCTAGATGCATTTTCGACTACATGCCCACGAGGAATGTCTTCTCATGGACTTCCATGATTGATGGATATGGGAAGAATGGAAGGCCAGAAGAATCACTGGCACTTTTTGATAGAATGATACGTGAATGCTACCCTGTGCCAAATTATGTTACATTTCTTGGTGCACTGTCTGCTTGTGCCCATGCAGGACTAGTTGCTAAAGGAAGGGCGATCTTTGAGAGCATGGATCGAGACTATTCAATGAAGCCAAGAATGGAGCATTATGCTTGTATGGTTGATCTCTTAGGACGTGCAGGAAGTTTGAATCAGGCACTTGAATTTGTAACGCAAATGCCTGAAAAGCCTAATTCTGATGTTTGGGCAGCTTTACTCAGTTCATGTAGACTGCATGGTGATGTGGAGCTTGCTAAAATAGCTGCAGATGAGCTCTTTAAAGTCAGCAACGAGAGTAGACCTGGGGCATATGTTGCATTATCGAATACATTAGCTGAGGCTGGAAGATGGGATAGTGTGAGCCAATTGAGGGACTTAATGAAGGTGAGAGGAATATCTAAAGGCACAGGGTTCACTTGGGTTGGGACTGATGCTGGTTTGGAAGCCTTCCACGCTGGGCAGTTGTCGTGATTACATGGTAAGAGTTCCAAGTATGATGATCCAACATCTTTTATAGGCCACAACTATAAAAAATCGATTTATTCCACTAATATTTGTCAATTACAAGTTTTTCTCCTCTCTTACAAGAACTTTCCTGGAGCTATAATTTCATGCAGTTTGCACAATGCCATGGTTTTTCTATGAGATCATACCTTGAAACTAGATCAGTGATTAAGGTGAGTCCCAACTTTATCCATTTCAGCATCACTCTGTTGCAAATGAATAATTCTAGAGTTAGTTTGGGTCTGCATAGACAAAAATATTACATGAGAGTGAAATATTCTCAATTATTCTCTGAAGGGACACGATCTGGGTGCTCTCCACGGTTTTACGAGACACTTATTTTTCACTACGAAATTAGGCAATTAATCGATCATGTTGGCCCCGAAACTGTATACTGGGCCACTGCGTGCAATTCCTTATCTATGCACAGGTTAGTGTATGGATTAGGAGGCGAGTTAAAGCAAATCTGACACAGAATGTTTGAATCTACTGCTCTACCTTCCTTTCATCAAGTGCTAATGTTATCTCCTTGGTTTTCCTGCTCTAGAAATGTCTGTTTGAAGAATATTATCTCACACTTTGTGATTTGCTGGTTTCTCAAGTGGTCTGGGCCATGAACAGCTGTGATGTGCCTAACCAGCACTAAATGAAAACCATTGTTAATGTTAGTTGAAGTGTTCCATCAATATAACGTGTTGATGATGAAAAAAAACGGGATAAGGGCGACATGGATGACATAGGATACATGAAATTTACAACGGAAATTTAATGCTCCAATGCAAATGCATTGCATCAGCCATCAGCTGATCAGCAAGACGACGCCCGATCAATTTTCAATGTTGAATGATGGCTTGACCAGAATGTTGATGAGCAATCTTCTGTAAGAAATTGATGAAACATAGTGAAGGTGTTGAATTTTTTTTCCCTTTAATTTATTATCTCCATATTAATAGTATATGGGCTTCAATATAATTGTATGCTTAACGAAAAATAGGAAAACTATAAACACATGTCAGGCCAAGCGTGTTAGCTGCTTCTTGGCTTTCTTAATACATTTTTGGGTCAAAGCTGATTGTGTAGAGCTGGCGTAGGTGTGTTGGGTGAACGAACGACCAGGATTTTCAATTGCTGGGAGTAACTGATTGTGATTTGGCCTAGAATATAGACAAGCAAGAGCAGGCGGCAACTTGACCCTTTTGTACACCGTGCTTTCTCATATCTTGACCCCACTGCATAAAAAACTAAGAAGTTTCGTGTTATCCGTCGGGAGTTGATTGGATTCAAGATTGTCGTGCTTTGATTATTTCTATTAAAGAAAACAATACAAAACTCTCAAGAGACACAAAAGAAGAAGAAGAAAGAAGAAGAAGAAGAAGAAGAAGAAAAGGAGATCAGTAATTAGAGATATGTGCTGCTCTTGTGGAGATGATTGTGAATGCCGGCCTTTGGGGTTTCTGTTGGGTCTCCCCTTCGCCTTTGTCTCCCTTCTCCTCTCCCTCGTCGGCGTTGTCATCTGGATCGTCGGGTCTCTCTCTCTCTCTCTCTCTCTTTCTCTCTCAAGATAACAATTAATACTTTCTTGTTTCTTTCTATGAAATATGTGTTCAAGAACCCTTCAAGAAACTAAGCTAACTGGATCAAACTCATGAAAATTAACTAACAGTGGTTTTTTTGGGGGTTTGTGAATGCAGGATTTTACTGAGTTGCTTGTGTCCGTGTTGCTTGTGCGTGACAGTGATAGTAGAATTGGCGCTGGCACTGATCAAGGCTCCCTTTTCTGTTATGAAGTGGTTCACTGAGCAGATTCCTTGTTAGAACTCTTGTTTTTTCATTCTCAAGTATCGTCCCTTTAATTTGTACCCTCATCCACCCCTCTTCAGTCTTCTATTTGTTCTACTCCAGAAAAAAAAATATATATATATATTTTTCTAGTCTATTTTTTAATTAGTAGCTGTATCTCATGTTCAGACCATAATGTTCCTCCTATTAGGAGAGCCTCATGTATCTTACAGTTTGATATACAAGGGTGCTTCGCTATTTTCAATCTTTTTTGCTCATTGAATTTTCTCACTGCCTCAAAATATAAATAAATTGTTTTTAATTCAATCAACAATAAGAAAAAGTAAATGTCAATGGCCTATGTCTTGTTTTGCTGCCCCTTTCTTTTTAATCATCAGAATATATTTATTCTACTCTCGGCTATGAGGAGCCAATGGAACTATACTTGGGAGAAATACTTGTTTACATATCCGACATTGAGATAAAACCACATTTCAACCATACTGATAATCAAACACGTAGCCACATTTGCGTGCTGAGCTTGGTGTGTGAGCTTGTAACTCAAGTGGGGTTTATGAAGTGATTGGACATTGGGCTAGTTTAGCTGGCTGGACTATGGGTTGCAAATTGCTGGCCCCCCTTTTCCAAGAGGGGAGTTGGCTTGTGTGACTCAAGCGAAGGCTTGGGCTACTCCAATTCTTAGAGTGGAGCTTTTCTCCATCGAAGGATAACAAATCAAAGAATTAAAAAGTTATTGCTATATAGACTTTCTATTTTTATCAATTAAATGTAGGTGGTAAGAAACATTGCTATATTAGCCTCATATATTTCGGTGTCTACAATCATACCTATTCTAGCCGAGTGCAAAGTATGCGTTGTTGCGATCAGCTCGACTTTGTAGGCTAGATAGAGAAACCCAAAGTATGTGCGTTTACTAGGTGGGATTGGGCAATTTGCCCGCCCTGTATTAATAACAGGCCCGGTACAGACCCACTATTTCATGTACTAAGAATCTATGCTATTTGGCCTGGATATTTAGTTCTAGGCCAAGCCCAATTGTTTTCACACAAACTTGCTGGAGACGGTCGAAGATGAGAAGAGCTGCGGTTTATTGTTCGTTCGCTCAGAACATAGGTAAGTTATTGAGCTTGTAGTGGGTAATTTTTTGTCGAGCTTACAAGGGATTTTCGTTGGGTTATTTTTTCCTTCTTCACTGCTTGAAGGTAATGGGTAATTTTTGTTTAATTTTCTACTTTATATTGAAGCATTATCGCGAAGATATGTAGTATATGTTGATTTTTTTGAGATGCCCAAGTTTATTGGAGCTGAAATATACTCTGCTTAAAGTTCGTGGCCAAGTAGTAAACTTACAAACAAGAATACATGCTGCAAAATGATATTTTTGAAATTTCAATACTTATCCAAACTTTATTCCAATGTAGTAAACAATACAAACAAGAAAATTATTAATGGAGCTATCCAATATTTTGTAAAGTAAACACACTACTGTATATCTGCGTCTGATTCAATATTGCATTTAATATCGATTAGTTCGATCATGTATTTAGTCCTACTATGGAAATAAATCGAAATAGAATTTTTTTTAATCTCATCATTAACCTCCTTTAAATCATGTAAAAACAATGTCTAATTCTAAAGATCTACTTTCCTTTCACATAAAACTATAAATTAGTTCAAAAAGAAACATAAAAGATTGTGTTTATCAAAAGAAAACCTTGTTACTAATAGTGACCCTTTGCATATGTAATGTGAAAGAAGGACTATTCAACCTCGGACCAATGTCCAACGTTCGTCACCTATTCTGTCGAGCGTGCTAGAAAATATACGAGTGATGTTGTTTGTGATTGAAACCTTCCCCCTAAAATTTGACTAGCAATATTACTTGTATTATAACAAAAAAAATTATGACATATGGACAAGGATACAACTACACAAAAAATTTAGAATACAACCCAACACTGACATTATTATTCATAATATATATTTTTTTTATATAATTGGAATATGCAATAGGGAAAAATATCAAAATATATGACATTATAAAAAGTAATTATTTAATAAAAATAATTTAATGAAAATAATTATTTAAAATAATAAATTTAAAATAATTATTTATAAAAATTTATTATTTAATTAAAGTGTATACAAAATAATACATTAATATTAAATTTATAAGAAAATGCAAAAAAATGAATGGTAATTTAAAAAAATAACTATTAAAAGATAATAGTGGGCATGAGAAGCTAGATGAATAAATAAAAAAATAAATTAAATATATAAAACAGACCCAAAAAGAAGAGACAAAAAAAAAAAAAAAGAAAAGAAAAATGGTATCCCTTAATATTTAGTATAAAAAATATACATCGTTATATATTTTTTGACATGGGAATTCTCTTCTCTTCGGATGCACGGGCCAAATATGTTCATGTCGAACGCGTGTCAAACACTACATATGATGATTTTTGAGTGAGCGTCCATTACAACCGAAAGCATGAAAGTCAGTCATTGGAAACGGAAAGAAAACATGGATAGCTGCTCGCCGACTTGATTATACAAATCACATACAATAATCAAACCAAGAAACCACAAACCAATACAAGGAAGAATGCCACTGGTTTCCAAGATGCCCACTTCTTGCCCCAATTTCCCCTGTATTACTATTTTCCACTTCACTCACAGTAGTTCACTGACAAATTAGGATAATGAAGAAAAAGGTCAAATTCACGAAAAAGTCACTCCAACGACAATTCCACAATTATTATTTTAGTAAAAGAACAGAGACAAATCGACGGCTGTCTTTGCTACAAACAATACCGCCACCGCTGTGGAAATCAAGATCAAATTCCATTTTAGCAGTATTATTGCCCATAGTGTTCAATTTGATCGAGGAGCAGAAAGGAACCCACGACACTTGCTATAAAAACACACCAGATCACAACCACCTTTCCCCGAACAAACTGTTTTTCTTGAAACGGATCCAAGACTTATACTCGCTTTGAAAGATCAGACATGGAAGGAAGTAATAGGATCGCCGCCGCCGCTAGCCTGGTTCCGCTGCCCGCCATCTCATCAAGTGGGACGCTGGGCCGCCACTTGGCTCGCCGGCTGGTTCAGATAGGTGTGAGGGACGTGTTCTCCGTTCCTGGTGATTTCAACTTGACTTTACTCGACCACCTCATAGAAGAGCCGGAGCTGAATTTGGTGGGCTGCTGCAACGAGTTGAACGCGGGCTACGCGGCTGACGGCTACGCTCGTGCCAAGGGAGTGGGCGCCTGTGTGGTGACATTCACTGTTGGCGGGCTCAGCGTACTGAACGCCATCGCCGGGGCCTACAGTGAGAACTTGCCAGTAATCTGTATTGTTGGTGGCCCCAACTCTAACGATTACGGGACTAATCGAATTTTGCATCATACGCTCGGGCTGCCGGATTTCACTCAGGAGCTGCGCTGTTTCCAGACGATCACTTGTACTCAGGTAAAAATTAAGGTTTTTCCTTCCCTTTTTTTCCCTGAATTGGTAAAACAAAGTTGAATTAGCTTTGATTGTAGCGTGTTGAGTTCTTGATTTGCTAAAGCTAATGTCGGGATCCTCTGTGTGATAACAGGCAGTTGTCAATAACTTGGACGATGCCCATGAATTGATCGATACAGCGATTTCGACTGCTTTGAAAGAAAGTAAGCCAGTGTATATAAGCATAAGCTGCAATTTGCCTGGAATTCCTCACCCAACCTTTGCAAGAGAACCTGTCCCATTTCTCCTTGCACCAAAGTAAGTCTTAAGATTTCTCTCTCAGTTTATAGTTTTATAGCAACACATTTAATCATCTGTACTATTTTAGAAGACTCCGTCGTACTGAATCTTGTGTTGGTGAAATTCTTGAAGGGTGAGCAATGAACTTGGTCTGGAAGCAGCAGTTGAAGCAGCTGCTGAGTTTCTGAACAAAGCTGTTAAACCAGTCATCATAGGAGGTCCCAAGCTAAGGGTGTCCAGAGCCCAACAGGCTTTTGTTGATCTTGCCGATGCTTGTGGCTATCCAATAGCTGTGATGCCATCGGGCAAGGGACTCGTCCCGGAGCACCATCCACACTTTATTGGGACATATTGGGGTGCAGTCAGCTCCAGCTTCTGTGGGGAGATAGTAGAATCCGCTGATGCATATATGTTTGTTGGCCCTATTTTTAATGACTACAGCTCCGTTGGATACTCTTTGTTGATAAAAAGGGAGAAATCAATCATTGTGCAGCCAAACCGCGTGACAATAGGTAACGGCCCTTCGTTGGGCTGGGTTTTCATGACAGATTTTCTGACTGCACTGGCCAAAAAGCTGAAGAAGAACAGCACGGCTATGGAGAATTACCGTAGGATATATGTTCCTCCTGGCATTGCTTTGAAGCGTGAGAAGGAGGAGCCACTCAGAGTCAACATTCTTTTCAAGCACATACAGGTAAAAATGAACCTGAAGCAATGTTCTGTTCTCTTTGTCATTCCCAATTTTAAATACTCTGTTCCTTCTTTTCTTGCAATCGCAATCTTTTGCTTACCTCTCCTTGATGGTATCCTGTTTAATTACAGGAAATGTTGAGTGGTAACAGTGCAGTAATTGCAGAGACTGGAGATTCATGGTTCAATTGTCAAAAGCTTAGTCTTCCTGAAAATTGCGGGTAAGCCCTTGCCTAAGAGCTTCTCCATACAATTGTTTCTTGTTCTTGCATAGATTTGAGTGTTTTGTGCGTGGTTTAATCTTCCTGTAGAGACAACCGAGTGATCTCAAAAATCCATGTCGAATTCTGTTCCTACTGTGCAAAGTTATTAATTTGTTGTCTTTATGAAGGTACGAATTCCAGATGCAGTATGGATCTATCGGGTGGTCCGTTGGTGCAACACTTGGTTATGCTCAAGCTGCAAAAGATAAACGTGTCATTGCTTGCATCGGTGATGGAAGTTTCCAGGTGATCGTTCGTTACATTCATAAAAGAAGCTCTATGATTGAAGTGATTGAGAATGAATGTTGTTGGCCTTGAGCTGTTTCCATAAGTAACCTATAAACTGCAATTCTTGACGCAGGTTACAGCTCAAGATATTTCTACCATGATAAGATGTGGACAGAGGAGCATTATTTTCCTGATCAACAACGGAGGATACACAATTGAAGTAGAGATTCATGACGGTCCATACAATGTAATCAAGAATTGGGACTACACCGGCCTTGTGAACGCTATCCACAATGGAGAAGGCAAATGCTGGACTGCCAAGGTTAGCAGCATACACGACCAACTCTAAATAGAATCATCGAATATGTCCTAGTAACATCAAATTATAATTATTATCAATACGAAGCTTTCAGAAGTTTCATGTAGGAAGGAGAGAGTTGAAGAGTTGTGACTTTTGTTTTGTGCTTCTGCTTCCCTCCCTAGTTTCTAACATATGGTGGTTGCTGGACATATCAGGTGAAAACAGAAGAGGAATTGATGGAAGCAATAGCAACGGCGACAGGTGATCACAGTGAATCATTGTGTTTCATTGAAGTGTTGGTTCACAAGGACGATACTAGCAAAGAACTGCTGGAATGGGGATCCCGCGTATCTGCTGCCAATAGTCGACCTCCCAATCCTCAGTAGTCAATTCTTGGGTCTGTTAGGAGGACATCGTGACCGATCGAAGTTCTCGACTTGAAACGTTTCAGACCAGACCAACCGGGAATTCCATCACTTAACTCTGAGAATAAGAAACATTAGCTAGTACTTGTAATTTCTTGTTGTAAATCTGATGTGGCAGCAGTAAGTCATAACAGAGGGCTGCTTCAACTTCAAGCTCAAAACGAAGACGAATAACAAGTCGTAGTGCGTCTATTCCTACCAACCTAGGCGTAAACATTAATTTTCTCATTTTCTTTGTTGATATTTTGATGAGAAGTTGACGTCATGTGAATAAAGTAAACTGATATTGTGTGCAAATTTTATAATATTATTTAAACACAATATTTAAAAAAAACATTTAATAAAATATATATAAAATAATAAATTTAAAATAAATTTATAAAAAATAGTGATAAAACAATATGCATGAAAATCAAAAAAAGAAAAAAAAAATAACTATAAAAAATAATGAAAAGTGAAAAGTTAGATAATAAATAAAAACATAAATATTTAAAAAAATAGACTAAAAATTGAAAGACACCAATTGGTGCTTCTCCTAACAGTTTGTTGTTTCCAACTTTCCGTAAGTCCTATTTTGCGGTTTGCTGTTTTCGAAAAAAAAAAGGCAGCCTCGCCGTCATCTTATTTGGAGCACCCACATGCTAAGACAGTGGCCGAATAATTGTTGCTGGCCCAATTTGAAGTCGGGGGCGAAGTGAAGTCATTAAATTTGGAATATGTAACATTTTGTAACAAATTAAGTCTGTACGGTGCCGGAATTTAATCAAAGGATCAAGGGGTGATTTTTCGGAAGTGTGATACGAAAATCATCAAATTACCCCTAACGGCGGTTACAACCACTAGAATAGTTGAGGTAGTGGACGGTTGGGAGGCAGGATGGTCTTTACGCTCTCAAGTATAAATATAGTTTTGAGATGAATTGAAAGGGAGGGGGTTTTCGAAGATGAATTGATACAGAATTCAAGGGAATTCTATTTTGGGACCATCAGGTCCAAATGATGATTTTGAGAGCTTCCAACTCGACTTGATCTCAATTCGTACTACATCAAAAAACATTCAAATAGTTGAGATATCGTGTCATATTTAATTCAACCAAAGGTCTAATTTTGACATTTAAAACTAGTGCTACCAATGATTCTTGTTAACTGTCTGTTATATTTTTTACACTTGACATTCTGAGAATTACCACTTAGGAAATAGAGAAAAGTTGAAGAGTTTCTTAGTGTTGGTTTGGGATGGAAACCTCTCCACCTTTTTAAAACTTTCATGGAAGAAGAAATCAATTGAATTAGGAGTTTCAAACCCCCTAGCCTCCTTCAACCCCCGATATTAACCAAAATCTCTCTCTCGAATCGAGATTTCGTACGTGGGTAAACATGCTACGGATTTAATCTCTTTCAACAAAAATAAAAAAAATGAAAGACGAACAAGAGAAACCAAGTACGTGGATATACTATTCGAAGATGAGAACCATGGTTCTACTAGTTCAAGCTCCTCGCTAAATGTGAAGAGAGAAAAAAGAAGAAAAAAATTCCAAGCACATGATACCACGTGACTCTAAGCGATAATATCTTTCGATTTCGAGTTTCTTTTGTTAAAAAGTCATTGCAATAAAATTGAAAGACTGTTCTAGGAATGACAATGAGGTGGGTTGAGGTGTACTTGAGACCTGAGACCTGCCCTGCCAACTTCGGGACAGACCCGGGACTCGTCCCACCCCCCTACAAAATTCGTCGAGCCCAATGTAACCCGGTAGATTTGGGTTTTTTTTATTGCGATGAAGGGAAAAAAAAAAAAAACTACAACAAAGGGGGAGGCAGCCTACTGATGGATAGGGCAAGGTTTGCTCCAAGGACCCTACACTCATCGTCGCAGCTCAACTATTAGCCGTTCTATATTTAGGGGCGTCGTTGGACATTATGTCATTGTTTTTCAATACAATGACATAAAAGCTTGAATTCTATGTCGATTCGAGGTCTTTCTTAGTCGAATAATTGACTACTTTAGCTGTAAAAAAATTAGGGTGAATTACAATGACCTATCCATGAGGTTTGACATAATTACAAATATTCTCTCGTTATTTCAAAAATTATAAATACCTCCATGAGATTTGTAATTTTAACCAAGGGTCTAAAATGATCCATTTTTCCCTTGATTTTTATTAAATTGCAGAAAAATCAGCCGAGACAAATTATATTATTGCTCATCTGTATAAAAAACGTAGGAAACCTCTCCCTACGCACTTTTGTCCAAAAAAAATTAGAAAATTTTAAAAAATAATTCGATTTGTATAAAGGCATTTTGGTCAGTTCACCCATAAAAATAAATGAAAGTGAATTATTTGTTATACGATTACAAACTTCAAGAGGTATTCGTAATTTTTGAAACAATGAGGGAATATTCGTAATTATATCAAACCTCAAGATAGATCATTGTAATTCACCCAAAAAAATTAATAATTATTTTAGATCTAGAATGAAACAAAATTAATCTTATGTATAGTTCATCTCTAAAGGTCAGGTACGTGTCATTTTTGCTAAAGGTTAACAAGGTCAATAAGAGTTCTTAATCATAGGAGCTCTTCATGCATAATTAAGTCGTTTCAAATAAATTTAACCAAACAACCTCTAAATCACAAATTTATATAAAAGCCCACAATAGTCAATAGTAATAATTTTCCCTAACTTGCAGCTCCAATGTGATCAATAGATTAATTAATTTTATCTATTTCATAACAAAAACTATTATTTAACTTAGAATGTGAGTTTTAGGTCAAAATTAAAAGGTAGGCCTTTTATATAATTTTATATTATTGTTTTGAATAATTGTTGAAAGTTAGGCTATCATACTATTATTACTTTGATTGGCATGAAACGAGTTGGAAAGATATACTTTCTACTTTAGAGAAAAAGGATCTTATTTTGAAAAATCTAAACAGAAAAAAATAAGTCTTATATATGAAAGAGAGAATGGGTATAAACGTGAACTAATTGAAATTATGAATTTCCACTCAAACGTTTGCATGGCATGAATCCAGACACATACATTTGCTTCCACAATCCGCCATTTCAGTGTCGTGTTATCACAAAGAAAAACGCAGTCATATTCGAGTGAAAACGCACTTTCGTCGTCTCTCTTATAAGTACGTAGTAATAACCTTGTACGCTCTGTTCCAACTTCCAACAAGAAAGAAAATGGCTGCTGTTGCATATGCAATAATCTTCTTAATATTACTCGCATCGACCACTACATCGGCTTCCCAATGCTACGACTCCATCATTAGCTTCGGTGATTCGCTGGCCGACACCGGCAATTTCCTTCTGCTCAGCCCACCAGACAACCCGCCGCTATGTGGGCGCCCACCCTACGGCCGAACTTTCTTCCACTGCCCAACCGGAAGATCCTGCGACGGCCGTCTCGTCATTGATTTCATTGGTACGTACATAACTAATGAATTAGTAGTTAATCAAGCAACTGATATATTTCTAAGTGATTAGATATAGACATGAATACTGATCAACTACCTTTCACTTTTCCATTTTTTTTCGTAGCTGAGAGTTTGGGACTGCCGTTGGTGGAGTCGTACATTGCCGGCAGAAATGCGGCGGAGAAAGGCCGGAATTTCAGTAAAGGAGTGAATTTTGCGGTGGGCGGTGCTACGGCGCTTGATACTATGTTTTACGACAAGAGGGGAATACATAATCGGGTCACGAATGTGACTCTGGAAACTCAGTTGGATTGGTTCAAGGAATTTCTTGCCGTGATTCCTAGTAAGCCTACTCGCCTCAGTCAGTGCACCACAACAAATTAAAGACAATATTAATAATAAAATATTAAATAATAATTTTATAAATTATCACCAAAATGATATATTAAGTAATAATAATTTTAATCTTCTTATAATATAATTATAAGCAATAAAAATGTATATAAAATTATCACTATGTATAATTGACGACACATCCATAACAATAACTTAGAGACATCACAAATCCAGCGGACAATAATTATTTGTTATCAGTAAATCCTTGATTACAACTAGTAAGTGTGGCGCATTCTATGTATGTGTATAATTTTTAAAAAAGTATTTAATATAAAATATTTTTATAAATTATATTATTTACTTTTTGTAAAGTTCAAAATTACCTAAAATAAGATAAAATGCATGAGGAAAAAAAAATCACCAAAGGTAGTTATGAAAGATCATGGTGAAGTTAAAAATAGTTAATTAATTATTTTTTTTTAAAAAAATGACAGACCAAATTAATTTGGACACCAAAGAGGCTCTCTCCAATGATAATATAGTATATATAGTATAGATATATACATTCATGTACTATTAGTTGCTTAGTAAAAACTTTATAATCAATTTTTTGGTCACTAATCTTGTTAGACACAATTTTAGAGAAATAACTGTCACTGTTGAAACTCGTAATTGTAAAAATTGCTTTCTATTATTTAATATATATAATTAGTGAAAATATTAAATTTGTCACTTATTTTTTATTACTACTATATAATGTTTCTTTTTGCTGCAGTAGTACTAATATTTTGTTACTGCTGTAGCATTGTAACTCTAATTTTTTTTCTTCTTAATTTTGTTTTGTCTATATATCCTGAGCTGAACTGAACTGACTAAACTCTTATTATTTATATTGCTTTTCATTGTGATTTTATATACATCCTATTTTCCATAAAAATTTAACTCGATTCCACTTTATTTTGCTCTGTATTTATTATTGGTACTTCTGTTTAGTTTAGATATATATTTATGGTGGTGATACAAATACAATTATGTGTGGTTACATTTTTAATATAAATATTTATTTATTATTTTATGTGATCTGTAGTGGATTTCTCAATTATTTAAACATGTTATTTTATTTGATATATTATATGAAATGGTATGGTTTAAGGGTAAAATCAGAGAGAAGAAAACATACAGTCAAAGAAATAATAAAGAAAGAAAAAACAGAAGCCATTAGAGAGGATAGGAAAAGAAATGAAAAAAAAAATCATTATTATTTATCTTGTAAATGAGATTGATTTTTATCAATGTATTAAAATATGTATTGAAACTACTTATCTCAATTCCTTCATGCTTAACATATTAATATATATATATATATATATAAATTTACCTACAAAATATAAAATGTTCCATTATTATTACTAGAACAAAGTTTATGGCTAACCTGGGAGAGTTGGCAAAATTACATTTTTTGTCCCATATGATTGAGGGGTCAACACTAATGGTCCCGTACTTTTTGAAATGACCAATTTAGTCTCAAAATTGGGAATTTTCGACACTTTTGGTCCAGCACTTCCTGAAATGACCAATTTAGTCCTAAAATTGGGAATTTTCGACACATTTGGTCCCACTAATGGCAAGACGTTTGCCTTAAATATTTTTTACGAAAATTGTCTAATGGGACCAAATGTGTCGAAAATTTTCACTTTTGGGGCTAAATTGGTCATTTCAGGAAGCGCAGGACCAAAAGTGTCGAAAATTCCCAATTTCGAGACTAAATTGATCATTTCAATAAGCGCGGGACCAATAGTATTGACCCCCCAGTTCTATGGGACCAAAAATGATAACAATATGACCTATAACCCGAAAACCCAAAATGGATTGATAGGAGGGTTTGAGATTGTATACCTGACTCAACAATTCTAGACCAGTCGACCAACTCAAACCATCTTATCCTATAAATGCCTGTAGTTTAAGTTAAAAAACTTAACAATATATTTTAAAAATTCGTTGTCAAATTAAGAGGGTGTTTGGTTAAACTTATAAGTTTCTCAAAATATTTTATAAGATGTTTGAGGACTTATAAGCTTTTGAAAACTGTGTGCCACATTTTTTTAAAAACAGTTCATAAGATATTTTGAGTAATGTTTAACAAACTTTTTCTAAACTTATAAATTCTATATGATTAATATTTCATACGGCAAAAATATCCTCATTATTTTGCTTATATTTCAATAATAACTTTCACATATTTTATGCTATTTTTGAACGACGAATGATTCTCTCCCACTCTCTCTCTCCAACCCTAATTTGTTTTTTATTTTTGTAAGAAAAAGATTATTTTTATTAATTTTTTATTTGGTGTTAAACTAATGTGTAATATTTATGAAAGTATTTCAAAAAATATTAAGATACAAAATATATCAAGAAATAGCTAATTAATTACTTGATCTTAATGGTATCATATTCTTTTTTATCATTTTACCTGTAAAAAAGAGTTTATTATATCAAATACCTTAATATCTTATAACATCTTTTAAGCTGTAATATTTTATTTTAGGAGCTTATTTTTAAAATAAAATTCAATATCTTATAATTAGCTCTTAAAATATTTTATAAGATGAAAAAACTTATAAAATATTTTAAATAAACTTAGCCAAACACCCTCTTATAAATCGAGTTTAATTTAGTCCAAGCATAACACATCCAGCGAATTATCTGTTAATTATTTAACTTTTGTATAATATAAAAGAATGATACTTGTGCTATCGTTAGTTATATAATTAATCGATTGAATCTGGAAAAGTTTTAACATAACGCAAACTTTTATTGTGAATTTTGATTCATTTAATGTTTATGAGTTGCTTTGATTTTGAGTAACAGATGGTAGAAAATTTCTTAAAAGCTCTTTGATTTTGGTGGGAGAGATTGGAGTCAACGATTACATTAACCCAATCCTTCTAGATATAGATCCTCAAGTGATTCGATCATTCATGCCAACCGTTGTCAACTACATCGGATTCACGATTGAAGTGCGTAAAATCCTTATCAATCAGAACCTACATGATCTGTCTTGCTGTCCCTTTTTTTTTTTTTTTTTGAAAAATCATTTTACCTAGCAATTGATGCATAGGAACTGATTAAGCTTGGTGCTGCAACAATGTTGGTCCCCGGGAGCCTACCAATGGGTTGCCTTCCAACACTTCTAACACAGTACACGACATCCAGTACCCAAACAGACTATGATCCCGAAACTGGATGTCTGAATTGGTTGAATGAGTTATCCATATACCACAATGAACTACTCCAAAAAGAATTGAGCCGCATACGTGAGCTTTATCCTCGCATCGATATAATCTACGGAGATTATTACAATGCCACGATGCGCTTTTATCTCTCCCCGGACCAATTCGGTAAGCTTCCAAATTGCATCGATCCTCACCTATTTGTTTGTGTTTTAATTTTCAATTTTCAATTGAATTGAAAACATCCATTTTTGTTTATACGTATTCTCATTGAAAATATGGTGCAGGATTCGCAAAGGAATCAATTCTACGAGCTTGTTGTGGAGGAGGAGGCCCTTATAATTACAATCCATCGGCAATATGCGGGACTCTACCGGGAGGAGCAAACTGTTGTGAGGATCCTTCGGTGTTTGCTAATTGGGATGGTGTGCACTTCACAGAGGCTGCCTACAGATGGATAGCATACGGCTGGCTCAAAGGACCTTATACTCATCCTCCCATCAAAACTATTTGCCCTTCCATATCAAGATCAGACACTGTTGGATACTACGAGTATTACTAAGCTGTGCATGCAATGGAGTAGTACAAGGTTGTTGTGTCTGAGACTTATTGTAAAAAAATAATTATTAAATTTGCCATGATATATTGTAATTTCGTCATCTACTTGTATATATTTTAGATCCATCAGTCTTATTTCCTTTATGAGAGAAATGAAATTCTTATGCGTAATTTAACATTCCAGTTGAAAATAATTGTCACCTTGAGCTTTCCCCTATAAAAAGAAAAAAATAAAAAAATCATGAATTGGGATATGTATTTTTTAATTAGTAGACGCAAAGTAATTTGTTTACAGTATATTGTATTAAAGATTCGTGCTCGTACAAGTACAGAGACAATCGATTCAGCCCAGTTGAAATCATACAAGTTTTCGACCACATAGGAAGCCAGAATTGGCCTTATTAGTCCGTCCCCGGAAAACAACCACAAGATTGGAAAATGAGAAACGTTCATCCTTCATTAAATGGTCAAATAAAAAGATAAATATTGACTTACTGTTCACTGTGGTCTTTAATTACTTTGTTTATGAAAATGAACTGCATAAAAAAAAAAAAAATCAGATCATTTTCCTAGAGTCTAGAGAGTTTGAGAGATAATGAGCATAAAGTTTAACAAAAGATTAAATATTTTAAATGTGTTACTATGTCTATACTAATATTTAAGAGAAAAAGACCATCTATCCTACAAATGACGGTTAGTGAGTCGCGCTATTTTTTAAATATGACAATTATACTTTTAATTAGATAAAATTTAAAATTAGTTGAAAATATCACCTTTTTTTTTTCTGACAAAAATGACTCCACATTTCACTATTTTTTGTCGGGTCGATAATATTTTAAGTTGATTTTCTTTTGTTTGTTTATTTTTTCGTTAAAATGCGTTTTGTTGGTTTATATATTTTATTCTTATTAATAATATATTTTAAAATATGCAATATCATTTACAATAAATAGATATCAAATTAATTGCAACCACATACTTAGAATATCATGTCAAAAACATATTGTGAAAACAGACGAAAAGCCACATAGTTCATGCAAACAACTCCTGTAATATTATAAATGAGTAAATTACTCTCATATTAAAAAAAAATAGCAATTCACTTTCATATATTTTCTAAAATGAAGCAATTAACTTCTAGTCTAAGAAGGTAAATTACTATTTTTTTCATAAAAAAATAATTTACTTATTTACAATATCACACATGTATAAATTGCATTAAACCCAATATTGATTAAATATCATGTTTTAATAGCTTACTGTACCAAAATACTAGGAAAATTCGCCTTTAATACACATTACAAAATGATGCAATACGATAATAGTTTATAAATAAAAAAATATAAGTGAATTCAAGCCACATACATTGGAATAATATCGCTTCAAAAGCACGTGTTTTTGGCACCGATAGCCATTGAAATAGCGGTTGGCCTTTCCCCCTCCTTATCTTTATTCTCAACCACTCGTTTTCCTCTAGAGTTTATTTTTTCTTCATTACACTTGATTGTTACACTGTCTAATTTGATTCTTAATGGAATGCACGAAATTCTAAATTGTATTGGGTTTCGTTATATTTGAATCTTAATATAAGAAGTGTAATATATTTATTATATAATTATGTACACAATTTTAAAAAAATATTTAATTATACGATAAGTATATTATAACTTGTTAAACATGTGTTGTTTTGGTTTCCAGTACCTATCTAGAACTACTGTTAGAGATTTCAATTTAGATGTTAGGAAAATATTTTTTATTAATTTGCATGTGCAACACTACAATAAGACATATGTACATTTATTATAAAATAGGGATAATTACATTTATATCTCATAACTTATGGTCTATTTATACAAATTGTTCTTACATTTTGAATAATTACACATACACTCACTAGCATATAAGCATCATTTACACAAATCACCCTTATTTTTTTAAAAATTATACTTACATCCCTCAAAAGTATTGACATTATTACACAAATCATCCTTATTTTTTTGCTATTAAAAGTGGTTTCTATTATTATGCGAAAAGTAAGAATGATGTGTGTAAATAAATTATAGATAGGGGTGTAAATGTAATTAATCCTGTAAAATATTACGTGATAATAACATTTGACATACTGAGTATCGCCTTAACAAAAAAAGAAAAACAGCCGTTGGAGCGGAAACGCACTTTCGTCGTCTCTTTTATAAGTAGTAATAACGTTGTACGCTCTGTTCCAACTTCCAAACAAGAACGCAAATGGGTGTTGTTGCATATGCAATAATCTTGTTGATTTTACTGGCAACAACCACCACATCGGCTTCCGAATGCTACGACTCCATCATTAGCTTCGGTGATTCGCTGGCCGACACTGGCAATTTCCTTCTGCTCAGCCCACCAAACGACCCGCCGCCATGTGGGCGCCCGCCCTACGGCCGAACTTTCTTCCACCGCCCAACCGGAAGATCCTGCGACGGCCGTCTCGTCATTGATTTCGTTGGTACGTACATAACTAATGAACCAACTCATTTCTAATTGATCATATGTACTCATGAGTACTGATCTAGCTTTTCCTTTTCCATTTTCTGGCTCAGCTGAGAGTTTGGGGCTGCCGTTGGTGGAGCCGTACACTGCCTGGAAAAATGCGGCGGAGAAAGGCGGGAGTTTTAGTAAAGGAGTGAATTTTGGGGTGGCTGGTGCTACTGCGCTTGATACTACATTTTTCGACAAGAAAGGAATACATAATCTGGATACTAATGCGAGCCTGGGAGTTCAATTGGATTGGTTCAAGCAATTTCTTGCCATGATTCCAGGTGAGTCGGCACACTACAATAAAGTATAGATTTTTTTTTTTTTTTTAAATTAAGTTCGATCGAAATCAAATTAATTATAAAAATATTATTAATTATTCGTAATAAAGTTTTTGTAAATAACGCTAATGATTTTTCTTTTTTTTAAATGACTCACTATTAAAATTCCTTAATATAACAAATACAACTTATTGTCGAATAGTACTAAGGATAATATTAAAATTTTCACTTGTTATTTTATTATTCATACTAGTAGTAGTGCTAGTTTTTTCTCACTAGCTCTAAGACATACGTTAACTAACATTGTTTGTCTTGTTATGTATTCCCGTTGACTTTGTTACTGAATACCAGTTGGTTTTGCTGTTTATATGGTTGAAGAGTAATATTAGAGATATAATTATCGAAAAAAAGAAAACATATAGTCAAAGAAATTATAAAGAAACAAAAAACACAATTAAGTTAATTATTTAGTTTATGTATATATAATACAAAAGAATCATAATTAAGTGTGATAACAAATATGTGTTATATAATTAAGTGATTGAATCTGATGAATTTTAATTTGGATTGATGTTTCTGAGATCCTTTGATTTTGAGCAACAGATGGTAGAAAATTTCTTAAAAGCTCTTTGGTTTTGGTGGGAGAGATTGGAGGCAACGATTACAATTACCCTCTCTTGCAAGGAGTAGATGTTGAAGTGATTAGATCGTTCGTGCCAACAGTTGTCAATTACATCGGATCCACAATTGAAGTGTGTAAATAAGAACCTCGTCAAGTTCAGAACCTATCAATTTGATAGGTTTTGTTTAAAACAACAATTCATTTTACGTGGCAATTCATCATCTATATATGTGTAGGAACTGATTAAGCTTGGTGTCGAGACAATGTTGGTACCCGGGAACATACCAGTCGGTTGCCTTCCAGCGTTTCTAACACAATACAAGACATCGAGGATAGAAGATTACGACCCGAGAACTGGATGTCTGAAGTGGTTGAATGAGTTATCCATGTACCATAATGAGCTGCTCCAGAAGGAATTGAGCCGCATAAGGAAGCTTCATCCTCGTATCATCATAATATACGGAGATTATTACAATGCTGCCATGCGTTTTTATCTCTCGCCAGATCAATTCGGTAACTAAACTTTCACATTCTGTCCGCAAATATTGTTTTTCGAGGAGAATAAATAACATTAATTACCTGAAATACTCATGTGTATGATGCAGGATTCACAAAGGAAACAATCCTAAGAGCTTGCTGTGGAGGAGAAGGGCCCTATAATTACAATGAGTTGGCAAAATGCGGGAATGATGAGCCGACGGCAGCAAATTGTTGTGAGAATCCTTCATTGTTTGCTAGTTGGGATGGTGTACACTTCACAGAGGCCGCTTACAGATGGATAGCACAAGATTTAATCC
The DNA here is from genome assembly GCA_034509735.1 of Sesamum alatum. Lineage (NCBI taxonomy): Eukaryota > Viridiplantae > Streptophyta > Magnoliopsida > Lamiales > Pedaliaceae > Sesamum > Sesamum alatum. The sequence continues at coordinate 56,548,234 of JACGWO010000001.1, forward strand.
AAGGACTCTATACTCATCCTCACATCAAAACTCTTTGCCCTTCCACATCAAGGGTCGTTGCTGGTGCTGGATACTATGAGTATTATCAATAAATTGTTCATGGAATGCCTAATGTAACTTTTTTATTTTTTGTGATTTTGATCTTTCGGTCGTTGGAGTTTGTAAATATTGTCGAAAGGCACATCCGTTTTTAGTTTGGGGCTTTTGTTCCTATTGATCAATTTCAGCCGGCATAAAAGCAAATTTTCATAATGTGTTTTCTACATTTTGATGTTTTAGTCCTTTATCCTTTCAGAGTAGCAAATAGGTCCTGTACTTTTTAATTTTTTGCAATTTTAGTTAATTAAATTGACCAATAGGAACATAAGTCCCAATTTACACTTTCTTCCAACAACATGTGCAAGCTCCGACAACTGAAGGACTAAATCGCGAAAGTTTAAAAGTTTTAGGATCTATTTGCTATCCTAAAAAGATAAATAACTAACACACCAAAATACAAAATAGCATTTAATGCATTTAAATTAGTAGAACATTTTCGTATTTGAGATTTTTATTGTGAAAAAATAATTATTATTTGTCGTGATATTCTTATTAAATTTACTCATTCACAAGTAATTAATTAGTGGTTATTTACTATATATTTAGATTTATCACCTTTATTTCTTTTCTGAATGAAGTGAAATTCTTTTGCATAGTAGTCCACAAAAGAAAATTTTAAAAATGAGGTTTCAGTTATGATATGTACGTTTAGAATTAGAATAGGCAAATGGATTTGTTTACGTATCCTATTAAAGATTCGTCCTCGTAGAAGTACACAGAAACTTGATCAGCTCAGTTGAAATCATACCAGTTTTTTACCAAAAGCAACCCGAAATTGCCAATTATGAGCATTACTTTTTACTTGGGTTATGATACATTTTATCCTTTATAATCCTACAAATGTGTAAAAAACAAAAATCTCTGAAAAAGACTAAACACCAAATAATTCCCTATGAAAGTAAAAATAGAACTTACTGCCTCCTTCAGGTGTTTTTTTACTCTACTTTTACTTTCACAATGGATTTATTTTGCGTTTTTTTTTCCTCAAAAGATTTTTAGGATAGCACGCAATTTAACCCCGTTTTCTTCCTCCAAAACAACCCAAGATTGAGAACAGATAAATATTTTTCCATCATTAAATGGTCAAATCAAAAGATCAATGGAGACATACTGTTCACGGTCGTATTTTACTTTCTTTGGTGATACAAAATATGCTCTTTTTTTTTTTTTTTTAATTATAATTATACAAATAGTTATACGTTTAAAGTGAATATATTTATATATATATATATATACATGTATACAAAATGAAATATACATTAAGGGGAAAAATGCAAGTTAGTGTTTTGTAATTTAGATTGGGTGGTATTTTTTATCCGCACGAATATGTAGGTAACATTTATTCTCATGTTGTGTTGGTGGGTTTTGGTTACCTCAGCAAATATGTAATGTACGCGTCATCTTACTAAATTAAAGGTCAATAACATTTTAATGCTCAATACAATTTTTAAAAATGATTTTTAGTCACACAATATTTAAAAAGCTCTCAAATTGCATGCATGCCTAATTAAATTAATCAAACTATCATACATAAAGCATTGACTACGGCTGAACCTTAATTTCTTTAAGTGACACCTGTTTATATCCCTGTTCACTTGTTATTAACACATTGCTTCTTTCATCTAACTAAATTATAAAACAATTAATTACTAAACTTATTATTATTATTATTATTATTATTATGTGAATTAAAAAATTCATGGTAATCATTCGAGCCGATAAAATTAGTAATATTATCTTTGAACGTATTGAACAATATAATAGAAAAGTCAAGATTGTAAATATTAATATTTATTTACTACTACTACTAAATTGCGAACAATTCTTCTCACAACTAAATTTATATAACCACTTTTCATTTTCTTTTTTTTTTTCACTCCAATCAAACAAGCTTACATATATTTTCCACTTGACATATGATTAATCTAAATTTGATCGAACCAGGTCCCTACTGAAAATTTCCGTTCTTGATCTGATAATTTTTGTATTTTCATTATTTATATGGCAGTTGCGTGCGGCATTTGCTGCTTCCATATTCCTCGTTAAAAGTCATTCGATTGTCGGCATGTCGCAAAAACAACGGCCATTCAAGTCAAGACGGTTAGCCGCCAGTTCTCTCTCTGATAAACCTCGTATGCTCTGATTCCGAAAAACCTAAGAGAAAACACTTGGGAATTGGAATACATGGCAGTTGCATATGCAGTAATCTTGATTTTAGTCGCATCAAGCAGCAAATCGGCTTCCGGATGCTATGACTCCATCGTTAGCTTCGGCGATTCGCTGGCCGACACAGGCAATCTGCTTCTGCTCAGCCCACCAAACAACCCGCCGCAGTGTGGGCGCCCGCCCTACGGCCGAACTTTCTTCAACCGCTCAACAGGAAGATCCTCCGACGGCCGTCTCGTTATTGACTTCATTGGTACATAACTAATAAATTCGTAGTTAATGAACCAACTGATTTCTGATTGATTATATATATATATATATATATACACAGTGCTGATCTAGCTTTTCCTTTCCCATTTTTTTGCTTAGCTGAGAGTTTGGGGCTGCCGTTGGTGGAGCCGTACGCTGCCTGGAAAAGTGCGGCGGAGAAAGGCGGGAGTTTCAGTAAAGGAGTGAATTTTGCGGTGGCCGGTGCTACTGCGCTTGATACTACGTTTTTCGACAAGAGAGGAATACATAATCTGGTTACGAATGCGAGTCTGGGAGTTCAATTGGATTGGTTCAAACAATTTCTTGCCAGGATTCCAGGTAAGCCTCGGTCGGTGGCTCACTAAACCAAAGGATGATATATATATACATATATATATAACTACAAAAATATCAATATTATCTATATTTTTAATGAGGTTAAAAACCGTGGTAAATAATTATTATTAATTACGGTTAAATAAAAATCGATGCAAAAATTTTTGTTCAAAAAAAAAAAAAATAGATGCAAATATTAATTTTTCCACCATGAAAAATTTATTTGTCACGGCCTTTAGCCGTGGTAAAAAACATTCGCTATGGCTTTTAGCGATGGCAAATATTTTCGCTACCCTCGCAAAAACCGCGGTCGACAATTGTTGCGTGGCCGTGGTCAATGACTATTCGCTACGATTATTTAGCATTAATCATGACAATTAACCATGATTAAATGTCATATTTTTTGTAATGTATTCATAACTTATAACTTTTGATCATCACTCAAAATATATAATAAACGATGATAATATAAATATTATCCTAATATAATTATTAATGACAAAAATTTAGCTAGCAAAAGATTATTTATGGTCATTAAATCATTTTATACATGCATACATTAGAGACTAAAATTACTATTTATGACTAAAAATTGTGTTAAATAACCATTATTAATTATGACTAAATAAATTGATGTAAAAAATTAGTTTTTTTACCATGAAAAAATTATTTTTCGCAGTTAAAAATAATGATAAAAACATTGTCATGACGTTTAGCATGACAAATCAATACATGAAATAAAATATGTAATCATGGCTAATTGTCATCGTTAATACTAAATAGTCGTAGTAAATAATCATTGATCACGTCCACGCAATGGTTGCGGCTATGGTTTTTGTGAGGGTGGCTAAAACATTTGGTCATGACGAATGTTTTTACCACGGCTCGTAACCGTAACAAATAAGTTTTTGATGTGAAAAAGCTAGCATTTGTATCGATTTTTATTTAATCGTAGTTAATAATAGTTATTTACTATGATTTTTAGCCGTAGTCATTAAAAATTTTGCAGTAGTAATTTTTTTTTCTAGTGAATGTATTAGTCACCCTTGCAAGAACCACAATCAACGATCGTTGCGGAGCCGTGGTCAATGATTATGTGTTACGGCTATTTATTATTAATCATGATATTTAACCATAGTTAAATGTTATATTTCTTGTAGTGATTTGTTACTGATATTTTTTAGTCAAAATTTTATAAATATTTTTTTGCATTAATCATGCAAGTGATAATTTTAAAAAAATAATTGTAGGGAGAGATTTTTTAATTTTTTTTTACACAGAGGAGCAATAATGCAATTTGTCTCGACTAATTTTTCTATAATTTTAATAAAATTCAAGGGCAAAATGATCAATTTTAAACCTTTAGTTAAAAAGTATAAATCTCATGAGAGTATTTATAATTTTTCAAAGAATGATAGAATATTTATCATTATATCAAATTTTAGGAAAGATGAGTGTAATTTATCCTATATAAATTTACCTACAACGTCGGTAATGTTCCATTATTATTATTGCTAAAAGAAATTAGGTCTGCGGGTAGTTTGTGAGAGTTGGTCGTAGGTCCTTATCAGTAACTAAATGACCTGCTACGTACACGAAAAGGATTGGCTGGGAAGTTTCAGATAGTACACCTTTGAGCTTGCTTATAATTATCCCATAAATGCGTCTTTAGTTATAAGTTTATTTTTAAAAAAATAATAAGTTTTGTAAATTTTTATTGCATCTTTAATTATAAGTTTATTTTTTAAAAAATAATAAGTTTTGTAAATTTTTACTCAATCCAAATCGAGTTTAGCTGTTTATAAAGGTTGTTTCTATTTATAGATTTTGGAAGATTGCTTGGCGTTGATTGCGGACCACTTCTGTACATTCTGGCCATGTTTAGCGCATCATATTGTATTAGCCAATATTATAGTAGGTCCATATTATCTATAACACTTTTCCATACTATATTATATCATCTTGTGTTTACTTGACATCATATATCTTGCAATAATCCGTTTGAACAAATAATCCGGTATTTATTATCCTCCACTGATATGCCTATTATTGGTGCATTTACGCTTTTGCCCCTGGTAATAAATACATGTTAAATCAATCATGTTAGATAATAAATGCGTATTTATTACTACATTCACCATCTTAAGCAAAGTCTTTAACAAAAATCTTGCATTTATATTGCAAGATTGTCAATCTTCCCTAGTAAAGACACCATATGTCGTCGGTTAGCGCGCTCACCCACCAAGCTTCCCGCCATTAATGAAGTGTAGGTTACTTTTATTTCCTAGTCTCATTCTTCCATAAATGACTGACACAACATTAAATGCCTTATTTAAGATAGTATGTAATTTAACTAAATATTGAGGTCAGAAATGAAATTTCATGGGCATATATGAGGGGCAAACCCGGCTAAATATTTTAGTCCAAATTGCTGTGAGGTCCACATATTGCTAATATGTACCCCCCAGCCAAGGTTATAGTAGGGAAAATTGCAGAGGTGAATTGAGGGCCTACGAAATAGTAGCGGGCCGTACAAATTGATAGTAAACATCTGACTAGGCCCTATTAGCCAAGATATTTGGGTTAATACAACCTAGTAAACACGGCCTCTGTACATTAAGCTTCACATTAATGGAATTTTACCTTCAACAAAAAAAAAAAAGTTCGAGTTTAGCTTAGTTCAAGCATTAACACATCAGAGTGAATTATGTCAATTAATTTCATTTATGTATGATATAAAAGGATATGATAATTGTGATAACATTTCTTACATAATTAATTGATTGAATGTGATGAATTTTAATTTGGGCATTCATAATATGCACAATAATAATATTAGCATTTCCAGGTGTTGTTTAATAAGGGAATTTCCTTAACATTTTCTTTTAAATAGCATACACATACTTTTATGGTGAATTTCGATTCATTTGATGTTTATGAGTTGCTTTGATTTTGACTAACAGATGGCCGAAAATTAATTAAACGTTCTTTGATTTTGATGGGAGAGATTGGAGGCAACGACTACAATTATCCTATCGTGCAAGGCATAAATCCTGAAGTGATTCGCTCCTTCGTACCAACCATTGTTGATTATATCAGATCTATTATTGAAGTGCGTACTTAAACTTGAACCTCATCAAATCAGAACCTAGCTATCAATTCCATATATTATTTTGTTGGAATAATTTCACTTTTGGTATCCCAGGTATGGTCTTATTTCACCTTTGGTACCCTCTGTTTCCATGTCATCAATGTTGATACCCAAAGTTTCCTTTTTTCATTGAGTTGAGTACCTGCCGTTAGTTGACCGTCAGAATTAACGGCCAAAGTCATTGTGACGGGAAAATTGGCAGTTTTTTGTCTATTTAAGCACACGTTTGACTACCATTTACTACACCACAAAAACTAGAGTTGAGAAAGTAAAATTGAGAATATTTTGGGAAAAAAACAAGAGGCATGAGGAGAAATCAATTTCAATCTTACTCAAATACGAGTGTGGGTTCGTCTAATGAGAACATTTATGTGGAAAAAATGTATTGTGAGTGTGGAATTGAGCTACCATTGAAGACTTTTTGGACTAAAATAAATCCGGGAAGAATGTTTTGGGCATGTCCTAATTACAGGTTAAATTTATATTTTATTCTTATTTATTTTGTGTTTTTGATTATATACTATTAATTCTTGTTTTTATTTTTTCGGTCACAGAAAAGGGAATATTGTGGAGTGTTTAGATGGTTTGATCCGAAAATGTGCCCAAGATCGAAGCAAATAAAAATACAAAAAATAAATAAGAATATTTTTTCCCCATAAAAACAAGAATTAATGGTATATAATCAAAAACACAAAATAAGTAAGAATAAAATATAAATTTACCCCAATTGGGATATGCCCAAAACCTTCTTCCCGAATTTATTTTGGTCCAAGAAGTTTTCAATGGTAACTTAATTCCATACTCACAATACATTTTTTCCACATAAAAATGTTCTCATTAGACGAACCCACACTCGTATTTGAGTAAGATTGAAACTGATTTCTCCTCATACCTCTCGTTTTTTTTCCAAAATATTCTTAATTTTACTTTTTCAACTCTAGTTTTTGTGGTATAGTAAATGGTAGCCAAACATGTGCTTAAATAGGCAAAAAAATGCCAATTTTCCCGCAAAAATGACTTTGACCGTTAACTCTGACGGTCAACTAACGGCAAATATTCAGCTCGATGAAAAAAAGGAAACTTTGCGTATCAACATTGATGACATGGAAACAGGGGGTACCAAAGATGAAATAAAGTCATACCTGGGGAACCAAAAGTAAAATTATCCCTTATTTTGTTCAAAAACAAAATCCACTTTATATTGCAACTAATTATGTATCTATATATAGGAACTGGTTAGGCTTGGTGCTGAGACAATGTTGGTACCTGGTAACTTAGCAATCGGTTGTCTTCCATCGTTTCTAACACAATACAGGACATCCAGTACCGAAAAAGATTACGATCAAAGAACTGGATGTCTGAATTGGTTGAATGAATTATCCATATACCACAATGAACTGCTCCAGAAGGAATTGAGACGGATAAGGAAGCTTCATCCACGTATCACCATAATCTACGGAGATTATTACAATGCTACCATGCGATTTTATCTCTTCCCATACCAATTCAGTAAGTAAACTTTCAAATTATGTCCACAAATGTTTTTTTTCGACGAAAATTAACTTTAATTACCTGAAATGTTTATGATGCCAAGATTCGCAAAGGAATCAGTACTAAGAGCTTGTTGTGGCGGAGGAGGCCCCTATAATTACGATCCGTTGACAGCATGCGGAAGTAATCAGCCGACAACAAACTGTTGTGAGAATCCTTCATTGTTTGCTAATTGGGATGGTGTACACTTTACAGAGGCAGCCTACAGATGGGTAGCACAAGGTTTTATCCAAGGACCCTATACTCATCCTCCCATCAAAACTCTTTGCCCTTCCATATCAAGATCAAGCACTGCTGGATACTACGAGTATTATTAGTAAACTGAATTTAAAGTATAAACTTGTGCGTTTAAAGAAGCCTAGCTTGAACAATGGCGCGTTTGAGATTTTTGATGTAAACAAATTAATTATTATTTGGGATGATATTGTAATTAAATTTACTCATTCTGTAAATAATAAGTAGTTATCTGTTTATATATAAAACAATGACGAATTTGAGTCTAAGAAGTCAATGGGATTGGTTCAAACAATTCGGCATTTTCTTACATTGTTAATTTGTTCTTGTTTATATTTTGCTTTTAATATTGACACACTCCATATCAATTCCGTTTGCTGTATATTTATTGTCGACAGGCAGTTCCGTCAATTCAATGGAGCCTCATACATTCCACATTCTTGAAATTCCCCCTTAATTAATTAGTGCGCATATATAAACATAGTGTCTTCTTTTTGTGCTTGAATAATTTTTCATATTTTAAAATATATTATAAATAATTATAAGATTTATAAATATATAAACTACCACACAACATTTTTTAAAAAAAAGAAAGAAAAAAAAAACGAAAAGAAAAGAAAATCAACTAAAGTGTATTATTAAATTAATAATTGGTGTAGTAGTGTCATAAACAATTATTTTTGAGCAAAAAGTGTCTTTTCTTTTTATATTATTCTAAAAGTATAAATATAACTTTTGTTGGGTATTTAATTTAAAAATAAAAATAATTATCCACCCACTCATAATTTGATAACCAAATTTACGAATTTAGCTAGCATTAATTTTTTAGAAAATATGATCCGTTTCTAAATTATACTTCTTTTCCACCTTAGAAGAAGATGTTATTAATCTCAACTCATATATGACATGATAAATATCTCTAGCCCTAATTAAGCTATCTTAAGTAAATCACTTTTACTACGGGTAAGGTTTAATTTGTTCAAGTCAGATCAGATGCATAATTCATATTTGTGTTAACTTCTTGTCTCAAACTATATAGTACTTGTCTAGATAAGTACAAGATTTACCCCTTTGCATGGTACATATTACCTCCTTATGGCCCGGGCCAAAAATGTTGCATGTAAAGCTATATATATATATATATAAAAGAACATGCTTATTTTCTTAGATCATGCATAACATGACAATTATATTTTAAGTGGGAACTTTATCATTGTTCGTATTACCACACATTATCCACACGATAAAAAAATGGTAGAAGTCGCATCATTATTAGCATACTCACCACTTAATTATTCACAATGGCAAAAGATTTTGAACATAAAGATCAGCAAATATGCTTAATTATTTTCTTAGTTCTATGTGTCACACTCACATAATGTAATTTTTTTTTTTTACGCAGCACGAAAGAGTAAAAAAGAAAAGAAAATTCACCTATCATTAGAATATTAAGTCCACAGTTCAATTTGAATGACAAAATGGCAAAATATTTGCAGATACAGAAATCAGAAATTGAAGCTTGTTATTTCCCGTCGGTCGTGTCACACAAGTATAATATTTTAATGTAGCATGGATTTAGTCACTGATTATTAGAACATTAAGTCCGAGGTTTACCACTTGTCGAGTTTTAATTGGACAAAATGGTAAAGGAGTTTGCAGGTAAAAAAAAAAGAAAAAATGCTTATTTATTTATCTTTTTTCTAGTCATGTGTCAACGCACTACAAAAATGTGACATTTAACCATGGCTAATTGTATGGTTAATATTAAATAATCATAGCGAACAGTCATTGACCACGGTCACGCAACGATTGTCGGCCGTGGTTTTTGTGAGGGTGGCTAAAACATTTGCCATGACTTTTATGTTTTTACCATGGCTAAAAGCCGTAGCAAATAAGTTTTTTATGGTGAAAAAGTTAGTTTTTGCATCGATTTTTATTTAACTATAGTTAATAATATTTATTTACCATAGTTTTTAGCTATGATCATTAAAAATATAGCTAATATTAATTTTTTTTTTAGTGACCAACTACACTTTAATGTACATTTATGAAAGAGGAAGGAAAAAGAAAAGTCACCGATCATCAGAAAACTAAGTTTCACTTGTCGCGTTTACATGGCAAACTATTTTGCAGATAGAGGAATGAGCAAAATAGAAGCTATTTGGAATAATGAAATCCAACCTATACACTGAAATATCGCTTCAAAAGCATGATTTCTTTACGGCAGAAACTCTCCTTTTTCTCAGTGACTCGTTTAAGAAAAATAAAGAGACGAAATATATACGTTGGTTTTCTTCGTCACGGAAAATTCTAATTCGAACTCGACTCGACTAAATCTGAATTAATCATATGACAAGTGCAATACACTTGTCGTGGAATTGATGTACAGTTCAGAAAAAGTGACGAATCACGTAGCAAATATATCACGCTTGCTCTGTGATTGGTTTGGTTCGACCAAACTTGATAAGAATTTTCCCTTCATTAGACATTTCAACTTGATACTCAATAGACAACTATGGAAAAATTTCATCAAAACCCTATTTTTCAGTTACGTAGTCACATTCCTACATCGTCGTCCCTAATTTTCTTTCATTCATTCTTTCTTTTTTTTAGGTAAAAGGGATAATTTTATTTCCTGTAATAAAGTTAGGAAGAGAAGCTATACATACAAAGCTAAGGATCTAAAAAAAACGATCAAAAGAGCTATGAGGAATCCAACATGGAAGTGGTACTACTGCCTTGGGTAATACCTAGCTAGTCTCCTGAATTACCTATTGGGGCCAAAACTGCTAAGAAACGATCGCTTTATTTGGTTTTATTTCCTACATGTTTTTGAGACACTGAGAAAACAAAACCAAACATAATATTACTCAAAATACATTTACTGGGTATTTTGGCACGTTCTCCTATATATACATATATCCACCTATAAATAAATAATTATTATTATATATATATATATATACATTTATAGAAATATATAAAAGAAACATGATTTGACAATGAATAGTATTTTTTGTCTCCTAATATACAACATAATACATATAAAAAAAACAAATATTACTATATACATATATAAAAATATATAAAAGAGACATGATTTGACAATGAACAGTGTTTTTTGTCTCCCACTATATAACATAATACATACAATATATTTTTACACTATTTAAAATTAACTCCAAAAACAAATCCAAACATACACTATATCTCTAACACACACTTATTTATCTCTATTTTTCTCTCTATCTCCACAAATCAAAACAAAACAAACTAAAAACAAAACCAAACACTATAGACCTGTCTGAGTAGTGATCACGACGTGCCTTAGTTGTTATATTCAAAACGTTACTAGAAATACTTGTTTTTATTATTCAATTTAGAGATCAGAATAAAATTATTTTCAAATTAATTACTTGCATCATGTTGTGTCAAAAATTTAATACTAATAGAGATTATGATCTTCCATTCAAACGTCTTTTCGAGTATGTCATCATCTGATAATTTAACATTCCATTATTTAATACATTTTTCAGACAGACAAAATTTGCTTAAAGTCATTCCAGGGAAACAGGCAGAGGCAGCCCATACCTCTGATCTCGACAAACCTCGATCGGACAACTTAAGAACAATGGCGGTTGCCTATGTGATAATAGTCTTGATTTTAGTCCCATCAAGCAGCAAATCGGCTTTTGGATGCTACGACTCCATTATTAGCTTCGGCGATTCGCTGCCGACACTGGCAATCTCCTTCTCCTCAGCCCACCCAACAACCTGCCCCAATGTGGGCGCCCGCCTTACGGCCGAACTTTCTTCCGCCGCCCAACAGGAAGATACTCCGACGGCCGTCTCGTCATTGACTTCATTGGTACACAGCTTAACTGATGAGTTTTCGATGATTATATTTACATAGTACTCTCTGTCTATATATATAGCTTTTCCTTTTCCATTTATTTCTCAGCTGAGAGATTGGGGCTGCCGTTGGTGGAGCCGTACGCTGCCTGGAAAAATGCGGCGGAGAAAGGCGGGAGTTTCAGTAAAGGAGTGAATTTTGCGGTGGCTGGTGCTACTGCGCTTGATACTACGTTTTTCGACAAGAGAGGAATACATAATCCAACCACGAACGTCAGTCTGGGAACTCAGTTGGATTGGTTCAAACAATTTCTTGCCACAATACCTGGTAAGCCTCATCTTGTTTGGAGAGTTTGAGATTGGGAAAAATGCAAGCAAGCCCGTGATATTGAAAATGAGTAAATTATCCCCAATTAAAAATAAAATAGTAATTTATCTCTTTGTATTTTTAAAATGAATTTATTTAACTCCCCTCGTTTTTTAAAATAGAGCAATTTGACTCCCTAGATTTAAAATGGAGCAATTTACTTTTCTGTCTAGAGAGGTAAATTGCTCCATTTTAAATAACATAGGGAGATAAATTTCTATTATTTTTTCATAGGATGATGATTTATTCTAACATGCAGGTAAGTTGTATTAAATTCGTTTGAGATTGGCACGTGGGGAAGAATCTCTTTAATTATTAATAAATTATAATAATATTTTTTAATTTCTTTAAAAAAATTACATGTAAATTAGATATCAGTGTAGACCAAAGCACGATAGAAGATTCTTCTTGCTAACTTGAATCAACAACTCAACATTTACTACAATCGTCTTTTCTTGTAAATATATCTTTAACTCTTATATAAATTCAGAAAATCAATTTTGAGAAATTCTTACTCTGATTAAATTGAATTCAAGCATAACACCTTAAGAGTGAATTATATTAATTATGTAATTAATATATAATCTAAAAAAAAAAAACAATAAGATTTGTTATATTTGTTCGATAGCTACTTATTGAATCTGATCAATTTGAATTTGGGCAAAAAAGCTCCAAAACATGCATAAGCATATTAGCCTTTCTCAGGTATTAATGAGGAAATATGTAGCATTTTCCTCTAAATATATAGCATACATACATTTGTTGTGAATTTTAATCTATATAATTAATTGCTTAATTTGATTTTGACAACAGATAGTAGAAAGTTTCTTAAAAGCTCTTTGGTCGTGATGGGAGAGATTGGATGCAACGATTACAATTACCCAATCTTAGAAAATATAGATGTTGAAGTGATTCGATCATTCGTGCCAACAGTTGTTAACTACATCGGATCCATTATTGAAGTTTGTAAAGTAGAATTAACCTTATCAAATCATAAGTGCCTAATGTCAATTATTTCTTCTTTAATGAAACACACATTAATTTACATGAATTGATTAAGCTTGGTGTGAAGACAATGTTGGTCGCCGGAAACCTACAACTTGGTTGCATGCCACGGTTTCTAACACAGTACATGACATTCAGTAAGGAAAAAGACTACGACCCGAAAACTGGATGTCTGAATTGGTTGAATGAGTTATCCATGTACCACAATGAGTTGCTCCAAAAGGAATTGACCCGCATACAACAGCTTCATCCTCGTATTCTCTTAATCTATGGAGATTATTACAATGCTACCTTAGACTTTTATCTCTCCCCACACCAATTCGGTAAATTTTTCCAAATTCCGTCTTCAAATATTAATTCTTTGGGTTTAAATGCATTTTTGGTCTCATAACTTACGTTATTTGGTATTTTCATCTTTTAAGTTTCTATGGTAGCATTTTGGTCCTTCATCTTTTTAATTTTCATGATTTTAGTCCTTTTTTTGTCGGGTTTCACCATTATTGTCGAAAAAATGCATGTGCCTCTCACGTGACATTTTTAAATTGGGACTTTTGTTCCTATTGGCCCATTTCTGCCAGCATTTTTGTGCGTTAATTTTTTAAGGTAGCATTTTAGTCCTGTATCTTTTTAATTTTCACGATTTCGGTCTTTTTTTTCGTCGGAGTTCACCCTTCTCGCCGGTGGAGGTGAACTCTGGCGAACAGAAGGACTGAAATCGCAAAAAATTAAAAAAATGTAGGACCAAAATGCTATCCTAGAAAGTTGAAGGACGAAAACGCTAAATAATCTAAATTACAGGACTAAAAATGCATTTAACCCTAATTCTTTGTAATGGAAAATTAACTTTAGTTGAAGTGGTTTTGATGCAGGATTTGCAAAGGAATCAGTTCTAAGAGCATGTTGTGGAGCAGGAGGTCCTATAATTTCAATGCATTGATAACATGTGGTAGCCTGCCGTTAGCTGATTGTTGTGAGAATCCTTCAATGTTTGTTAATTGGGATGGTATACACTTCACAGAGGCTGCCTACAGATGGATAGCACAAGGTTTAATCCAAGGACCCTATACTCATCCTCACATCAAAACTCTTTGTCCAACCATATCAGGGGATACTACTGCTGGATACTACGAGCATTGATGAATTGTGTGTGGGGAGCAGAATCTTATGTAGGTATGTGAATGGGCAAACATTATCTTAGTCGGACTCGAACTCAATAAATACTCGTAGTTAATATTTATAGAGCCCTACCCAAACCCTTCTCATACAATACCCATTGGGTTTTACTCATAGTATACTCATAATAAGGGGTCTAATGTGGGTCTTACCTATGTTAAAAAGAATGAAGTAATACACGTGTTTTTTTTATATAATGATATCACCAGAATATATTACTAACTAATTTAATAAAAATATTTCATGAACTTGCAATTGATAAAATAAAGTAAAAGCTATTCAATAATTCAACATGTGCAAATTTATTTCAAAGTTAAAATATGATTTTTGTACTTAATTTTTTTCCTACCACTAGTTGGTTTTTTGTTCATATCTCGAATCTATGTAGATTGTGTAATTGTTTAATAATGGTTTAATATTTGAGCAAAGTTTATATTTAAACCATATGCATATGTTTTATTCCCACTTTATTTACTTGTTTCTTTTTTTTTTTTTTTTGACTAAAAGCGATGAGATTTTATACCATAAATGAAACCAACCACACAGTTCACAAAGCACACGAACAAAGCAAACAGCCCAGTACTACTCCAGGCCACAAAGACTCACTGACAACAACAAAACTCAACAATAAAACAGAACACAAAGTGACATCAACAACTAACATAGTCACATTCTAACACAAGAATGAGCATTCTTGTAGCTATCCAGCATAGCAACAGACCTCCTCCAGATGTCCCAAAAATCTTGATATAATCCCTCCATCAGCCTCTTGTACCTCCTTTGCCAAATTCCCCAGCACACCATAAGGAACACATTCCTGTCATCAGCCTGCAACTGCTTAAAATTAAACAGCACCCAATCCGCCGCAGCACCATTCCACTATGAAACCACACGCCAAGGCAGGGAGGCTAACGCCCACAATTGTCTGGCAGTCGGGCACTCCAAGAACACGTGGCGAACCGTCTCGCTTCAACTCCAGACAAGCAGCAGTAAGACCCCTGGGTTCCGCTGCCAACTTATCCAACGATGGAATAGCCCCCGAACATAACCTCCACGTAAATACTCGAACCCGAGGAGGGACCTTAGCACTCCATAACGCAGCCCAGACTGAGTCTTGGTTTTGTCCCAGCAACCCCCACGAACCGGAGTTAGAAGCCAAATTACGGGACTCCCTATCCACCGCATGCTTGTACGCACTTCTCACTGTAAACCAGCCCTTTTTTATGAAACTTCCATCTCCGAACCCCTCCCGCCTGCCCATCCCGCCCGACACCCCACTCACAACCCTCCTCAAGTAAGACCCTCCCCGCTAAAATGCTCCTCCACACCCAAGACGGCCTACAACCCACCGATGCCTCCCAAAAATTCCCTCGGGGAAAATATCTCGCCTAAAGGACCATACTAAGGAGAGAATGCGGCCTCGTAATAATGCACCACCCTTGTTTCGCCAACAAGGCCAAATTAAAGTCCTTCAAACTATGGAACCCCAACCCCCTTTTAGACACGGGACGACACAACTTAGCCCAACTAACCCAATGAACCCTCCTCTCCCCTTTGTTATGCCACCAAAAATCCGCCGCCGCTGACTCCAGCTTATGCAATAATACCATAGGTAGCTGAAAACATGACATTGCATAAGTTGGCATCGACTGGAACACGGATTTAATCAATACCCCTTTACCCGCATGAGAAAGGGATCTCGCATTTCAACCGTTTATTTTCTCCCTCACCCTCTCGCTCACATACTCAAACAACCGCCCGTTACTTCTCCCCTCGTCGCCGGTAAACCCAAATATTTATCAAGATGATCAACCAATCTAACTCCTAGCACCACCACTAAATACCTCTTAATCCCCTCCATCACACCCCCACTGACCAGCATACAAGACTTCTAGAAATTAATTACCTGACCAGATGCCTGGGCATAAGCAGCCAGAATCCGCCTAATCTCCTGCAATTCCTCCTCATTAGTGCCACAAAAAAATAATGTGTCATCTTCAAATAGAAGGTGGGAGATGTGGGGCACTTGAGGGGCTATAGAAATCCCCTTAAGCCTCCCCTCCCGCTCAGCTGCTTGGATCAAACAAGAGAACACCTCAAAACAAAAATTGAACAAATACGGAGAGAGGGGATCACGCTGACGGATACCTCTCTCCGGTCTAAAGAAACCAAATTGCTCTCCATTTAATGTCAAGGAATATGAGACTGAAGTAACAAGCAGCATGATCAAATTCACAAACCTATTATTAAACCCTAACCTAAGCAAGACCCCCTTGAGAAGCGGCCATTCTACCCTATCGTAAGCTTTACTCATGTCCAATTTTAGAGCCGCATATGCCTTAGTCACACAGTTAGAGGTTTTCAGATGATTATTAAGCTTAAACGCTAACAACACATTATCAGCGATAAGACGACCCGGAATGAACGCAGACTGAGACTGAGAAATCACATAATCAAGCAAAGACTTCATGCGATTAGCAAACACATTTAGAGGCAATTTTAACAATAGCGTTGCATAAACTAATCGGACACAGTTGTGATACCGACTCCGGAGATGACACTTGGGAATAAGGACAATATGAGTATAATTAAACGTATGCAGTAGGACCTAATCATTAAGAATACGCAGAACAACAGAAGTAACACCATTACCTACCACCAAAATAAGGGGGCATGCCATCCGGACCGGGGGATTTGAGGGGAAACATACCGAATAGAGCCGTTTTAACCTTGTCGCAGTGAAAGGGGCAGCAAGGGCTAAGTTCATCTCCGACGATATCCGGGGCTGAACATTCGTCAGCACTGCATTCACATCAGCATCAGATGGTGGGGAGGAGGCAAAGATATCACGAAAGTACCGAAGAAGGATCCCTTGTATCTCCTCGGGTGTCTCTCTCCAGTTCCCCTCCTCATCCCTCAACTGAGTAAGCCAATTATGTCGCTGTCGTGAGAAAGCAAAGGCATGAAAATATCTAGTATTCCCATCCCCATCCTTTAGCCAATGTGCCTTGCTCCTCTGTTTAATTTGGTAAGACGAGTGAGTACTGCGGGAATAAAATTGAAACGTCATGTCCTGTTATATATGTTGAAGTAGTGATCGCTTTAGTGGAGCTAATTAATTATGATTTTGTCTTTTAATTTGTTTATCTTTTTATATAATTTTAATTTGTTTGGTATATATATATTAAATATTTTAATTACAGATCAAAATGAAATATAACATATATAATTGGGTTATTACACTTAGAGCCCCTTTCAAAATGCATAGTTACACTTCCACCAAAATAAAGTGACAATGAGTATATGGAGTGTGGAAATAAGCAAGGAGCTTTCTATAAACCAAGAAAAAAGAGTTACATATAAACGTAACACTACAAAAAATATGACATTTAACCATGACTAATTGTCATGGTTAATACTAAATAACCGTAGCGAATAGATATTGACCACGGCCATATAACGGTTGTCGGCCGTAATTTTTGTGAGGGTGGCTAAAACCCATGGCAAATAAGTTTTTTTATGGTGAAAAAACTAGTTTTTACATTGGTTTTTATTTAACCGTAGTTAATAATAGTTATTTACCACAGTTCTTAGCCATGATCATTAAAAATGTAGCTAAAATTAATTTTTTTCTAGTGTGAGTATACAAATCATCATTAATTTAATTAATATCCTAAAATACCCATGGGTATGGAGAATGGCTTAATATCCTAAAGTACTTGATATAGTCTAATGTTCTAAATGTTCATGTATCCGTTAATTTAAAACTATTGAATTTGTAAATTAATTTTTAATAAATCAGTCGATAAAATTTACTTAATATCTAAATTTTTTAAATAGTATATAATTTTCCTTACATATTATATTTATATTGATTATGTATTGATATTTTGACCAAATATGCTACAGTTTTTCTCTTGTGATTTCGTAATAACTCAAAATTAACTTCATGATAAAATTAACTTAAACTTAACTTGACAATATAGAAAATAAAAAAAATACGAACAAAAATTAAATTAGTTAAATTTAACCAATATATGAAATTAATAATTTTGGTTGAACTCAAAATGTTAAACAAATCATCAAATAAAAGTTGATGCAAACTCAAATTGATAAGACGTGAGTGATCTAAATGAAAGATGGATATATTCACTACAAAAACTTTTTGATTTTTCGTTCCAGGGTAAATGACCATGGCTTAAAAACCGTGGGAATTAACCATGCATGCTCGAATAAGCAATGCGAAAATTTAAATTTTTACTATAACAAATCAATATTTATCATGGCTTTTAGCTATCACCAAAACATTTGCCAAGATTTTAGCCATGGTTAATGTGTTTTAGTCGCACTTGCAGAAATAATAGCTAATAATCATTTCGAAGCCATGATTCATAATTAATTTATATTTGTCACTATTATTTTGTTTTATCACAGTAATTAATCGTAGCGAAAAATCATATTTCTTCTAGTGATTGTCCCACTTAACTTCATTTAATTAATTTTATCAACTCCTACCTCTTTGTCTTATTTTGAACTTATCTTGATCTTATAATTAATTAATATCTTTTGTCCGTCATTTGGATAAATAATATCGGCCCGTCAACTTTTAATGCACATGATAATTTCTCTAACCCTAACTAAGCTATACTACTTGTGAGGATTAATTAGTTCAAGTCAAATCAAATTTATTCATATTTGTGTTAACTTGTTGTCACATCAATTTTTCCATATGGTTACGTAATTATAAGAGTTGTACCTATAGCAATAGAAAGTATTCCGTTGCAAATCTATTTTGCAAAAATTCTTTACAAAAATTTATTGTTATAAGCACGGTTTTTTTTTTTAATTGTGAATTAATCATGGTATATATATTGAATTAGTTCGTTTATTAGTGCCTCACTCAATTGATGTAACTGAATATTTAATGTATGTTAAACTATACTAATTAGATAAGTACAACAAGATCAACCTCTTTTGTACATTATCTCCTTATGGCCCGCCAAGAAAATGTTGTCGCTAAAGATATTATATCAGAAAAAATGCTTATTTCGTATCCCGTATATCACGCAATTATATTTTAAGTAGCAACTTTGTCATTGTTTTATTACCATGTTTTTGACTAACAGATGGTAGAAAATTACTTAAAAGCTCTTTGATTTTGATGGGAGAAATTGGAGGCAACGATTACAATTATTCTATCGTGCAAGGCATAGATCCTGAAGTGATTCACTCGTTCGTACCAACCGTTGTTGACTATATTGGATCCATTATTGAGGTGCGTACTTTAACTTGAACCTAGCTATCAATTCCATATACTATTTTGTTTAAAAACCAAATCCACTTTATATTGCAACTAATTATGCATCTATATATAGGAACTGATTAGGCTTGGTGCTGAGACAATGTTGGTACCTGGTAACTTAGCAATCGGTTGTCTTCTATCGTTTCTAACACAATACAAGACATCCAATACCGAAAAAGATTACGATCAAAGAATTGGATGTCTGAATTGGTTGAATGCATTATCCATATACCACAATGAACTGCTCCAGAAGGAATTGAGACGGATAAGGAAGCTTCATCCTCGTATCGCCATAATCTACGGAGATTATTACAATGCTACCGTGCGATTTTATCTCTTCCCAAACCAATTCGGTAAGTAAACTTTCAAATTATGTCCACAAATGTTTTTTTTCGACAAAAATTAACTTTAATTACCTGAAATGTTTATGATGCCAGAATTTACAAAGGAATCAGTTCTAAGAGCTTGTTGTGGCGGAGGAGACCCCTATATTTACAATCCATAGGCAACATGCGGAAGTAATCAACCGACAGTAAACTATTGTGAGAATCCTTCATTGTTTCCTAATTGGGATGGTGTACACTTCACAGAGGCAGCCTACAGATGGGCAGCACAGGGTTTGATCCAAGGACCAATACTCATCCTCCCATCAAAACTCTTTGCCCTTCCATATCAAGATCAGGCACTGCTGGATACTACGAGTATTATTAGTAAACTGAATTTAAAGTATAAACTTGTGCGTTTAAAGAAGCCTAGCTTGAACATTGGCACGTTTGGGATTTTTTATGTTAACAAATTGATAATTATTATTTGGGATGATATTGTAATTAAATTTACTCAGTCTGTAAATAATTAGCACGTAGGTCTCTATTTATATGTAATCCAATGAGGAATTTGAGTCTAAAAAGTCAATGGGATTGGTTCAAACAATTCGGCGTTTTCTTACATTGTTAAGTTGTTCTTGTTTACATATTTGCTTTTAGGAAAAATTGCATTTTACGTCCCATAATTTATATTATTTGTGATTTTAATAGAATCTGTCCATGAGACTAATATTGCAATATTTGTGGATTTATGAAACTAAAATTGTTATATCAAAAATAATAAAACTAAAATTGCAAATAATATAAATTATTGAATGGATTATACAATTTTCCCTTTGCTTTTAATATTGACACTCCATATCAGTTCCGTTTGCTGTATATTTATTGTGAGGCAGTTCGTGTTTAATTAATATAATAATTATGGAATCACGTGCGTTTAAAAAATTGGTGAATTTGTCCCTACAAGTCTGACGAAACAAGATTTACCTCTTTGGTACATATTACCCCCTTATGGCCCGGGCCAAAAAATGTTGCAGGTAAACAGGGAGGGGAAGGCCCTGTTGAGCCTAGCAGCTGACAGGGCTTGACCTCGGCCTACGGCTATTAGTCTATTAAGTTTTAAGTTTAAATTTGTTTTACTTTTTAAAAAAAATATAATTAAAATTTACATTAATTTATCTAAAAAGTATTTTTTTCAAAATTTTCATTTTTAGGCTCTCTTCACTATTTAAAATTCACGATTTCCACTTAGCAAAGAAGAAAAATTTGCTCGATCTTGTGATTTTTCTCAACACCAAGTTATAATTTTTCTCAAAATTCCTCTTGCTATTATATTTTCTACTATTGATTTTTCATTTATGTATTTCGATTTTCGACCAACTTATTTATTTTGATAGTCTTTTTAATTTATTTTTATTTATTATATAAAATAGAATTTAGTTTTTCTCGACCATTTTTCGGTTCTTGTAGAGAGAGGGCCCAATAGAATGTCCGAATTATTCAAAATTTTAAATTAGTTATTTATCATTTTATTTGATAAGTTTTTATTTAAATATATGAGGACAAATAAATAAGCTTAGATATGAAAATTGATTATGATATTTTTTTAAAATTTATGATTATATAAATGTAAGTTTTAATTTTCAAGAAATGGATGAATTTGTTATTAAGAGATTGATAAATTTGTTACTCATAAATTTCAAATCACCCCTCGATCGGAGTAATAGTTGTAAGATTTAACTGTACTTACACCATTATATGTATTTAATTTGAAACGTTTATCATAGTAATTTAAAAATTTATATGAATTTAAAATTTTTATTTGTCAAATCAATTAACTAAATTTTGAAAAGTAGGGCTGTCAATGGGTAGGGTAAGACCCTACCCAGACCCATGCCCAATAGAGACTCATACTATTGAATAATACTCATATCCCACCAACTCCCTCAAGACCCAATACCATTATTTTGGACCCAGTATTTTGGGTCCGGGTAGGATTTAGACCCAATAATTTTTTTCTCCTTTTTTTTTCTTTTTATATTGTTGGATATTACTTGATAGTTTTATTTAAGACAAAATAATTTAATCAAAAAAAGTGATTAATCATATAACAAATGTATCATGCTTGCTCTGTAATTGGTTTGATCTTCGTTAGTCACTTCAACTTGATACTCAGCGGACAACTACGAAAAAATTTCATCAAAACCCTATTTCAGTTACTAAGTCACGTTCAAGTTTTCTTTGTTTCTTTTTAAGGTAAAAGCAATAATTTTATTTCCGGTAATAAAGTTAAGAAGAGATGCTATAAATACAAAGCTAAGGATCTAAAAAAAACAATCAAAAGAGCTATGAGGATCCCATATAGGAGCGGTACTACTGGCTTGGGTCATACCTAGCCAGTCTCCTGTTACCTATTGGGGCTAAAACTGTTAAGAAACGACCTGCCTGAGTAGTGATCACGATGTCATGATCTGATAATTTAACATTCCATTATTGAATACATTTTTCAGACAGACACAAAAGTTGCTTTAGAGTCATTCCAGGGAAACAGGCAGAGGCAGCCCATACCTCTGATCTCGAAAAACCTCGATCGGACAACTTAAGAATACTGGCGGTTGCCTATGCGATAATAATCTTGATTTTAGTCGCATCAAGCAGCAAATCGGGTTTTGGATGCTACGACTCCATCATTAGCTTCGGCGATTCGCTGGCCGACACTGGCAATATCCTTCTCCTCAGCCCACCCAACGATAAGCCCCAATGTGGGCGCCCGCCTTACGGCCGAACTTTCTTCCGCCGCCCAACAGGAAGATACTCCGACGGCCGTCTCGTCATTGACTTCATTGGTACACAGCTTAACTGATGAGTTTTCGATGATTATATTTACATAGTACTCTCTGTCTATATCAGCTGAGAGATTGGGGCTGCCGTTGGTGGAGCTGTACGCTGCCTGGAAAAAAGCGGCGGAGAAAGGCGGGAGTTTTCAGTAAAGGAGTGAATTTTGCGGTGGCTGGTGCTACTGCGCTTGATACTACTTTTTTCGACAAGAGAGGAATACATAATCGAGCCACGAACGTCAGTCTGGGAACTCAGTTGGATTGGTTCAAACAATTTCTTGCCAGGATTCCTGGTAAGCCTCATCTTGTTTGGAGAGTTTGAGATTGGCACATGGGGAAGAATCTCTTTATTTTTTTATTAAATTATAATTATATTTTTTAATTACTTGAATCAACAACTCACCACGGGGAAATTGCAATTTTTATTCTGTATATATATGAATTGGTTTTGTTAGTTTTGTATCATTTTATTTTTGTATTTTGGTCTTATATGTTTGCGATTTTCACATTTTTGGTCCCATCTAACAAAAATTGGTCGAAAAAAATTTATGTGTGAGGTACATGACCACATTTTAAATTTTTTTTCGGTCATTTCAAAATGTGACATATTATTGAACAACTGTTGTGAGCCCTTTCAATAGCAACATTTTGGAGGTTAGGGAAATCCAAGTCATCAAAAGGGCCGGAATTTTTTTTAAAATGTGGTCATGTGCCTCGCACATGACTTTTTCAGGCCATTTTCGTCGGAATAGGACCAAAAAGGCAAAAATCGTGAACTTACAGAATCAAAATGTGAAAATAAAATTGTACAGGACTAAAAATGCCAATCCCTATACATACAAGTTGAAAATCACTACAAGAAAATAGAACATCAACGACAAAAAAAATCAAGTGACAATTTTGATATTGTCACGAATAATATATATTTAGTGACAAAAATGTTTATCTTGTCAAAATAATAAATCTTATGATTTTAATAATTATTATTATTTTGTAAAAATTATTATTAGTAAGAATTAGTGACAAAAAATATGCACAAAAATTGTCACTAAATACAATTAGTGACTCATGTATAATGACAACCTAGTGACAACAAATAAATTTTGTCACTATATTGTGTTGTCATTAAGTTGTCACTATAGACGTGTCACTAATTGTATTTAGTGATAATTTTACACACAATTTTTATCACTAATAATTATATAGTGAATTTATCACTTAATATATATTTTTAATGACAACTTTAAAATTGTCATTTGATATTTTATCATTAATATTATATTTTCTTGTAGTAAATAAGTTTCGAAAATTCTTACTCTGACTAAATTGAGTTCAAGCATAACACCTTTAGAGTGAATTATATTAATTATGTAATTAATATATAATCCAAAAAAAATGAGATTTGTTATGTTTGTTCGATAGCTACTTATTGAATCTTATCAATTTGAATTTGGGCAAAATTTCTCCAAAACATGCATAAGCATATTACCTTTTCAGGTATTAATGAGGAAATACATATATATATATATATATATATAGCATTTTCCTTTAAAAATATAGCATCCATATATTTGTTGTGACTTTTAATCCATTTGATCTATATAATTAGTTGCTTATTGTAACAACAGATAGTAGAAAGTTCCTTAAAAGCTCTTTGGTCTTGATGGGAGAGATTGGAGGCAACGATTACAATTACCCAATCATAGGAAATATAGATCTTGAAGTGATTCGATCATTCGTGCCAACAGTTATTAACTACATCAGATCCATTATTGAAGTGCGTAAAGTAGAATTAACCTTATCAAATCATAAGTACCTAATGTCAATAATTTCTTCTTTAATCAAACAAACATTAATTTACCTGGCTAGCTATTGATCTACAGGAATTAATTGAGCTTGGTGTCAAGACAATGTTGGTCCCCGGAAACCTACAACTTGGTTGCATTCCACAATTTCTAACACAGTACATGACATTCAGTACTGGAAAAGACTACGACCCGAAAGCTGGATGTCTGAATTGGTTGAATGAGTTATCCATGTACCACAATGAGTTGCTCCAAAAGGAATTGACCCGCATACAACAACTTCATCCTCGTATTCTCTTAATCTATGGAGATTATTACAATGCTACCTTAGGCTTTTATCTCTCCCCACACCAATTCGGTAAATTTTCCCAAATTCCTTCCTTAAATATTACTTCTTTGTAATGGAAAATTAACCTTAGTTGAAGTGGTTTTGATGCAGGATTCGCAAAGGAATCAGTTCTAAGAGCATGTTGCGGAGCAGGAGGAGGTCCCTATAATTACAATCCATTGATAACATGTGGTAGTCTGGCGCCGTTAGCAAACTGTTGTGAGAATCCTTCAATGTTTGTTAGTTGGGATGGTGCACACTTCACAGAGGTTGCCTATAGATGGATAGCACAAGGTTTGATCGAGGTTGCCTATAGATGGATAGCACAAGGTTTGATCCAAGGACCCTATACTCATCCTCACATCAAAACTGTTTGTCCAACCATATTGGGGGATCATAGTACTGTTGATGAATTGTTTGTGGAGTGCAAGATCTTATGCAGTTGAACTATGGCATGTAGTATTTGCGCGCATAATTTAATTAATGTTTTTATCTTATTAAAGTTCATGATTTGTTAATGTATATTAAAGTTTGTCATTACCTTACAAAGACCACACCTGCAAAAATTGTCTGATATTAACTTTTTCTAATGCATTAATTATCAATACACAAATACAAATATGTTATTTCTATTTTAATTAACAAAAAAGTTAAAGAAAGGGAGTAAATTTAATTTGTGATTGCAGGTAATTGCATAGAATTAATTTTCCACAGGAACGTGATTGAGTAGTTAATTCAACATGAGTCGAAAAGTTAAATATGTTCTATCAGTTGAAGTGTATTTTTGACATTATAATAATTTGATATAGTGATATCAAAAGTCAAAACTACCACTTTCAATCTAAAACCCCCACCATTTTTTTATAATAGTATAGAAAAATTAGCTAGAAACAATTCTTGAGAAAGTATCAACTTTAAAGTTCTAATTTTTATATTCTTAATAAATTCTTATGATATTTTATGCAATGTCCTTTGATATATCGATAGAGAAATATATTACTTAACATGAAGATCAAACTCGGAAATTCTTAACATTTACAAAATTATATTCAATAAGGATATATATGTACATGAATGTATTCAAGATATAATATTTTGCGAATTAAATTATCATCGATGAGTACAGCATACCGCGAAATTAAGTACTTGAACAAAATCGTCGAGTCAATTCACATGGTGCTGATACTATTGGTCAATACAAAATGAGTGGATGACCTATTATGAATCATATAATACACGTGTCAACAAAAGGGTTAAATGTATTTTTGGCCTCATAACTTAGGTTATTTGACATTTTCATCCTTTAACTTTTTAGGATAATATTTTTGTCCTGCATCTTTTAATTTTCACGATTTTAATCATTTTTCCACCGGAGTTCACTTTTCTCGTCAGAAAAATGCATGTGTCTCTCACGTTATATTTTAAAATTGGGATTTTTGTTTCTATTAGTCTATTTCTGTTAGCATTTTTGTCCTTTAACTTTTTAAGATAGCATTTTGGTTCTGCACCTTTTTAATTTTTGTAATTTTATTCTTTTTTTTTTTTTTGTTGAAGTTCACACTGTTCGTCGACGGGCAAAAGGATTGAAATCGCGAAAATTAAGAAGATGTAGAACCAAATTATAACTCGAGAATGTTGAAGGACGAAAATGTCAAATAACTTAAATTACTGAAATACAAATGCATTTAATCCGTCAACGAAAATAGACGGAAAACTCTCAATGACCAATGTATGACGCTATTATTATCAAATCAAATTATAGGATATTATTAGGAATTTGTAAATTAAATAACCTGATATTTATTTCATTGTAATTGTTAATAGGGCTACAGGCTACAGTCAAGTAGGTTATCACCATTAGAGAAGTGGGCCGAGCATCGTATTCATATTTACATATTATATATATATATATATATATATATTCCCACTTTAATTAAAGTAGAGCATCATGTATACATATGCATATGTTTTATTCCCACTTTATTTTACTTTTGGTAACAAGAACGAGTGCTGTCGGGAATAAAATTGAAACATCATGACCTGTTATAAATATATATATATATATATATATATATATATGTCAAGCGATCGCCTTAGGTGGGGCTAATAATGACTTGGTCTTTTAATTTGTTTATCTCTTTATATAATTTTTGTGGGGTATATATAAAGTATTTTACAGATAAAAATGATACGTATCATATAATTTGATAACCTCTTTCCGAGTTTAGGTAGCGCGCATCATTAAATTATTCAAGGATATGATTCATTAAAGGCAAAATTGTAAACTTGGTCCTGTATATAAGAGGTTGGCAAAATTAGTTGAGTAAGTATCGAATTGACAAAATTAGTTCTATAAATTTGAAATCGTGGCAATTTTCGTCCTTCAGGCCAAAAATGGCCGAAAATTAATTGGACAAATTAGGAATTAGGGTTTTGCCTACCAACTGGGTTTGACTAAAACACATAGCATCCTACGTGGATGCTGGGCAAGCCAAATGGACAAAAAAAGAAAAACATTATCTTCCCGCCTCATCCTCACAAAAAAGAAAGGGGGGAAGTCAACTGATGAGTGGATCATGACGACGGCACCGTTGATGGAAACTGATCGGAGGGATGTGTGCGCCATGGGAAGGCAAACATAGGGGTGGAAGTCCGCTAGCGAGATGATTGGTAACGGCGAAGATATGACGAAAAAATAGTGGCGGGCCGGCGATAAAAGTGGCGGAAATAAAAACGGAGAGAACTGGCCAGATAGTGGACGAAAACGGATGGGCTTGGGTGCAATCGACTGCCGAAGAATGGGGAGTTCATTTGTGGTGGTCGCAAACGATGGGTAAGTCGGACGGCGATGAATCGAGAAGAGAGAGAACATAAATCTAGAATTGTAATCGGGCCAATTGGGGGTGCGTTTGAATTCCAATTGGAACATGCGTGCCCGGAGACTCGCCGGAAAATAATTCTGGCAACTGACGATGGTGGTGGGTGGTGGTTGCAGTGAGCTGGGGGTGGATGGTGGTGGCGGTAAGCCACGTTAACATCCATGTAGGATGCTCACTATGCAAAGGATGTTCATTTGGACGTCGAAATTCTAAGCATCAATTTGATTTGTTAATTTCCAGCCACTTTTGGTCGGAAGGACCAAAATTGCTATAAATTTAAAACATAAAGGACTAAAATTGTCAGTCCCATAGTTAAGGGATCAATTTTACCACACCCCCATATATACATCACTAATTTTACAATTTTGCCATTAATAAATTACCCTCTCACTTACTTGATTGACTTTTAAGATACTTAATGATATAGTTAATGATATTAACCAATTCACCATATATACAATTATGTAAATAAATTAAACGTACGTATCTCATATGTATCATACCGTCTTAATTAATTACACGATCAAGCATTCTGGATATATTCAACTATATATCACCTTATTATCTGATAAAATATTTTCCACTGGGGATTCCACTAATGTATGATTGATGTCTCAAAAACGAGAGGAATAGAAAGAAAAGTCACCGATCACCACCGAGACTTGATGAATATTGGCGAATGAAGCTGCCTTGCCTGCAGGTCGCCACAGTACTACCCGCCACCATGGCTGCAAAATTATTATTTCCCCTGATATTCCGGCACCCTAAACTTGCAGTGGCGTTGACCATTCTCATCTTCTCACACAAATTCTCATTTGCATCCGCTTCATGTTTCAGATCCATAATCAGCTTCGGGACTCAATCGCAGACACCGGAAATGCACCTTACCTCTTGCCGGAATCAGACCGACCACCGTTTTTCACGTTGCCTCCCTATGGAGAAACGTTTTTTAATCGTCCCACCGGACGCTGCTCCGATGGCCGTCTCATCATTGATTTCATTGGTACTCATGTATATATTTATATCAATAGTTCTTGGTCTATAGTTTTATTTTTCTTGATAATGCTGAATTTGCAGCCGAAGAGTTAGGGCTTCCGTTGGTTGCACCATTTCATGAGGGGGGAAGAAATGGTACCGTCAACAGCAGTAATTTTCGTGATGGCGTGAATTTTGCGGTGGTCGGAGCCACCGCGCTGGAGGATTCATTTTTCAAACAGAGGGGAGTCACCATTCCTATTGCCAATGTCTCTCTGGTGGCTCAGTTACGCTGGTTCAACCGATTCCTGTCCGAGATTTGCCCTACTACTTCTTCTTCAGGAGGTAATTACACACACTCACTCCATCAAAGTGTGTGCTCATATTTAATTGATACAGATCATGATCCATGAAGATTCGTTTCACGCTTTTTGCACAGTGATTTTGGTCCATCAAAGTGTGTGCTCATATTTTGGATCTTAGCTCATCCCTATATTTTGTGTCAAAATCAATTTTGGCCACTAATTTTTTGAGTCACAATTTTGATCCTTAATCTTTATAAATTGCTACGAGTATTGTCATAAAATTTTTAAGATACAATTTTAGTTCTTAATCTTTACAAATTGTTATAATTTTAATTGGTTCATTCGATTCCCTTAATTTTTAAACTCAATTTTAATGGTTGTACAAATTCGTGTTTAAAAGATTTAGGGACTAAAACCAATTTTGACTCAGAATATGGACGAAAAATATAATTTATTTGAATCTCGAGGATTACATTATATCACTTTTTTAATAGACGTGGAAAATATTCCCCGCCCCTTCGCTTTACTCATGTATCCGCGAGCATGACAAAGCAGCCAAATTATGTGTTAGCGGATTAATTTCCTTTTTTTTGTTTTTCTGGTTTGTTTTGTTTTAGCAGATTGTAAACAATTTCTTGAGACATCTTTGGTTCTTGTTGGAGAAATTGGTGGTAATGACTATAATCATGCATTGCTTGGAGGGGTCAGTGAAACAGAAGTTCGATCATTTGTTCCTCATGTTGTTAATATAATTGGTTCTGCTATAACGGTAAGAATCGATCCTCTCCAACTAATCTCTCGACTAATTGTGTTGTCCCTTTCAATTTTATTTTAGGATGGGGAAATAATCTTATAATTTAGGGTCTTTTCACTTTTGATCCTATTAATTATGAGATTCTTACTTTTGATCTCGTAACTTCTAAAAAGTAATACTTTTGGTCCCATGTCACCTTTTCGTTAAACTTTTTAACAGAAAACACCATGTTCTTAGCACGTGGCTATTAGGGTCTTTACACTTTTGGTCCCATATGTTATGAAATTCTCACTTTTTGTCCCATATGTTATGAAATTTTCACTTTGGTCTCATAACTTTAAAAAAGTAACACTTTTAGTCCCATACACTTAATGACAACGTGACACTTTCTGTTAAATATCTAAAAAAAAGTGTCATGGGATCGAAAATGCTACTTTTTGAAAGTTACATGACCAAAAGTGAGAATTTCGTATCCAATGAGATTAAAAGTGGAAAGATCCTAAGTTATGGAATGAAAAATGTTATTTCTCCGTTTAGGTTTGTCTAAAAGATTTTGTTCAGTATTATAAAATTTAACAATATGCTTATTTATGTAATTCTCTCTTATACGTACGCCAACAATGCTCTAATAGAATAGATTAAAATCTTTTTGAATTTAATTTACAGTATTCTTGTCACTCCACATAAAGAAAGTAGAGACATCTATACTAATTATTTATACTAATTATAAAAAAAAAACCTTGTTTTGTGTCTAATTTGGAAGTTATTTATGGATTTTTATAACAATTGCCCTTTGTTTCTTTTAAAATACATTTGCTAATTTCTTTCTACAATATCAAATTAATTATTTGTAGAGGACAAAAAAGAAAATTCACCATTTTATTGGTAGTTCTCATACCAAATTTACAAACTACCAAATATACCCTCTTGTCATAACCACCGATGTTCTCCACCAACCTTTTGTTTTCTTTTTCTTTTTTTTTTCTCTAGAAAAACCCAATTAAAAATATAAAACCTTTCTCACAAACTAATATGTTAATATATTTTCAATAATTTTGTCTTAATAAGAAACATGTAATTAATATGATCTTGATTTTTTTCCTTTTATCCAATTATATATATACATATATATTTTTTCATAGGGCATTGATTTTCGTTTTTATACGTAAAGATCAAAGACGCAAAGTACAAAAGCTAAAATATTTAATGTTACCACATATATGTTTCATATATAATTGAATTTTCCTACATATTGCAGACTTGGTTTTTTTTAATTGTCAACATTTCTATCAAATAGTAAGTGAATTTACTAATTTAAATTTGTATCTATTTTATCCAATTTATGAAACATGAACTCTCATTTTGAAATTAATTAGGAATTTAGGTATGAGATCAATGCACTCGATTGATGATAACTAATTTCTGTAAACACGTTTTATTTTAAGCCAAACATATGTGGAATATTAATTTTTTTTCAAATCAAAATTATCATATAATCATGTGTTTACAACATGTTAAAATAAATGGTGGTTATCTCATACTTTTACCATTTCTTTCAAACTTTGTCGTCCAAAACAAATCTGAATTCTAAGTTCAAAGGATTTTCAAAGATAAAAATGAAAATAACCAAAAAATCATTTAGTTCTCATACTAAAATAATGTTGATTCAACTTTGCCCCATTACATGTTACAAAATTATGTGTAGATTTGTAACTAAATAAAAATTTCACACACATGTAGTACATTAATAAAATACCATAAGAACAAGGGAAAAAAAAAAGAAAAGAAAATCAAGTCGTGGTTGTACTTTTTTATTTTTAATTAAATCTGTTAAAAAAAAAATAAAAATTTCTTCATTTTTTATCCTTGAAAATCCTAATAAATATAATTATTCAATTTAAAATTCAGTTTTATTTTTGAGGGAAAATTTTTGAAAAAAAATGTGATAAAAATATGAGATAACCACCATTTATTAAAGAAAAATAACTTTTTATTCTATAATAGTATAGATAGATTACCCTCATTCATTAAGTGTTTTTATAAATTAATTTTATAAAGTACTTATTTAATTATTTTGTATAATATTATTTTAGATCACAAAATTAACAAATGTGTGGTTAATGATCTACTAAACTTTGATCTAAAATAGACCAATATACAAAAAATGATCAAAATATACAATTTAAGCACACTGATTAATATATATATGAATATTTTTATTTATTCACGCATCGCGTGTGCGTAGACTGCTAGTAAAAAGAAAGGCTCTTTTGTGTCTAGAATGGAAGTTATTTTAGGCATTTTACAAAATTTACCCTTTGCTTCTGCATAATTCATTTACATATTTCTTTCTACAAAGTAGAATCTATAATTTGTGGAGGACAAAAATAGAAATTTAACATAATAGTGGTAGTTCTCATACCAAATTTTCAAACTACCTTATATGCCCTTATTAACTTCTATGTTCTCATTAATCATCATTCTTAAAAAAAGAAAAAAAAAATACTATTGGGACTTTTAACAATGTAATTATTATGTTATTATTATTTAATTAATAGTCGTTAACAATTGTTAATTATAACAATTTATATCTATTAATACGACTATTAACTAAAATAATTACTTTTAATTTACTTATTTTTTGAACAAGATTATGTTCATTACCACTCTCATATGATAAATTGTTTCTTCATAAATATATTTTCAATTATTCAAGTTATGCGATTTGAATGGCCGTGAGGAATTTTCAAGTTTGGTTTCTTCTACCTTTAAATTTCAAGGAGTTGCAATTAAAATGTGAAAATTTTTGCTTTATCCTTTTTTTTATTAATTTTGTAGATTATGTTTGTTACTGGTAGTAATAGTTCATTTGTAGACGTTTTTCACAATTTTGACATTTTGTGCCTAAATATTGTGATGGAATTCATCAATTTGTAGATACTAACAGTTAACACGTGCGGTCGTCGCTTGCGCAATTTTTAAGTATAAATCAGGGCAAGTATATAAATTTTTTTAATTGTAAATAAAATAAAATTGAATAAAATCCTTTAATCCCCTATATTTTTTCCTTTCTAATCAGTATTTTCACGATTCTTTCAAAAACTACATGTACTTGATTTATAGTTTTCTATTTTATGTGTGTGAGTCAGTTTTAAAGCACTTATGAGATCTTTACAACTAAAACAACTTTCAATTTCAACTAATTCATGCAACAAATTACATGGCATACCAAAGTTATTGTAGCGACAAACTAAAAGTTGTAACCAAATAGACATAATAATTTATGTGCATCAAAATTCAAGTTCATAATCTATAAAAAGTTAGTCACATATACACAAATTCAAATTATTTATATATTAGATATTTTCTCAAAAAAGATCAAAAGAAAAAACTCATCAAAACAAAGAAGAACTAATCAACAAATAATGACTTCTAACTACTTAGATTGTTTCACTTCACGTTACAATCATATAATAATAATAACTCAAAAGTAACTACATATTTTGAATTTTTCTTTTACACAAATATTTTTGACCCCGCATTGACTTAAAAAGCCTCTCCGCAATATCCAATGTTGGACTTGGGAACAACTTTCTCAACTACTACCCTTTAAATTATGAAACCAATGAAAATTATATTTTTATATCTATAAAATTTATATTAGTACTCTCTCTACAATTATCTTTTACTTCTACTAAATATTTTGCAAAATGAAAGTTTTTTGCCCTCAATTTTTATTGCTGCCAGCTTAAATCCAAATTATTTGACTTTTATTTTGAATCCGTTTCCTCTGTTTCCTCCATCGGCTGAAGAAAGTTGAGAAAATGATTAAGAGAAAGAAAGTAAATAAAAAAAATTATCTTTGTTTTCTATTTAAGAAACACAAATAGAGTTATGAAGAAAGAATCAAATTAGAAAAATTATTAATTGTTCACCAACAACACAAAATAATGTATAGGAAGTAGATGCTTTTATGTGAACTCATTATATTTATAAATGGATGAATTCCATCACAATATTTAAACGTTACGAATATACAATCTTATTTTGTTTACGATTAGAAATTTTTTTTGTATTTGCCTTGATTTACATTTAAAATATTTTGTACGCGAGGACCGCGTGCGTTAGCTGTTAGTATATATATATATACACACATGTGTGATTGCCCTTTTCATCACTCGAAAAATATGACTTCTTATGGTTATTAATTACCATAATTAAAGGTGAAAAAGCGTTGCAAATAATAATTGTAAGTGAGGTAAACATTAGTCACAGCTAAAATCATGGCAAATGTCACTAGAAAAAAATTCACTATTGGCTACAAATTTATTGACTACGGATTAAAACCATGGTACATAATTATTATTAACCATGGTTAAATAAAAACCATTACAGATCATCGACCATGAAAACTCCTTTTGTTATGGTGATGAGCCATAGCAAATATTTTGGCCACACTCGCAAATACCACGGTTAATAACTATTGTATGGCCGTGGTGAATGATTATTCACTACAATTTTTTGTTTTTAACCATGGAAATTAGTCATGATTAAATGTTAAATTTTTTTAGTGTGTTAATTAATTATGATTAAAATTTAATTTTTTTAATCTTTTTTGTTTATTGTAGTGGATTTTATTGATTTACCATGATATAAAAATTGTGGTCATTTACTATGTAGGAAATAATTCATTTTTTTATAGTGCATGTATATGCGTGTTTGTTTCAGTAACATTGACTTGTTTCCAAAAATCAAGTACCTGGTGTTTTCTTTCTTTCTTTGAGGACGAATGCATGGTGTTAATTTTTGTTACGGTAACTGCATGCATGCAGGAACTTATCAATCTTGGGGCGGTGACACTGATGGTACCAGGAAATTTTCCCATCGGATGCTTGTCCGCTTACCTTACGTATTTCCGAAGTGAAAACCAAGATGTCTACGAACCCGCAACGGGTTGCATTAAATGGCTAAATGGGTTTGCCCAATACCACAATGAATTGCTCCAGATGGAAGTTAACCGAATCCGAGAGCTTCATCCTCATACCACCATCATTTATGCTGATTATTACAACGCTGTTATGGACCTCTCTCGTTCTCCTATCATGCATGGTACGTGCAACTTAACTACTTAAGTCAATTTAGTTAGATAGATCTCCAATTAAATACTATATGTTAATTTGGTGCTCTTCTTTTAGTTATCTTATAATCATTGTTATTATAAATTAGAGTTGTCCACACGTTGAGTTTGATTCAATACATCTTTTCAGTATAGAGTGAGTACATTTTTAAATGGAAAATTCTCGGCAGGGGGGCAAGTCTGATTTCGACAAAAAAAAAAAGGAGAAAATATAATTTCTCATTTTTAGAATAGGTGTAAATATAATTAATCCTAATTGTTAAGAAAAAGAAACGGAAAACTGAATATTGTTGAAATTTTTTGCAGGATTTGCAGGAGGAGGTCTTAGGGCATGCTGTGGGGCAGGGGGGCCATACAATGTGAAGTTGACGGTGCACTGTGGATATCCGCCATCAAAGGCTTGTGACAAGCCATCTTCGTATGTGAATTGGGATGGTGTGCATTTCACTGAGGCTGCCTACAATTGGATAGCCATGGGTTTACTCAAAGGCCCCTACACTACACCTCCCCTACCAACCATTTGTCCTGCCCTAATTTCCTCAACTATATCATCACATGTAGCAACAAATTAGGACAAGTTCAGGGGGCTAATTAAGCGTAATTAGTCAGCTTCTTCCTGCTACATTAATAAAGTTAGATTTAGCTAAGAAATTGCTATCACTTTCTAGTAGAGTCGTACTGTAATTACTCAGTTGCATTGGTCCATATATATGGTATGCAATTATCAAACATTAATTCTAGAGTTAATATTGTGTTTAATTTTAGTAGCATCAATTTTTTAGAAACTTGCATTGTTATTTTTAGCGTATATTTCGTACCATTTACTAATTAGTATGTACATAGTTACATTTCGATTGTATGCACCAATGAGATGCAAAATTTAATTTTGCGTATATATACACCTTTATTCTTTGATTTTTATGTTTTATGCTTTGTATATTGGCTAAGCATGATTCTTTGGAAGTGAAGAATAGCTATCACTTACGTGTATCGGAGTCTAGTAGCATCACAGGAGTATTAACTATATAACAGGGGTTAACACTCTAATACTTAAGTTGGTAATAATTTGACTAAATAAATAATTGAAAAACTTGAAATAATGTAAGAGCAATGGTGTAATTAATAATCAGTATGAAGTGATAAAATATTGAAATAAAGTGACAACGAGTATATGGAGTGCGAAAATGAGCAGGGAGCTTGTTGTAAACCGAGAGAAACGAGTGTATGAAAGTAAGTGATACAAATTACTGTTATGCTTGCATGATGGCTTCCATTTATAGGCCGATTGGGAGTGGGATCTGGGAGTTAATTGTAGCATATATATGATACACCGTTTGGAAGTTGTATGTGTTGGCCAACTAAAAAAAAAATGGATCGATATTTGGACTTATCTGACGAAGATATAGTCATTTGAATGAGTTATGCTCGGTAACTCAAATTTTTCAGAGTCCATTTTACCTATTGTTGATAGGTGGACCGCCACAAATCTAAGGGAGTTTATTGAAAAATTTCCAGTATGATATGTCCAAAGACGTTAGGAGTGTGTGTGATGTGGAATTCCTATTGTCTATTGAATTATCTTATTGTATTGAACTCGTTTTGGGCACATACCAAATTAGTAAAAAGTGTAGAAAATATGAGCTTGATACTTTGTTTATGGGCCGATAAAATCAAGCCTTTTGGGTTGTCCAATGAAAGCCAATATCCTTTGTTCGAACTTTAGGAAAAATGATAAATGACAATAGTAACTCCTAAAAAAGAAACTCAGTCGAGGAATTCATATTGCCACAGCCCATAGGAATTGCTCTCCCTCTCTTCTTCATTCGCTTTTGTACACATCTTAGTCAATAACTAGTGAAAATATTTATTGAAAGGTATATGTCGTTTCTTGAGAGTATTGACAAAGCTATTTATTACCTCCAACCGAAATTCACAGCCGAGCAGTTGGGGAGATGCCGACTTAAAGGTACTGGCCGGCATTACTCGATGCTAAAACTAGTAGTTGCTTTCTTCCCTGAAATTTCCTCCCATTTTTTTCTCTTTCATGATGATCAATGCCATTTTTTCCCTCGTTCTTACTCTTTTAGGCACAGTTTCGTGTACCCCTCCTCTTAAGTATGACTCAATTTTCAGCTTTGGGGATTCGCTTGCCGATACAGGAAATTTTCTTCGCTCTGGTGCCCTCAAATTTCCGGTCATTAGGAAGCTCCCATACGGTCAAACATTCTTTCACCATGGCACTGGTCGGTGCTCTGATGGCCGCCTCATAGTCGACTTTATAGGTACGTCGAGCGTGGAGTTTAATCCAACATTACATTTTAAATCCGTCCATCATTCATCCAATTTTTTTACTAGGACTAAATTTATAATCTTATAATACTTTACTATAAAAACTCGATAGGTGATCTTGCACTTTGAGCAATCGTAAAAATTGGGGATGTGCTCCGAAATCACATAAATTTTTTATACCACGCATTTTTTTTTTCCTTAAATTTCCCGCACATTCGTCAACCAAGCACTTCCTATGAAAAAATTCCATGCAAATAAAAGAAAATATGGTCGAAATGAGTAATGTTAGTCTGCTTATTTGCTGGTATATATGACTTATTTATTTTGAAATTGACGCAGCTGAGGCGTATGGGTTGCCATATCTCCGGCCGTATTTATCACTGGCCAAGGGCGAAAAAGTTGAGCACGGAGTGAACTTTGCGGTAGCCGGCGCCACTGCCCTCGATGCAAAATTCTTCTACGATCGAAAGATTGGACAAATCCTGTGGACAAATGATTCATTAAGTGTTCAGCTTGGCTGGTTCAACAACCTCAAATCCACCCTCTGCTCCACCAAACAAGGTATTCATTATAGCATTTAATATACTCGAATAATTATAGCTGACCTCAAAGATTTGAATCAAGCCTCGTCGGTACATTATACTTGTTATATGATTGGTGTATAATTTAAGTAGAATAATCAATCATGTGCAAGTGTAATAATGCGTATCATACATGATTGGCCAAATTATTTGATTCGGGTAAACAAAAATATGCATTAACTCGTTACATTAACTGTGTTGGTACAGATTGTGTGAACTATTTTAAGAGATCTCTGTTTCTGGTGGGGGAGATTGGTGGTAATGACTACAACTACCCTTTCTTCGTCGGTGGAAACTTTACGCAACTTAAAGCAATCGTACCAGCGGTGGTTGAAACTATTGCCGCGGCCACCAGTGTAAGCTTAATTTCACATGAACGACGTCATTAATTTTTGTCGCAATTTCATCAGTACTTAGAGTCAACAACTGTCGAACTTAATTAATTAACGATTATTTGAGCAGTTAATTATTGTTGTGATTATTAACATGAGTCCATGTGTTCTTGATCAGATGCTGATAGAGGAAGGGGCAGTGGAATTGGTGGTGGCGGGCAACCTGCCAATTGGTTGCAATGCAGTGTATCTAACCCTATTCAGGACGAGCGACAGAACAGCTTATGATAAAAACGGATGTCTGAAAGCATACAACGCTTTCTCCAAGTACCATAATTCTCAGCTCAAACTTGCTTTGGAAAATTTGCGACAGAAATACCCTCATGCGAAAATCAGTTATGCTGACTATTACGGTGCATCTAAGAGATTCTTCCACGCCCCCAAACATTATGGTTAGTTCGTACAACCTTATAAAACAAAAATTATCAATTAATGTATCTAAAAATTCAATTTGTTTTAAATTTTACTGAGCAGTAGTACTAGTTCAGGATGACTGATTATCTTGAAAAATCTTGATGGGATGTAGGATTTAAGGATGAAACTCTGGTGGCTTGCTGTGGAGGAGGTGGGCCATACAATTTCAACAATTCAGCAAGATGTGGTCACACTGGATCAAAGGCGTGTTTGGATCCAAAAGCTTACGTGAATTGGGATGGCGTCCATTTAACTGAGGCTGCATATCGCTACATTAGCATGGGTTTGGTTAATGGACCCTTTATGTCCCCACCCCTCTCATTCTCCCCCCTTAACGCCTTTTGAGTTTCTCGCATTCTCATCCTTTTATTAAAACCGCCAAACAAGTCACTTGCTGCACCTCTGTGCGAAATATTTCTCTACAACAATGATATGCATTTGACTTATTCCATAGTTTTGGTTTTAGTGAAATGGAAATTAATATTATCATTCTATGTACGTCTAGGAAATGAGAGGACAATAAGGATGGTGTACTTTTAGCGGGTCGGATATATGTAAGGCGTTTTTTCTTTTTGAATTACTGGTCATTGTGGCAAGCAATATTTGTATGAATATAAATTAGATTAATGCAATAGAGATTCTAAACACAAAAGGCGATACATTGTTAAAAACGGAGCAAGTAATTGATAAATATGAGGAAAGATGGGGAATAAACATGATAGTATATGAATCGTTAGTAAAAGATGAAGTGAACCATTTAGAAGAAGTAATTAATCATATAAATATTAAAAGTATAGGGTAAATTACATCTAGTTCCCCTGAGGTATGGGTAAATTACAAATACCCCTCTGATTGTAACTATCGTCTAACAACGGGCCCCTTCCATTACATTTTCATCCAATTTTCAATGTGAACAGACAAAAATGCCCTTACGGATTATTAATTATAATTTTATATATTTTTTTAAAAAAATTTATGGACTAAATTGCCCTCTAAACCTTAATGTAAGATATTAAGTGTCAGATGGTGTGTAATTGTTATGTTGTTATTTATAATTGGATGAAATTGTAATTTTTTTTTAGAAAATTTTGAAATGACAGTTTCTTGTTGGTGTACAAAATCCTACTCATTCCATAAGTAACAAAATCTTGTTCATTCCAATATACACAAGTACCAAAATGAACAAAAGAAAATAGAGGATTTCATAGTATAGACAAAATGATCATGTTCATTCCATAAGTCACATTCAAACAATGACAAACACATTGTTCAAAATACATTGCCATCCAAAAATATTGGTTCAAAAACATCCCAACAACCACATACCAATCCATTGCATTATGCACATATTACTTTCAAAACACAAATTCACATTAGTTCAAACGACATTCACTGTTGCTTGCAAACATCGGGGTTGAATGACTTGTTGTCCTGGTTCTTCTTGCTCCTTATCTCCATTTGTAGGGAGACTCCTAGTCCTCTCCAAAAGCTTGGTGGTAGATACGATGTTCCAAGATTTGATGATGGTTGTGATGATGATGCTGCAACAGGCATTGAAGGGCCATGTTCTGTGTTAGGCAATGGTTGAGATGAAGAAATTGGTGGCTTGGGGACTGGTGGGCAATAGTTTTTTCATTCCTCATTCTCATAATTTTGAATTCCTCCTGAATCACAAATTCTTTGAAAGTTGTCCTAAACGCATTAATGTTTACAAACACCATTCCCTTTTCTAACTTAATTTTCTCTCTACCTTTTGCCAACACACTAGCATCCATATTCAAGGAACCTTGAAGTGGATCATCCTCAAATTCAGAATCACTCTCATTTTTACTCTCACATTGATCATCAGAGGAGTAATTACTCAATTCATCCCCAGTTTCATCACCATTTTCTTCACTCTTTTTTTCAGAATCAGACTCCCCACTTTCATTTTCACTCCCCTTAGTCTCATTTTTTCAGACTCCCCACTCTCTTTTTCAACTTCACCCTCCTTCTCAACACCTTCTCCCTCATTCAGTCCCTCATCCACTCCACATAACTCAACATAAACTTCAATTTGAGTCCTATTTTCATTCTTACTAAACATGTTTAATACATCTTTATCACCACTTATGTTCATCAACACATCATTGTCATCCACACTACAAGATATTTGAAGCATATCATCATCATAAACATTGTGAATCTCCCTAATATCTGAAAGCAAATCAATGTAACTATACTTATCTTCATCAATATTTTTCAACCTTTTGCACTTGCCCCTACAATATATGGCCAATGTATATAATTTGTTCACCATTTCTGTAGGGAAAAAATAAAAACAGCAAAAATATAACATATTCAGTAAATGTAACAACACAAAACCGAAATAGAAAATGTATACAACAGAAAACAGAAATGGAAATGTTATCAACTTTTATATTCAATCACATGCATACGTACATAGTGTTTTGAAACTAGATTCAGAAATTTGAAACCCAACCACAAATTTCACAAAACCCCCAAATTATATGCAGAAAATTGAAACTGAAATTAGGGCTTTCTCAGAAAATACAATAAAATTTTCTAAAAATAAAAACACATACAACATACAATGAAAAACATATTTTCATCAACACATTATGGAGAAAAAAACATAAATATAGAAAATCCTAAAATATACTACTGGTTAAACTTTTAAACTTAGCAAAAAACTAAAATTTTGTTACCATAAACATGAGATTCTATTTCAAACCACTAAAAATACCAAAAATATCAACTATTATTCATGATCAAACCAAAGAGGGGTTCATGCATACTTTTTTCTTCGGTGAAACACGTCGAGCTTCGGTTCTTCAACCGTCAAACACCGTCTCCACTAGGATCGACCAAGAAACAGACCAAATAGAGGCAAATGTGAGAGGAGAAGACACCGTTATGGGGTTGTGCTTAGGGAGGGAGGGTTTCTTCAGTGAAGGGTTGCAAATGGAAGTTCAAGGCGGGAATGGTGAAATATCTTCACCAAACACAGAGGGGCAAATATGTATTTGCCAAATCTGTGATTTTTTATAATTTTTCAAACATATTTTTTTTTAAAAAGTCGAGGGTATATAAGTAATTTCACCATTTTCGGCTAGGGAGTTCACAATTATTTTACAATTCAGGGGGTATTTGTAATTTCCCAAACAAGAAGAGGGTATTTACCCATACCTCAGGGGAGCTAGATGTAATTTACCCTAAAAATATAATTGGTATTCTAAAATTTGGTGTCGCAGTATCACAAACTGTTCTTTATCAGTAAAAAATGAATTTTTTTTATATTGAATAAATTCAATAAAACGTATTCTATATGTGCGTTTATTAAATAACATTAAGTAAGTAAATACTAAAAAATTATAAAAGAGAGAAGGAAGAGAGTTAGGAGAATTAAATAAATATGACAAAGAAACAAAGATTAGAAAGAATAGACGGGAGAGAAGGAGAATTTTTGTTCGTCGTTGCATAATGACATTTATTTTTATTGTATATTAATTATATGGTAAGTATAACAATTTATTAAATTATATAAAAAAAAATTAAAATTTTCAAGATAACATAGAGGAGATATGCATCCATAGATATAACCTTAGTTCCATTCTGCCGAGGAAAAGAGACTTCCAAAGAAAAAGGACATTCGGCGTTTGTGGGCTATAAACGTCCTAATTGAGAATTCTCTTTCTTGCAATAGCAACGGTAACACTTGGCGATTCATAGTCGGCTGACTTGACGGGACCAACATTGACTTGGAATATATAACAAGTAGAACCTCTTGCTTACATATCCTCACTGGATTGACTAAATTGCCAAATGATTTATTTGCTGCAGGGTGCTACGTTGATTAATGTCGCAATTACAACTTTAAGAAAAATATTTTAATCATTTTACCATTATTTTTATGAACAATTAAGTTTAAATTACTCGTAATATGATTGATTGTAATTTAGTTGCATTTGATCATCCAAATTAAAATTTTAAAATATAGATACAGAATGACGAAGGATTTATTATTATAATATAAACGTTGTTGCTCAAAAGTCAAAGATGACAAGTCCCAACTTAGGAACCAATTACATGCATACTTGAAACAAATCTCATCGTCCTTAATCTATACTTTATTATTATTGAAGAGCACCTCTTTGGTGCCTCAAATTTTTGGGTCTGACATTGTTTTTATTTTTTAAATTTTTTATAATTTTTTTCTTTTCTAAACCTCCAAATCTCTCTCGCTCTCTTTCTCTTTTCCACTCTTCTCTTAATAACTTCCTATAACTTTTATCTTTTTAATATTTTTTATTTATTTAATTAATATAAATATTTTGAAAAATTAATAATTACATTATTTATATTTTAAATTAATTACACACATATTCTGATGTGCCATACACACTTAGTTACATGAAAACAAGACAAAGGAAAAAGTATAATATAATTTGTACAAATTAGAAAATCAAGAATCCCAAATGGGGCCAAAAGCAGCGATCCCAACAGCCTTGCACGCATCAACCACATCCCGGCTTCCCTCAGGATTACTGGTCACAATCACCACCTCCGCGCCGAAATTCTTCGCCGTATCAACACTCATTTGCGACACATTGGGGCGGCCAAGAACGGCGGTGTCGTGAACTATAACCTTCTCCTTCGGGTGCCCGCTCATCCATTCCTTGATTTCTTTACCAAAGTTCTGTTCCACGCCTTTCGTCACCCAAAGCACGCAAACATCAGCCTTACATGGCTGCATAAGAAAGGAGAGGAACACACAGATTCCGGACCCTGTGGCCACCAAAAGAACCCTATTATACATGTTCGTCAAATAGGGCAACCCAGCAAAGTGCATCTGTCGAACCCACAAGTGGCTGGGTGGATTCGCCACGAGAGATTTTGTAAAGTCGCCGACAGCTCCGGCGAGCATCATGTGTTCTTTCTTATTGTCTGAGATTATTCCAAAAGCGTGCCATTCGGAAAATGGCGACGGGCTGATCCTGCCCAAGATTCCGGCTTCAACCCCGCCGTCGAATTTTATAATGGAGGCGTGGCCTGATGGAGATGAGACACGAACGGGGACCCTTCTGACAGTCAACCATGGAATGATGATCAAAACAGTGATTCCAACTGTGAACCAGAATCCCTGTCTTTTTATCAATCTCGACCCGAGGTCATTGCTGTAGGATTTCGTAAAAGGGTCGTGTGAAATTGTGAGAGTGATAAAAGCCCAGAGGAGGATTAGAGCGCTCCAGCCGGCGAACCGGTGGGTTCGTTCGAAAGCGTTGTGGTGGAGGTGGCGGACGAGGGGGAAGGCAGCCAGAGAAGAGAGGCAAAGGAGACCAAGAATTGCGGAAGCAACGCCGATGATCTCCGGCGTCGTGTTCTGCCTGTCTTTGAGAGTGAGGACTAATGCGTAAATCAGCCATGCAACTGATGAAAGCCCGCAGCTGCTGTGAATTCCACCCAGAGATTGCAGTAACGAAGTTGTCATCGTCTTAAGCCGCAAAGGAACCCACG
This sequence comes from Sesamum alatum, assembly GCA_034509735.1. Taxonomy (NCBI): domain Eukaryota; kingdom Viridiplantae; phylum Streptophyta; class Magnoliopsida; order Lamiales; family Pedaliaceae; genus Sesamum; species Sesamum alatum. The sequence continues at coordinate 56,592,255 of JACGWO010000001.1, forward strand.
ACCACCCCAAGACATTCACTGCCAGCCAGAACACAATCCTCAAGAACGCCTCGCTTCGGCATAAAACCAAAGCAAAAATGTTAGCGATGGAGAATAAGGCAGCCCGATCTCTAGCATATGGGAATTTACCAACGGCTGCAAGAACAAGGCCTGTAATATTCAGAGCCAAGCAAACTACAAACAGCCGCTTGTAAACAGTGAAAAGTCCTTGATCAAGTAGTATAACAGACAGCCTGGAAGAAGACTGCTTCTTGGGTCCGGATTGAGGCGGAGGAATGGGAAGAGGCGAAGCGGGTTGAGACACTTTCCCTTCTTCATGGCCTTCTTCAATGTCGGCCAGAGTTTCAGCATCTTCATCTTCATCAACATCAAGATCGCAGAAATGGCTGCTGGTTCGGCTCGTGGACCTCTGAATGAGCTCAGAGGATGGAACAACTCTTGAAAAACTCCCTAGTAGGAGCCAAGAACTTCGGCCACTGCTGGTGTTGCGAGGCGGGATAATGACAGGAGCAGGAATGGCAAATGGATCAGCGTGGGGTTTGATCTCAAAGGACACGCCCCTGCAACTGGAAAACCTGCCAATTTTTTCTGGGTTTTCCATCTTTTTTCTTGAATTTCAACAATGTAATGCAAGAAGAGAGAGCTGAATATGAACTTCGAAGAAGAATTGTTTGTGTCGTGCTTCTTGCTTGTGGAGAAGCCGCTCTATTTATAACCCGCGCCGCAGCAAATTGCTATAAAACGTCATTTCTCGCATTATTGGCTAGTTGTCAATGAATTTAGCTGTGATTTTTGCAAATATAGCTAAAATATTTATCATAACTAATAGTCATGGCCAAAACTTTTGTTGTGGTCGTAGCAATAACAAACATATTTTTCATGGTGCATAAATTAAGTTTTTGTGTCGATTTTATTTAACCACGATCAATAATAATTATTTACCATGTTTTTAGTTCATTGCCATTAAAAGTCCGGGCAATAATAAATTTTCTTACCGTGAGTAATCCTCTTGCTAAGTTCTTGGTTAATTAATTGAACCCCTTTCTTAGCAATCAATTTTGATATATTATATATATTTTATGTGTGAACTTTTCCAATCTCAAAAAACAAATACCATAGCATATATGATGTTTCGTATTCGAACTTGGAGGTGTCTTCTACCTCAACCATTTGAAAATTTCTTAGGAAAATTAAGCATTAGATTTATATTCTCATAATTAATTTCCCAAACAATTATGGAGGGTTAATTAAATCCATTCGGTCTGATTATATCCAACTACTAATTAAAATGCAACCATTTAGATTATAATAAATTTCCCCAGTATTTCTCCCTCTCCAATTTTTTGACCACATATGTCTCAAAATCCGAATTAAACCTTCATTACTATTATCTGCATATAGTTTAGTTAATTTAACGCCATAGATCCAATGCATGTTGCATTCTCATATGTATATATATAGATACTTTAAGAAATAATGTTAATAGCAACAACATATATTCATTGTAAATTAGTAGAATTCATGGTTAATATAAATTAACAACAAATTTAGTAAGAATTTACTTATTAATTAGTTCAACGCTATAACATCAAAGTTTTTCATATCAATGGAGTCATTTTTCTTGTTCTGATGCATGCATAGCAACAAAAACTCGACATTCACTATAAGAAAATAATTCAATAGCTACGAAAAAATTTGATACTAAATTCACCTTCGAGCTAAGTAGCAATGAAAATTTTGTTTCTATTTAATCTACACTATTAATATATATTATAAATAATTTATCGCTAAATTTATTAGCAAATAAATTTTGTTGTTAAATATATTAATAAGTAAATTTTTTATATTGTTTTCTATGCTATTGAACTATCTTTTTGTAGTGATTGACTTAGACTTTCGTGAACTTGCAATAAATTATTTCAGTTGGAAAGTTTGCAATGTCTGTGGAGTCAGTGGACATGGTCATCCCTTAATCACCTGTTAACTTGATCATTCCACTTAAATATTGCGAATTACTTGAACCCTGATATTCCACTACACTGGCCTCTTAATGGTGGAGCACTGCTGACTTAAAGAGTCATCCACTAACATTTTTGGATAGGTTTCTAACAAAAAAAAGGAGTCCATGGCCTCTCCACCCACTGCAAGAAATATAATATTTAACTATGGTTAATTATTATAGTTAATATTAAATAACCGTATCAAATAGTTATTGACTATGGCCTCGCAACGGTTGTCGATCGTGGTTTTTGCGAGGGTGGCGAAAACATTTGTCATGGCTTTTAGCCATGACAAATGTTTTTACCACGGCTTTAAATCGTGGAAAATAAGTTTTTCATGGTGAAAAAGCTAGTTTTTGCATCGATTTTTATTTAACCGTAGTTAATAATAGTTATCCATTACGAGTTTTAGCCATAGTCACTAAAAGTGTAGCCAATAGTGATTTTTATTCTAGTGACCTCTCCACCGAAAACCTTCTTGACTACGCTCCTCCACGACCATCCTATGGGGGTGCGAGAACCACTTTTTGCTCGTGCTGCAAAAATGATCTTCTCATAAATGGAGGAATACTTTGGTAAACCTTGCCTCTATCGGGGTGGCTGAGCCATCAATTTTTTAATGGAGGAGACTGAAACGCTAGCTGCTCACCTGAAATTCGCCCTCGTTGGCAAATTCTCACATGGATACTCTAGTATGGCAATCATAAGTTCCTATTTTTCGAAGCTAGGGCTATCGGGGGCCTATTCCATAGGAATGGTCAATATCAAAGGCATAATAATCAAGTTACACAACAAAGAAGACCTGGCTCGATTGTGGCTCAAACAGATATTATTCATTGAGGGTTTCCCCATGCAATATTAAAGGGAAAAATGCAATTACCCCTCTTGTGATATGCAAAATGTGTAAAAAAAAAACCCTGTGAAAAAATAAATAGCAATTTACCCCCTGTATTTTAAAAAATGGAGTAAAAAACCCCCTAAAAATGGAGCAAGAAACCCCATGTGAGGGGGTTGTTTACTGCATTTTGAATAACACAGGGGGGTAAATTGCTAATTATTTTTTCACAGGGGGGTAATTGCTCTTTTTGGTTAACACGGGGGGTCAAATTGCATTTAACCCCAATATTAAATGGTCACGTGATTTCAATCTGAAAATAGAGTCGTCTATAGCGCCGGTGTTGATATGGTTCCTTGGATTGCCCATACATTTGTTTCATAAAAAGGCGTTGTTTGGGATTTCTAGTCTACTTGGGTCACCTATGAAATTAGATGAGGCCGCAACAGATGGCTTCCGCTCGAGTGTGGCGTGAGTTTATTTGGAAATCTACCTATTGAAATCGAGGCTGAATTCCTTCTGGATCAGCACGGAAGGTAAATATTTTCCTCAGCCAGTGATCTACGACAGATGCCCTAAGTGTTGTTCGCAATGTCGACACTCGGGCCACGCCTGTGGAAGAATGTCGCGACGGCAAGGATAAAGGGTTGTCTCTGAGGACCCTCCTTCGGACTCCGACCTTGCTGATAGAAATCCAATCCCCATAATTTGTGTATTCGATCCAGCACCACTTGAAGACGAGGCTAACGAGTTGCCAGATAAAGAGGGATCTCAGATTGACGTGACGGCGGACGATGAACGTGAAAATGAAGAACCATCCTGGAATTTGCCGAAAACTGTAGCTTTGGACATTGCAGCGATGATTTCGTTGAGGCTAAGGTAAGGGCCCAACACCATCAGGGCCTCTCGATAGGTCGTTCAGATCGAATTGTGACGCACAGTCATGGCCGTGTGCTCCACCTCATCTCAATATAGCAATTAATGCACTCACATGGAAATGCGCGGGGCGTCGGCAATAAACAAAAGATATTAAGGAGATTTTTAGATGAGGGAAGTTGATAATGGTTGGCATTATTGATCCAAGCAACAGTGGAACGAACATTCTGTTTGTCTGCAATTTGGTTATAGTTCTTTGATACGTAATTGTAATAATCGCATTTGGAGTCTACTGATTGAGTTTGTCGAATATGAGGAACTTAGAGATGAGGAACAATTTTTGCACCTTCAGATACGAGCTCTTTTCACTCCACAACCGGTTTTGTGCACAATAGTGTATGGCAAATATGACAAAATTGCTCGAGAGAGTATTTAGGATTTCATGTGTTCAGTGGAGGACCAAACAATATCATGGTTCATTGGTAGGGATTTTAACTCAATGATCTCAATCTTCGAGCGATCGAGTGGAGTGTATCCCCATCATCATTTTATAAAAGATTTTAATGAAGCAATCTTTGACAGCGGCTTAATTGATGTCACTTTAAAGGAAGTCAATATATACGGAAGTCCATCGACTTTGGCAACGACTCGCGATAGGGTTATTTTTTCCAGCGAGTGGGTAGATGCTTTTGTAGGAATCAGTAAAAGCCTAGGACGTTAAATGAGCAGCGGAATATATAAATAAAATAATAAACGGGATTATATCCCACGTCAACCAGGCTGTTCGTATACTTGCACACCAATTAGTTGATGTAAATCAAAGGATAAATACCTCTTTGAGAGAAGTGGAATGTCCTATCTTCAAAAACTCTCCTCCAACAATGGTTTCTTGCTTTGTTCACACAAGAGCAAACTTATGATATCTCTAGCAAGTCGATCCACACAAACCACTAACTTGTGTTTCTTTAATCCTTGCTAGAAACTCAAGAGAGTAAAACTAGAACAACACTTCTATGAAATAGAGAAAGTGTTCTAAATTTCTTAAGAAAAACTTCAATGAATTCAAGCTCTTAAGAAAATGATGAAAAGATAAAGTTTTGAGGAAGAAGAGAAATACATGATAGAAAGGGAGCAAAATATATATCTATATATCTCCACCATGGCTCCAACACCCTCTATATATAGAGGTGGTGGCTCATTCAAGTCACTGGTAAATGAGCTCTACTCACGAGGATGCAAAATACATGGTAGGTCATTCTAGTCTCTTGAGGTCCCTTGAGACTTGATCACATTTGAATTAAACACAATTTGACTTTGAATTATTAATTAATTTATCCAATTAATTAAATTAAATTCACATCAAAACTTTTTTTAATTTTTAAACATGAGATTAATTAATCTAATTAATTAATCCCAAAATTAAAATATTTAATTAATTCAATTAATTACTTTTCGATTTTCTATTATCTCAATTGAACAATTTAATTATTTAAGTAATTAATTTAAACTCCTTTAAATTAGTCATATTTCTTTCAAAATTAATTAAATAATTAATTTCCATATTAAGAAAGGACATCGGCGTTTGTGGGCAAACTTCGTAATTGAGAATTCTTGCGATAGTACCGGTAACATTTGGCGATTCATGGTCGGCTGACTTGACGGGACGAACATTGACTTGGAATATATAACAACTAGTACCTCTTGCTTACATATCCTCACTGGATTGACTAAATTACCAAATTAATTTGTTTCAGTGTGCTACGCTGATTAATGTCGTAATTAAAATTTTCAGAAAAATATAATATTTATTTTAAATAATTACCATAATTTTTATGAACAATTAAATTAAAATTACTCATAATATGATTGATTGTAATTTAGCTGCATTTTATTATCCAAATTAAAATTTTAAAATGTATATATAAAATGACGAAGGATATATTATTATAATATAAACGTTGCTGCTCAAAAGTAAAAAATAATAAGTCCCAACTTAAGAACCAATTACATGCATACTTTGGACAAATCTCATCATGCTTAATTACATGAAAACAAGACAAAGGAAAATTAAGGAAAGTACCATATAATAGAATTTGTACAAATTAGAAAATCAAGAATCCCAAATGGGGCCAAAAGCAGCGATCCCAGCAGCCTTGCACGCATCAACCACATCCCTGCTTCCCTCAGGATTACTGGTCACAATCACCACCTCCGCGCCGAAACTCTTCGCCGTATCAACACTCATTTGCGAAACATTGGGCCGGCCAAGCACGGCGGTGTCGTGAACAATAACCTTCTCCTTCGGGTGCCCGCTCATCCATTCCTTGATTTCTTTACCAAAGTTCTGCTCCACGCCTTTCGTCACCCAAAGCACGCAAACATCAGCTTTACATGGCTGCAGGAGAAAGGAGAGGAACACACAGATTCCGGATCCTGTGGCGACCAAAAGAACCCTATTATACATGTTCGTCAAATAGGGCAACCCTGCAAAGTGCACCTGTCGAACCCACAAGTGGCTCGGTGGATTCGCCACGAGAGATTTTGTAAAGTCGCCGACTGCTCCGGCGAGCATCATGTGTTCTTTCTTATTGTCTGAGATTATTCCAAAAGCGTGCCACTCTGAAAATGGCGACGGGCTGATCCTGCCCAAGATTCCGGCTTCAACCCCGCCGTCGAATTTTATAATGGAGGCGTGGCCTGATGGAGATGAGACACGAACGGGGACCCTTCTGACAGTCAACCATGGAATGATGATTAAAACCGTGATTCCAACTGTGAACCAGAATTCCTGTCTTTTAATCAATCTCGACCCGAGGTCATTGCTGTAGGATTTCGTCAAAGGGTCGTATGAAATTGTGAGAGTGATAAAAGCCCAGAGGAGGATTAGAGCGCTCCAGCCGGCGAAGCGGTGGGTTCGTTCGAAAACGTTGTGGTGGAGGTGGCGGACGAGGGGGAAGGCAGCCAGTGAAGAGAGGCAAAGGAGACCAAGAATTGCGGAAGCAACGCCGACGATCTCCGGCGTAGTGTTCTCCCTGTCTTTGAGAGTGAGGACTAATGCATAAATCAGCCATGCAACGGATGAAACCCCGCAGCTGCTGTGTATTCCACCCAGAGATTGCAGTAACGAAGTTGTCATCGTCTTAAGCCGCAAAGGAACCCACGACCACCCCAAGACATTCACTGCCAGCCAGAACACAATCCTCAAGAACGCCTCACTTCGGCATAAAACCAAAGCAAAAATGTTAGCGATGGAGAATAAGGCAGCCCGATCTCTAGCATATGGGAATTTACCAACGGCTGCAAGAACAAGGCCTGTAATATTCAGAGCCAAGCAAACTACAAACAGCCGCTTGTAAACAGTGAAAAGTCCTTGATCAAGTAGTATAACAGACAGCCTGGAAGAAGACTGCTTCTTGGGTCCGGATTGAGGCGGTGGAATGGGAAGAGGCGAAGCGGGTTGAGACACTTTCCCTTCTTCATGGCCTTCTTCAATGTCAGCAAGAGTTTCAGCATCTTCATCTTCATCAACATCAAGATCGCAGAAATGGCTGCTGGTTCGGCTCATGGACCTCTGAATGAGCTCAGAGGATGGAACAACTCTCGAAAAACTCCCCCATGGGAGCCAAGATCTTCGGCCACTGCTGGTATTGGGAGGCGGGTTAGTGACAGGAGCAGGAATGGCAAATGGATCAGCGTGGGGTTTGATCTCAAAAGCCACGCCCCTGCAACTGGAAAACCTGCCAATTTTTTCATGGTTTTCCATTCCCTGAATTTGAACAATGTAATGCAAGAAGAGAGAGCTGAATTTGAAATTCAAAGAAGAATTGTTTGTGTCGTGCTTCTTGCTTGTGGAGAAGCCGCTGTATTTATAGCCCCGCGCCGCAGCAAATTGCTATAACACGTCATTTCACGCATTATTGGCTAATTTTGTCAATCAATTTGACTTGGTCATTCGGACATTTCTTTTTTCGGCTTATTTTAGCACAGGTAAACTAATCATGGGGGCTGGATGAACACACTAATTAGATCTTCTCCTACAATAATATATGAGTACCGTACTTTAACCCTACAGTTTATACTTCATTAATGTTAGACAAATATAATAATCAGCGCAGTAATTGTTTCATATAAGGCATAATTTGCTTAGAAATTAATATAATATTCAGATGCAAGTAACCTAGTAAAAAATGATACCGTACACTTTGGTTCACCCACAGACCAAGTTGATTGGCCGGCTTAGGTAACAGGCATGGCTGCTGCTGTAATAAAATTTGATCCAGTCATATACAATTATCGATAATTGAAACTGATTACCTAGCCAGGATGAGTAATCCTCTTGTTAAGTGGTTGTTTAAACCCTTCTAAGCAATCGAACTAATTTAGATGATTTTTCACCAAGATTTTTGATACATATGTATGGTATGTTTTGAACTTTTCCTATCTCAAAAATCAAATACCATATGTAGCATTCATAACTTGGAAATGAGTACTTACTATCAAAATAAGTAAATTCTTCCCTACACTAATGATCAATATGGTTTAAAAATCATGAAAAATTAATATTATCTATTATGATTAAACAAAATTGATGTGAAAATTTTAAGTTTTAAATGGTTAATCAACATTTGTATGATTTTTTGTTGTAACTAATGTTTTGGTCTCGCTTGCAGAAACAAAAACTAATAGTCGTTGCGTAGACGTAATTAATTAGTATTCACCACATCTTTTTATTTTAACTATGAACCTTAACGAGAATCATATTTTTTCGAGTGTCTTAATAATGTCGATTTTTTTGTTTAAAAATATATTGACATATATATAGATAAATAATGTTTCGTATTCGAACTTGGAGGTGTCTTGTACCTCAACTTATTCACAAATTCTTAGAAAAAACATTATATTTATATTCTCGTAATTTCTGGACAAAGCATTGAGTCTGATTATCCAACTATTAATTAAGTAATAGCTTTACAGAAATGGCAACCGTTCTGATTATATGTTTCCCCAGTACTTCTCCCTCTCCATTTTCTTCACTACATATATGTCTCAAAATGCAAATTAAACCTTCATTATTATTATCTGCATATATAGTTTACTTTTAACGCCATGAATTCTGCGCATGTTAAAAAAAATCTATCCGAATCAAGTTTGATCGAACTAAATAAATTACAAAACAAGGGTGATACACTTGCCATATAATTAATTATTTTCCCTAAACTGTCCATCAATCAAACAACAAGTGTATTCAAGTCCAACCAAACCCGGTTTTGAGTGAGAATTTCCCATAAATATAGGGGCATCATGTATATATATATATATATATATATATGTGTGTGTGTGTGGAAAATTCTAACCCGACCTGACTCGACCAAACCTGAGTCAATTACATGACAAGTGCAATACATTTATCTTGTGATTGGCGTACAGTTCAAAAAAAGTGATCAATCACGTCGCAATTGTGATACACTTGATCTATAATTAGTTTAATTCGACCAAACCTAATTCGAGTAAAAATTTTCGTCTATATATGCACAGCGATAAAAATTCAATTTTGACTGGGAATGTCAAGAACTTATTTCTGTCGGAAAGTTTGGACTGATGTCTGATGCTCCAAATTTATGGATGGGAATATACGAATAAATTCAAAAGCTTGGAAAAACCGAAAACGCTTGGTCTGTGGAGTGAGGGACTTGGTCGTCCTTAATTCTTGCCCTGCCCTAATTCTATATTTTTGCTTCATTACGTTGAAAGTAATTATGATTATTTTAAAAAGTTGATGGACATCATCCCTAGATGTTGTCACTTTAAGATTTCATTCAATTTACCTCATTATGATATTGAAAATAAGTAAATTATTCTTTTATAAAAAAAAAATAATAACAATTTATCTTTTCGTGTTTTCTAAAATGGACAGGGAGGAAATTGTTCCATTTTAAAAAACACAGGATGCCGGCGGTAAATGATTCATTTCAAAAAATACGAGAAGGTAAATTGATTCATTTCAAAAAACACAAGGAGATAAATTGTTATTTTATTTATTATATGGGCTAGTTTGCTCATTTACTATATCACATGAAAGTTGATTGCATTTTTTTTCTTATTTTAATCGAAAAACTTGACGTCAATCCGCCAGAAAAAAAAAAAAAAAAAAATGCTGCAAGACAGACTGGTTCAGCAGTATATAACCTTAACGAGAGAATTGGCAATTGTCGAAGCCAAAGGGGTTTGATTCATTCTTATCATAATTAGGAAGTCTGCAGTTTGGATAATCTGAAAATAGAGCATTTTCATCAAAGTCAAATTGACATTAACATCTCATTTATTAACTTGGAGCTTTCATAGACTGTGCTTCAGCAAACGTACATGTGAGGCAGCAGCCGCAGCACTTTTTGAAGATTCAACACTAAATTCATTTATGATGAAGTAATATTGCACAATTGGACTCTCGTATTAATTAGTTCTTGTATGGTAGGGAAAGACTCGACTCGGGACTCGTTCAATTGTCCATCACCCTTGTTTTTTTCTACATATTTAGAAAGTCAAATGTGGGCTAATTCAACACTCCTCTTAATTTTTATTTCAACTATTATAATAATATTTATATGAGCCGAGTAACTAACTACTACTATTTCTAATCCTTATAAATGTCAAAATTTTAAGTACAGTATTCATGATGTCCAATCCTAACAAAGTTGAGGTTCTACAACTTTAAGTTCAGGTATTTAAATCCCGCCTATATATAAAATATTAATAATTAAAACATAATGATATAAGTAATGAATTTAATTTTAATTTTTTTAAAAAAATGTAAGTTATGTCTGCTTGGAAATATTATAATAGTGTTGTTTGTTTGTGTTTTCATCTTTAGCTTTAAGTGGAAAATATGCATTTTCAATTTTGCATAGATTTTCATGTGAAACGAGAATACATTTAGATTAATTAATGAGATTGAATTTTATATTAAATTGTGGTGTCAAATTAATATATTTTTATGAAAATATGTATAAATAAATATATTTTTACTTTAATTATTATTTCAAAAACTAAAAACTGAAAATAAGACCATAAATAAACAATGGGCTGACCAATTTGCACCGCGTATAATTGTTCAATGATTGAGAGTTTGTACATTTTGCGGAGGGTTCGGAGAGAATATGGGGAGTCATTGTCAACCCTTGATGAAGATGTCTAGAGACTTGAGTCTCTGTTTGCATAAGAGCGTCTAAGGTCAAGTCAATCACCCAACTTAATATCTATTCAAGGAAATACCACTTTCTTTTTGCAACTTGGAAGATATAGTTTTCATTACCTCAGGAAAGTAAATGAAGGGCCTATTCAATTATGCAACTACCTATATATTGTTATGGGTCAGTTATGATAACACGATATCTGACATAATTATAAATATTTATTTATTTATTTTTAATTATAAATATTATTTTGAAGTTTCACTACAAGAAAAAAGAAGATTAGCGACAAAAAAAATCAAGTGACAATTTTAATATTGTCACTAATTATATATATTTAGTGACAAAAATATTTATTTTGTCACAATAATGAATTTTATAATTTTAATTATTATTATTATTTTGTAAAAATTGTTATTAGTGACAAAAAGATGTGCACAAAGTTGTCACTAAATACAATTAGTGACTCATGTATAGTAACGACCTAGTGACAACAAATAATTGTTATCACTATATTTTGTTGTCACTATAGATGAGTCACTAATTGTATTTAGTGAAAACTTTATACACAATTTTTATCACAAATAATTATTTACTGACAAGATAAAACATATTGTCACTTAATATATATTTTTAGTGACAACTTTAAAATTATTATTTAATATTTTGTCGCTAATATCATACTTTCTTGTAGTGTTTGTAACCGTCTAACAGATAACTCATTTTCATTCATTTCTATGGGTTAATTGACCAAAATGTCATTAAAAAATTGAATTATTTTTTTATTAATTTTTAAATTTTAGATTTTTTTAACCCAAAATGCGCAGGAGATATTACTTATGTTTATAACACAGAAAGGTAATAATACAATTTGCCTTGATTGATTTTTCTATAATTTTAAAAATATATATTAAGGGCAAAATGAGCAATTCTAAGCCTTTGATTAAAGTTATAAATTTTAGGGAAATATTTATATTTTTTAAAAAAATAAACAATATATGTAACTATATCAAATCTTATGAGAATATATTGTAATTCACCTATTATTAAAGTCTTATTTAAATTACACCGAAGATGGGCACATTGCTCAACTTTATATTACTATTTGGACTTTGGACCAAATCAGAAATAGGCAACGACGTCGACGGGGTTTCCAAAGCCCACGTATACGGGCTTTTAGTTGGTTTTAAATGAGAAGATACACTTTGGGCCCAAAGCTATACAGCCCAACTGTTGACGAGGCTCCTAAAATTAAATATTTAACCAAGAACAAACAACTATTATTATTATTGTTATTAGTATTATTATTATTATTATTATTATTATTATTATTATTATTATTATTATTAAAATAAATCAACGTTCAGACAGTTGTGGAATTTAATTCAATGATCTTATAGTCATGGATTTAAATTTTACCTTATTTATCCATAAATTATTTTTCTTTCAATCTCATGGAACAATAACTACCAAGTGCAATGACTTGAATTGGCAACAAGAATGATTTGTAATGGGGTTGGTGTTCATATTAGGTAAGCCCACATATCATTCATTCATGTGGATTATGTAAGAGAAGCTGAAGAATAAGAGCGGGGGGTGGTTGGAATTAGGAGGAATGTTTGAGGGCAGAACAATAAATGTTGGTAGGGGAAGGGAATATATAGGTGGCTAGTTGTGTGAGGGCAATCAAGCAGCACAATCAGGAAATTGTAACGCTAATCAGATCTGGTCGAATATGAATTAATTATATATTAAGTGCAATACATTTGTTATGTAATTGGTGTAGAATTTAAAAAAAATAATTTATCACATAACAAGTGTATTACATTACACTTGTTCTATAATTGATTTGATTCGATTAAATTTAATTTATACGTATAATTATTGTGATTATTATCCCCCCGTAAATTGGGGTGATGGTAAAGAATGAGTTTGAAGGACCACTTGTTTTCATTTATTCATACAGCATATGTCACATTCCTTTCATGCCTTACAATCCATGCACCGCCCCAGCCCCAGCCCCTTCACGTTATATACCCTTTCTTCTTTCTTCATCATTTATATATCCTATTTATTGTTTTATTATTTATTTTTTTTATTATGTCTGTCTTTGGTAAGTTTTTATATTTAATTTAGTGAGTATATATAGGTAGCTAGTAGGCATTTTCGAGATGATTCTAATTGTGATGTGGGCATGTCAAGTGAGATATAAGGCAGCCAGCGTCCTAATTAAAAATCATGGCCCAAACCACATCATCAAGATCAAGTGGATGTGATTAGGCAGGATCAGGATCTTGATCTTGATCTTGTTGGATTTGATTCACAATCTTGATTGAGACTCCAAACATTCGGAAAGCTTACAAGTTATATTATTATTTCTGAAATCTAACAACATGATATGGTCCACTCCTTGTTAGCATCAAATAAACCACTACCCCTCTCACAATTTTCAACTATATACATACATATATATTTCTCCTCTAATTAATTCCCTCCTAATTATGTCCCTCTAATTTCCCCACAATTCATCACATCAAAATGAGATAATTAAACTTCATCTTTAAAATAATTCTGGACCCACAAAATTTGTAGGAGAAATTATTTTTTCCAGATCCATTCTACTAAAAAAATTAATACATGCACACATTTATATATATGTATATATATATATATATATTAAAAATACTACATGTATTATGGGCACCAAATTAATGTTGTGACCTAACGATTTTTAAGAGTCGAATATTATAGCATCAATGATTAATTTTGTGTTCATATAAAAGTATTTGGTGGAACTATATATAAATTTAGGGAAAAATGCAATTACCCCCTTGTGATATGCAAAATGTGCAAAAAAAACTCCTTGTGAAAAAATAAATAGCAATTTATCCCCTTTATTTTAAAAAATAGAGCAAAAAACCCCCTAAAAATGTAGCAAAAAATCACCTGTGAGGGGGTTATTTTGAATAATATAAGGAGGTAAATTGCTAGTTATGTTTTTACAAGGGGGTAATTATTCTTTTTGGTTAACACAGAGGGGCAAATTGCATTTAACCCTATAAATTTATTCTAAGTATCAATTTCAGTGTATAAAATCAATGATCTCTTAGTCTATGGTTAAGGTTGAGGTTCCTTCAAACCCACCAATGTGTGGGATATTGTAAACTATATACTAAGTATGATAATTCTACTGTAAGAGTATGTATTATTTAGATATAATTTATCTCATTCAATAAAAAAGTCTCCTAGATTAATGCCTTCAAATATCTCAAAGTAAGATAAATTCACTATGCTACTTTATATATTTATATCCTCTTCCAAGAATAATTAAATTAAATTTCCTGGTATATATCATGAAAAGACACGTAATTACTTTTAGTTTTGCTTCTCGAAGCAGTGTCTCACGTTCATGTTCTTGTCCTCCCGCCCCAATCACAAATATATATATATATATATATATATGATCACCATAATCAAGAACTGTGAATCACTGTACTCTGGCTAGAGAAATTAGGGTAAGTTGACAAACAGATTAACACAAAACTTTCTTGAAGATACATAGTTGAGAATTAAATAGTAATAATAGAAGAAAGAGAGAGTGACCTATGAAAAGGGCAAGGGAGCTGGAAGAGAAGGCAGTTGGGTTGGGGCTCATACATCACCTTCACTTCAACCTGGCCTTAATTCAATTTCATTTATTATTATTACATTTCTTGCTTTAATATTTATATTTAATTTATAGGATTAGACCTAATTACACAAACACCCTCTATCTTTTGCAAAATTACAGCTACACTTTCTGAGATTGTAATTGAATTACAACTACACTCATATTCAAAGGCAAAGCTTGCACTAATATCCTTTGAAAAACATTACACTAACACCCCTCAGGAAGTGTAGCTGTAATTTCGCCCTAATCTCAGGAGGTGTCAGTGTAATTTACCCTAATTTATAGTATAGTAGCAGATCGAAGAATGGTTTGCAAGAAAAGCCATATGGATCAAAAAGTATTTAATTTGTTTGTGTTTATGATGATATCACATGATGATAGTATATATGAAGAGACAAATTAAGCAAGCAAGCAAAGACAAATGAATAATGTGAAAATGAAGGAGCAAGGTTGGTTAATTGTCCCATTCCTTCTGCTCAACCCCCCCTTCTTCTGAAAATGATATATCAGCTCCCCACCCTAAATAAAATTTATTTATTACTAAGTCAAAGATGTCACCATTTTATTTACCACGTATTACAGTATACAGATGGTAGGTCTTCCTCTCATCACTACGTACCATCCACTTTAATTTCACCTCCTTTTTCATATGGGCATACTATATATTTAATCAATTAATTATATTAATTTTCAATTTCATTTTTTCTATATTTTACTCATCGTTTGATATGAAATTGGACGCATTATGTTGGGAAACCAAAAAGAGAGGCCTGTACATGGTATTAATTATATTTAATTTCTTACGTAGTGATCAAATTTTAATTATGTTGTAATAATTACTTTTGTTAGGCTATTATATAATTTTCCGTGTGTCAACATGAATTTGCCTTTAGTTATGAAAACGTAGAATTAAAGGAGAAATCGTGTAATGTTACTATCATATAAGATTTTACTTTGTAATTAAAAATGTAATCATAAGTGTCATTATGAAATGTCTTAAAATGAGTTGATTTCATTCATGACAGTCTTTCTTGAGTGACAAAAAGTGAAATGAATACCATTGCGAGTGTAAAGTATAAAACAATAAAAAATCGATGTCATATTAGTGATCACTCCACAATACCAATAAAGCGTATCAATAACTTTGCATTTAATAATTTTCTCATAGTTACTTCAATTCTCCCAATGATTTGTGAATAAGTACATTGTATAAAAATAACTATGTCAAGTTTAAAAATAATAACTTAATATGTTATTACCTTTTTTTTTTTAGGTAAATATAAATTGCATTAAAATAAAAGAACTTTCCTGATAGGATGGGAAGGTACAACCGGACCAATTGCATTAATATGTTATTACTTACTCTCCAAATATGTGCATAAAATGAATATTTAAATTCAACCAAGAAAGAATGTTAATCACAATTTTTTTAAATAATTATTTCATTTCCAACTTATTCACAGGCAAATTTAAAATAAAAGTTTGGTATGATAATTATTTCATTTTATTAAAAACATGATGTTTTTTTTATTTTTTTAAAGTGCTAGGAATGAAATATTATTAAATTTTAAAATAAGTTTATTGAAATTCGTTCTATCGAATATCAATATTCGAACAAAGACAATTACAACAAATATACTCTGATCAATAATCTAAACAATATTTATTGATTACAGTGAAAAAACCTACACCTACTATACAGTAGAATAACATCCAACACATTTGAGTTAGACGTCATTGGCTTTTCATGTTTATCTTAAGGAGAGAAAAAAAAAAGTAATTAGAATAAAATGGAGATTGAGTAATTTTAACTCAATAATATTTACATGTCGAAAAATTGGACTAGGGAGGAGGAATTCAATTGGTACAATTCAAACCAAAATATCGTGTTTAATCAATTTCTCATGATTTGACAAGCCGACCGTTAGCAAGACCTCTCAACTTTCCGAAAATTTAATGCAACCATAATCAATTACTTTGCAAAGAAAATACCAAAAAACAAAAAATAGAAAATAAAAAAAACACACAAATCCCACCCTCTGAACAAGCGCGTGATATACCACTCAAACATGAGATGATAATAATTTTTTTCTAATTTATACCTATATTTCAAATTCCTGCCTAATAAGTAATATTTTCAAATGCAATTGACGATTATCACACAAAGTAGAAAGATTTTGTCTAAATTGACATAACATTGATTAAGTACGACTGAAATCCTTCTCTAATATAAAAACATAGAAACTTTTTCTTAAAGTTATAAATATAATTGATAATCCATAACAATTTAAAAAGTATTTATCTCCAGACATTATCAAATTGGACAATCAATTTTTGAAGTCAAGCAAAGTGCTATAGACGAAGTTAAGACTACCTGTCCCTAGGATTGGAGTTTTAGCAAAGCACCAACCCTCACTCGGCGCGTGGTTTAACCCATTTTTTCTAGAATTGTTGTTTTCTTGTAATGATTTACTCCGTGCAGATCCTAGTGAACAAGGAAATTTAAGTGGTCAAATACAAGTTAATGACATCTGAGTATTATATTTTATATATTATGATTAATTAATTAAATCTAATAAAATAGAACAGAAATGTCCATAATTTTTATTCACATTGAATAAAACTGGTTATTCACATAACAATATTTATAAAATAAATTGATTGCATTAAAATCTGATTTATATAAAAGATTTGGGTGGAGAAAATTAAAAAGGGTTCCTTCCTTCATTCATACTACGGTCTACAATAAAAGCCTTTCTCACCAGACCCCGGAGACCTAACCCCCCCCCCCCCCCCCCCCAATATACATACAGTATACACACTGTCTTTTCTACTAGAGTGTGTTTCTGGGAGAAGAAGTAAAACCTTTCCAACACTCTGAAAACAGTCAATAGAAGAGACAGTGACGCATGTAGACTCGTCTTTCTCCAACCAGATTCCCAAACTGATAGCCTATTGGGAGAAAGAGAGAGAGCAGCGGAACGCAGAGTTATCTTGATTTTAAGGAGCAAATGCAACAATGGTTGCGGGCAAAGTAAAATCCGCTATGGGTTTGCAGAAATCGTCGGCCAACGTTAAGACAAAGCCTGACGCCACCTCTAAACCGCCATTCTTGGCCACGCCAAGTTCAGCCAAGCAGCAACAACCCCAGAAGGGATCCGGCGCCGCTTTCTCTCGTTCCTTTGGCGTTTATTTCCCACGCTCCTCCGCTCAAGTCCAGCCTCGCCCTCCTGATATATCTGAACTCCTCCGCCTCGTCGAAGAATTGCGAGAGAGTGAGTCACGATTGAAGACCGAACTCTTGGAGCAGAAACTGCTTAAAGAGTCGGTGGCCATTGTTCCGGTTTTGGAGAACGTTATTTCCAACAAGGATTCAGAAATCGAACGCTCTAGAAAGAAGATCGATTGTTTGGAAGCGGAAAACGAGAGGCTCAGGCATGAGAATGAGTTTTTACACACGGAACTGTCTAAACAGAACCAAAAGTATGAGGAGAAAATAAGGTTCATGCAGGCTGAGTTAGCCGATATTAAAAGAGCTGTTGAGGAGAGAGAACGCGAGGAGGAAGAGGCGTCATCTTCCTCAACGACGGGGAAACTCATCGATGTAACAAATAGTAGTCATAAATCTAGTGTTACAGCCAAGTCTTTGAGAAAATGCATCACTCAGAATAACAGTGTTGCAGGTAATGTTTTCGAAGGTGGAGCGAATGTGAACTTCAAGAATGAAACTACGGTGAAGAAAGACGAATATTTTGGGATGTTGGAGGGTACTGAAAGGCCTAGGCTTTCTCGGTGCAATTCTGATGAAACACCGGAGTCTTCTGATGGTTTAATGGGGATAAAATCCCGGGGGCCGCGCATTCCTAAGCCGCCTCCGCGGCCATCCGCGTCGCTTTTGTCATCGCTTTATTCATCGTCTTCTTCGAATTTGTCATCATCCGTCTCTTCGCCTGCTTACGGTTCTTTATCCGATTCAGCGTACCGCGCATTGGCGGGTATTTCCTACATGTCCCCTGCACCACCGCCTCCTCCACCGCTGGTTAAATCTGCCGCTCCCCCTCCTCCTCCTCCTCCGCCGCCTCCGCGTCCGTCAAGGGCATCCGCACCTCCTCCTCCGCCTCCACCGCCGCCTCGTAAGGGATCGAAGCCTGTAACCGCGAAGGTTAGGAGAGTTCCAGAGGTTGTTGAGTTTTACCACTCTCTCATGCGAAGGGATTCGAATTGCAGGCGAGATTCTGGAAGCACCGATCCGCCTCCGGCAGGTGCTACGGCCAAAGATATGATAGGGGAGATTGAGAATCGTTCGGCACATTTACTAGCCGTAAGTATTCTGTTTCCCTGTTTGGTCCGTGGTTTTTGAGATTATTACTGTTATTGCCACTGGTATTGTGCCACTCTGTCATTGACATTGACCGGTCCCCGGTGACTTTTGGTAGCGCTTTTTCTTGGAATGTTGCAAGGTTTCTTACAAGATAAGACAGTGTTTAGATTCGAAATCGAAATTGGTAATGCTGAAAGTCGTAAAATTGATCGAGACACGTGGGGGCTTTTATGACAATTCACTGCTGCCTGTTTGATTCTTCTTTTTCATTCCCAGTTGATAGGAATTAGGCCGAAAATTGACCTAATTGCAAAATGTTTGTGAATTTTTCAGGAAATTATTAGATAAGTTAATTCAATTATTAATTTAATTACAGATTAAGACAGATGTAGAGACTCAAGGAGACTTCATTAGATTCTTGATCAAAGAAGTTGAAGGTGCTGCATTCACAGATATTGAGGATGTTGTGCCTTTTGTGAAATGGCTTGATGATGAGCTCTCTTACCTGGTACTACCTTTTTTCTTTACTTAGAATCATTGCTACGTCGCATTATTTTGATGTCATAATATGCAATAATTTGATGTTCTTCTGTGATCGTGCATGCATAAGGTTGATGAGAGGGCAGTGTTGAAGCATTTTGATTGGCCAGAAAAGAAGGCGGATGCATTGAGAGAAGCTGCATTCGGGTATTCCGACCTAAAGAAGCTGGAATTTGAGACCTCATCTTTTCGTGACGATCCTAGACAGCCTTGCGGTCATGCTCTCAAGAAAATCCAGTCTTTGTTTGAGAAGTAAGACTTTTTGTCTTTTGAATTTCCTTATTTCATGTTAATCTGCCATGAATGAATATACGGGCAATCTTCACATTGTTTCCGATCAAAATGCTGCATTATTGGTGCAGATTGGAGCATGGTGTTTATAATTTGTCAAGAATGAGAGAATCAGCTGCAGAGAGATACAAAGCTTTACAAATTCCAACAAATTGGATGTTGGATACAGGTTATGTAAGTCAGGTAAATCTCATCCTCCTTGCATCTATGCTGTGACTTCTTGATGGGTGTAGTTTCATCGGTAGGTTTAGTTGAACATGTGAGTGAGTCGGCTTGATCTTCAGAGGACTTGTGATCTTCCAAATTCAGGGTTTATCTATCTGCGTTGGTTCCAGATGAATGAACTAGACATGGGCATTTAAACCATTAAATCACTGCGATCCATTCCATATTAATTCAATGGTTTATGTAGACGGGCTAAGAGATACCCTTGCGCTACCATGCCAAGTGCATAAGCTCTTCTAACGCTAGCTAGTGCATACTTCTGTCGTTTGTAATTAACAAGGATTTCAATATTATATGGGTACACATGTTGCATGTATCAGCAGCACATGCGTATGCTCGACTAAACAAGTTCTTGTTAATTGCAAGTGGTGCTCAGACTTATTCTGTTACTGGGAACTCTTGATCGTCGAATGGTCATTTTCACTCGTCCCGGAACCAAGGGAACTAGGAAAGAGAATGCAGCACTAGACTAGTTTAATGATCCAGCTTATGGGCTAGTAATTTAGTATAGGAGGTTTCCTTTGTGGTCCCTCAAAGTCATTCATACAACTGGAAATTTCATGCACAATGTCTACCTAATGCTACACTAAAAAGCAAAGTTTGGTAGGTGACAAGAGAGCTAGACAGACTGATTTTGCCTCATTTTGTATTGGCCAACACCGCATGCTAGCATGTGCAACTCCTCAGATCTCTAAATTATACTACCTTGTCCGTGTTTAGCGTACTTATTTTATGTTCTAGCTAGTCAACTGGGAATCTAATTCTACTTCATATTGACCTTCTCTACACAGCCCTGATTTCTTTATTTCAGCTTCTTGTACTTTCCTTGCTGTTTCTGTTTGCAATCACTGAGATACCATCGTATTATTATTATTCAATAATGCATATGCTCAAGCAGAATTTAATGTGGGCTGAAAGAAGTTTTCTAAGTCTTGTAGCGCGTGCTTTTCCATGAATTCATTTTTTAACAGGTGCAGAAAATTTGCCAGAAAATTCTACCATTTTACTGCCCTGTCCTCGTTACACTCGAACATGTCAAAGTCATCGTGAATTAATTGTTACACGAGCTTATTTTAGCAAGTAGTTGATATATCTTGATCGGGGAAATAATAACAAAAAAGGATTTCTTGTAACGATAACTGTGACCACCTGTCGCTGCAGATCAAGCTGGCATCGGTGAAGTTGGCCATGAAGTACATGAAGAGAGTATCAGCAGAGCTTGAAATGGTTGGTGGTGGTCCTGAAGAAGAAGAGCTTATCGTTCAAGGGGTCAGGTTTGCGTTCCGAGTACATCAGGTAAAAAAAAAAAAAAAAGCAAACTTGGATCCTTCTTTTTCTCCCAACGCATTTCATTGAATGTTAAATTTCGTTTTCTTATGTATCTCAGTTTGCGGGTGGTTTCAATGTTGATACGATGAGAGCTTTCGAAGAGCTGAGAGATAAAGCTCGATCGTGTAACGCACAATGTCAAAATCAGCATCAGCCCAAGTTTGTTTCCAGGTCGGCTTCTTATGGTGCTTCCTAAGTCTGTAGCAAACTCAGCTTCAGAAATGCTACCCTCTTTTTTGGTTGTAACAAGAATTCAAGACAGATGCTGATTATGTGAATACAACTGATGGCGGCATTCATTCATTTTGTTGCTCATATTTATTTTGATGCAAGAATTTAAAAGTATGACAACAATGGTTGTCCTAATTACTGAAGATTGATGATAAAACCTTATTATCAACCACCTTTGCTATGGTGGTATTGTTTAGGGTAAACAAATCTTATGTCACAAAATATATGTGATGTCACATCCACTTATGTGTTGTATATGATTTTATTTAAAATTATAATCTAAATTGATTATATTTTTGTAATTTTGAAAGAACACAAATTATTTGTGTGACATTAATGTATGACGTAAAAGTGTAATAAAAACTTTGGGCCGTTCTGAATACAAATAGTCTTGACAAAGAAAAAAAAATGGGTCCAATCATTTACTTATTAGTTTGTCTATTATTTGAATGTTCTTTACCGCTATTAATATAAAATTTGGGATCTCAAAAAAATAAAAGAAGAAAAAAACGTAGTTTTTGATCTTAGTGTTGGGAAATTCACTTTAGTTTCGAACGGTATTCTAAACGGGCATTATTTGAACTTAAATAATTGTAAGAATTCTATTCTAGGTAATTTCTACATCGAGAAGCTTTTACTGAAAGAGACGCATATTAAGCGGGGAAAGAAACAAAAGAAAGTCATAAAATAAATTCAAAAAGTATCAAAGAATTTAAGTAATCGGTCATGCTTAGTGAGTCCAACTAGAAAATAAGCCCAATGGAATTTTGATGTTTAATCCCTATGGAAATGGAATCAAACATAGCCCACAATGCTAAGATTGAAGCATTTGATAATGCGGAGAGTTGGAGTTTGAGTTGAGCCCAATAGAAACATGAGGACGACGGCACCTTGTAGTTCTGGGACCTTTCTCAAGACTCCAAATCTGCTGCTCCCTTCCCCGTCAATTTTCCGATCGTTGAGTTTCATCAATCTTCCCTTTAAACCAAGTACTGCTTCGCGCCCTCTTACAGTAGTAACTGCAACTCCCATGGCGAGTGAACAGAGTTCAGTCAAAGCGGTCGGTTCCGTGCCTGATTCTACCATCAAGCTCTTGTTTGTTGAAATGGGCGTCGGCTACGATCAACACGGGTACCCTTTTGTCTCTTTCTCCCTCTAAACCTGTTGCTTTGATTCGCGTACATCTAATTTGGAAGTGGGAAACAGGCAGGATATTACGTCAGCAGCAATGCGGGCTTGCAGGGATGCCATTTCCTCTAACTCAATTCCCGCTTTCAGGAGAGGTACTTAGTCTTCTGGCAATGTAATGCTTAAGTTCTTTCTGAGGACAAACTCTTTAATTGTTGCGGAATTTCATTTCTCTTTTTCTTCGGTTTTGATAGTGAAGAGGGTTTTTAAAACTTTACCTGTTACTCCTACTGCACGATTGATTGATTGCCTTCATCTGTTGCCTCTGATGTTTATAACTTCTCAACTTGAATTGCTGTATCTAACTAGGGTTTGGGGGATCGAATGTAAATAAGTTGTAGTAGTATCCTCTTCTTGCTCAATCTGGAGAATTTTTGCGGTTTAATTTGCCGTATTGTGCTTTTTTCCCAGTTAAGGTATAGAATTGATTATGATTACATTGTGTTTGTTAATACCTAAGGTCAGTATTACTAAATACCTTGTGTGGAAAAATAGTTGTTTTTTCATGTTTATTACTATTAACCCTTTTTTCCTTTCCTGGTCTGTGTGGGTTCAGGTTCTATACCTGGTGTTTCATTTGGTGAGATGAAACTACAGATTAAATTGGGAGTTCCTCGACCGCTGCAGCATTTGTTGGATATTGAGAAGGTCAAGTCAGTTTTCCCTTAGTAAGTAAATTTCACTTCATTATTTTAACTGGGAATTTTGTTGAAGACGAAATTTGCGAGTATAATTTGAGCTTCTCTGATCATCTCTACTTAAATAGTGGAACAATATCGAATGTTGAGGTTGTCGACGGGGGACTGATATGCTCAAGTGGCGTGCATGTCGAAGAAATGGGAGACAAGAACGATGACTGCTACATTGTAAATGCAGCTGTCTATGTTGGTTATTAAGTTTCTATGACAATCAGACCTAGAAGGTTAGCTCCTCTTTTTGCTCAAGTGAGTAATTTCTAATTGGTTGTTCCAAATTAATTAGTTGATAATATTCGTTGATGATTTATCTTCCCCGAAGAAAATGCTACTTTCATATACTTTCAGGATAGATTTATGGTAGAAGATAACGAAATTATATATTTTTTAACGTGTGCTGATTTCATTTCATAAATAACTGAGAAGTTCTTAACATCTTTCTCCCTAGTCTCTCTTCAACATCTTGATAGCATCATTTTCAATTCAAGCAAGAAAAGCGTACTTATACTGAGTTCGGTTGACTTCTGTGTTTCTGGATCTACATTTATCATTTATACAAAAATTTGATTGAGTAGAACTTATCATATTAAATGGCTCAGTGCAAGATCCATTTTGTGATTCTTGTCCGTAAAATTTCAAAGTTCTGATTAATCTCTGTTCTTAATATACCCCATTATGATTCATACATGCTTAAAATAAATGGTGTATTGTTTCTAGTATGACAAGTTCCTAATCCTTGCAGAAGTCCTGCTAGAGATGGTTCAAAGTATTAGGCAGTCAAAGGAGGCATCAGTCGTTTCGATCTAAACATGGCATGGTCTCCACCATACACAGCAGGAGCAGCTTGAGGTCTCTCCAATGGATGTGTTGTAGCTTTAATTGATTGTATCTCCGTCTATACAAACTTAATTTTGAGCCAGCACATAAATCTTGGTCCCTGTTTTGATATAGTTAATTTTGTTTCGAGTAAACGTTATGTTGTTTCCAAAACACTGATATGACTACAGGAAAGTTAACAACAGTAATGCTAAACTTTTACAGCATACATTCTCTGCTTTCTCCCACAATAAAATAAATTCAATGACCTTGATTATTTTACAGTTGAATCATCATCTTCCTTATTTCTCCAACTCACAACTAATCATAAGCGATTTCTCAGTATTACAGGGAGTCTACAGTAAAAAGGAAAGAAATAAATTAAAAACAATTATAGACAACAAACACTTAACCCAATCTTGCTATGAATTGATTCACATCACAAGAGCTGCATACAGCAGCTGGTTCCAGGTATCCGGCAACCCAGGGAGGCACCAATGACTGCAATCAACCCCAGAATGATCACCACTGTAAGCAGATGGATGAGCATCTTTTCTTAACTGGGACAGAGTCGTGATGTCGAGTAAATACACAGGTTTCTTAATTCTGCTTAATACTTTATTAACAACCTGAACCTCCGGTGGCGTCCCTGCTGGATATGTTGACCCTGTTAATGGCTGTTGCTCACCATTGCAGTTCCCTGATGCTGATTTCCAGTCCCTACCCCTGTCATTAAATTTTTTTTACTCGTTGATTCAGTAACTGTTTGATTTGGCCAAGGATTTTGATGAGAATTAATCAAGAAGTGAACAGGATCAAGGGATATAAATGGACTGCTTACTGATAGTGAGTAGGAGAAATCCCCTGGAAGAAGACTTTGGTTTTTGTAGGATCAACATTAAGTTCAACCCATCGAGCCCATGTCGTTAAACCTTTGTAAAATGCCACGAGACGGTTCATGTCTTTAGATATGGTGGAGCCATCTTGTATGTAGTCCCATCTGCAAGAACAATACAGGTAGGGCTTTCCATGATCACATTCTCCTCCTTTCTCTGACCGCGCAAGTTTACTATGTTTTATTATGAGGTTATTAAAGAATAGAGAGACGAAGGAAGTCATACGATTGCGCATTGCCTTTGTGAGTCCACCAATGCCACGTATTAAATACGAGCATGTCCATTCCTTTCCATGCATTGCCTTGCTGAATCGAGTTCAACTTCAATACTCTCCCAATGCTTTCTCTTGTTATATCTACCAAGTATGGTGATCGGTAGAGTAGTAGGGTAACTCCGTAATCCTGCAATTCTCCATCGTCAAGAATGATCAAAATGCACAAAACATTAGGAACATATCTTAATTATTAGATATTCTTACAATTCTTTCCATTGCAACTTTACTGTAGATGTCTCCTATTATTACATATCTTAATTTTTGCTGAACTTTTCTAGCTGGGGACTGGCGTCTTTAATGGTCTAATGCCAGTTACATTTTCTTGTTTCCCTTGTACAGAGTACGAATAGTCTGACTTTGAACAAGATATTGATTACTTAGGCTGCCCTGCCCTACTTAACCATAAAACTACAAAACTGTCCGACTGGAAGTTAGGCGAGCTATGGCCCATTTGACAGCCATGGAAACCCCATCATTCTATTTCTTGAAAAAAGAATATGGTTTATTCAGTTAGTGCTTTTCAGTTTTTCCATTTCCTCAAACCATGTAAGAAGAGAAAGAGTTAAACCTCGTCTCTGTTGTGAGGGAGCCAATGGAAAACACCTAAAACAGTTTCAGGAATCAGAGCTTGGATTCTTTTTTTTCCAAATCTAATTATTTCAATGATTGATGACAGAAAATAACCCTTTTGTTTTCACCTTATTGGGTAAATGAAATGACTACTGAAACTTTTTTTCTGCCCACCAAATTGCTGGGAAAAGTCAGAGTACCATCAGATTTTTGCTTTATTTCAAGAGTAGAAAATGATGTCCGGTCATTTATGAATCACCCTTTTCTGTTTTCTCCTTCATTCTGCAGTCTGCACAGTAGAGCTAATGATGTTTCTGCCGGTGCGAGTTGTATTTTAGTATTAGTTTTAGACGTTGGCAAAGCATCCTATGTCAGAGTATGGAACTTTACCAAGTATTAATTAATATAAACCATAATCGCCGCTCATTAGACTACTCTCTAATCATACCAACTAATTTGTTAAAGGAAGATACTAATTACTAACAACTCCATGTGGGCAGAAAATGAAAAAGAAGTTCTGTTGTTCAACTGGGCTACCTAGAAATTTCGAGCTTTTTAAAAGATCACACAAAATTCTCAAGGGGAAACAGACAGACAGGCCGACGCAAAAAACAGTATTGTAAAATAAAGAAAGAAACTTTACAGACCTGGAATGTCACGGACGAAAGCGACTCCTGTCTCACGTAGCTGGTCTTCGAATTCGGGACAGAAGCATGTATCATACAGGCAAGAGACTCCCACTGATTCAAACTCAGTGAGTCGCCCACAAACATTATCTTCTTCCCACTCCACCTCTTAAGAAAATCCACCCCATTAAACCTGGAAACCCAAGAAATAACTGGGCATGAGAGCTCAGATTTCTGTCAAGAAGAGCAGTAAAAAACACCACACAGATACATACATAATACAGACACGCATGTACGTACCTGGGCAAGTCGCAGGCGTCTGGTTTCCAAGAAAACTTGAGATACTGCTTATCGGGACGGCCATACTTTATGCAATCAAATTCCGGGTCTATAAACGGGCAGGTTGAGGATTCATAGAAAGGGTACGAAGGATCCGCAACCCATTTGCCTTGAAACAGATTGCATCCACCGGCGGCTAGCAGCTCTCTACTTGTAATAATGCTAGTGAAATTATTGCGTAGGAGGTGAGAGGCAGCATATTCTGGCAGTAGCACCACAACGAACACTAAATACAAGGCTTGAAGAAGGTACTTAAAACTCAGCATAGGGTGAGGTGGGGTGGGCTTTCTGGTACTGCAGGGAGAATAAAAACAAAGAAAGCTGCCCTGAGAAATCATGTCCTCCTCATTGTTGATATATACGATTTCTTGGCCCGTGGGAGGGTTTAGGTGGGGAAGCGCACATGGTTTATTTGCGTAATGCCCAGGAAAATCACCAATTGTTTACGGTCTGATATCATGAGTTGGGAAAATATTGGAAGCATTTGATTTGAGAGAAAAAAAAAAAAAAAAAAAAAAAAAAAAGTGTAGCATGAGGTGGGGTGTGGGTCCGTCTCTTTTTCTGGAAATCAAAAATCAATATTTGGAAAATATTATGATGGTATGTATGAATGAATAAAGAAAACGTTTTTGTTTAGTATTTGATTGGCGCCCTGTGTCACGGGCTTTCCCCGGCCGGGACAATCAGAAATAGCTGTATTCCAATTATTTTCTTACTTAAAAATAAATAAATAAATTGCAATGATGATTCCTTGTTTTTCTTTTTCTTTTTCTTTTTTTTTTCTGGTGGAGGTAGTCTTGGTGGGGCTACGTGGTAGTTAGGTGATCACAAAGATTTAAATTGACAAATAAAAGGCAAGAATATATATATATATATATATACACACAACAATATTTCAAATTTACATAAATTTGTAACAAACCTCCTACGTCTAGCCCACCAATTAAGTAAATTATATATCCAACGGTATAGAAATTAAAGATGTGTGAAAATTATGCATTATTCACAATATGTAAAGAGTAAATATTAAGAATTGATGACATTAATGTATAGAGTACTGTTTACATTTAAAAAAAAAAAAAAAGAAAGAAGGTGGAAAATTAAGTTGTCCCGTTGGTGAAGCAAGTTGGGTGCAATGATGAGTGTTAACAAACTAGTAGTTAAAGAAATGATGATTGCATTGGGAGAGTGGTTTCATGGGCACTATAAAAGTCGGACCACTACTTTTAGAAGCAGCTGTACGCCATTTAATTGTAATTTGGATCGAAATCCAACTTATTAACAAATGAATATATGTCTGTGTCTTGTTGTTTCTTTCATTGCAAACCACCCATGTAATTTAATCTTGCAGCGCTGTTCTGTTTCACGATCTATCACATTCTGGTGGCTGCATGCATGTGCTCCTAATTATTTTCTTAAAATTATTAATTCATCCATATTCCCACCATACAGCTTGCTTCATGTTTGCATAATTGTATGCATTTTTAGATAATGCAACGTGGTTGTGAAATAATTTCTTATCCTAATTGACCACATATATATAATTGGAATTGTGACGTAATTGTGACGTAATTGGAATAGGGCTTTTGTCTACACACAAAGTTACTTGTATCACTAAAACAAGGCTAAGATTAATAATTGAGTGAGCACGACTTTTCAAGAAAGTGAACAATATAGTAAGTTTATTTATTTATTATTTATTTTTGGTTAATTTTAAAAGGTAAAACAGGATTTGAAGTACTGTCTCTATGGATTGGAGTCTAATCAATATCCCCATTTAGCAATTAGTGTCTTCTACGGCAACAAGTATTACCAATCTAGGATTGTCCCCTGTCTGGAAATCCTTACCTCTTCAAACATACATGCACATATATATGGATCAATGGTTGTCTTGATTAACATCAACATACGTATATATGTTTACGATGTATATATATGTACATGGTTAAATAGTAATTACTAAATCAATTATTACTATATATTTATAGAATTAAGTCGTGCATATATGGATGCATTTTGATTTCATTTATAACTGCCCCTAACTCATGTTTCAATTATGATTATTAAGTATAAATGACTGCACAATTATGGGGCCGTTCAGGCGGCATAAACATTATAACTCCAGCCGCCAAGACTAATAAGCCTCGTTTACATTGAGGGATATGATTAAATAGTAATAGATTAATGATGAATAAAATTAAATTGTATTACTAATATATTCATTCAAATCATCTATTTATTATGAGTAATCATCTAGTTACTTAAATATAAATAAATAAGAGATTGTGTTGGATATCCAACCTAATTTATACAAGGCTATAGTGATCTGTAGAAATTATTATTTACATGATTAATTATGTGCCAAAAGATGTTTTTCGTAAAACTTAATTCTCCTAAAGGGAAACATATAAATTATTACGTAACTGTGAACCGGCAAATGAAGGACACGCGTAGGATTTATTTCTGTTGTTATCCAGGGCAGGCTGACACCCTCACCTCACATGAAGACAGGGCAATCTAAAATATCCATCTACCCACGGATACATATGTTCGGACTATCTAAAATACAGATTGTGAAATTTGTTGAAATATCAAAAGAAAATACATATCTATATTATTATAAAGAGAAGGGATTTTATAGACACAAAATGATACTTTTTATACCACTAAATTAAATTATTATAATACCAAAAATATTCATCAACTTTTCAACCCATATAATTGAATTAACTATTTAATTAAATTTCTTTAGAAAATTAATTCTATGCAAGTACATGTACTCAATAATTAAATTTACTATCATTTTCTTTAAGTTTATTGTTAATTGGAATAGAAATAACATATTAGGATTTGTATTGCATGTATATATAATTATCGTTATCACTATACCATATATTGTACAAAGTTTTAATTTTTAATTTAATTTTGGTAAAATATGTGTTGATAATTAATGTATTAGAAAAAATTATTAGACAGTTTTTTTGTATATGAAGTTATAAATTAAAAGCATGACAAAATACGCAGGTATGTATTCCATAAAAGAATACTAAAATTTATGCGCGCAATTATTACGTGCCGCAGTTTCTAGTATATATATAATTGCAACACATAACATTTATTTGGTTTGATGAAGAATGGTTTCATATTCATGGTTGTTCAAAATTAGTTTGTACTAGGTTAATTACATAGTTTCTTGTAAATTACAATAAACAATCATCCTTCAATTGTTTATATTAAGGTACATATAAAACATTTTGAAACAA
The DNA here is from genome assembly GCA_034509735.1 of Sesamum alatum. Taxonomy (NCBI): domain Eukaryota; kingdom Viridiplantae; phylum Streptophyta; class Magnoliopsida; order Lamiales; family Pedaliaceae; genus Sesamum; species Sesamum alatum. The sequence continues at coordinate 56,622,427 of JACGWO010000001.1, forward strand.
CAAATTTCTATTTCCTACAATTCTTTTTTTTTTTCTCCATGACCGGTCTCCGAACCCTTACCATCAGGTAGGAGGCTGAGTTGAATACAAGGTCGTTGGGTTTGGATGTAAGGCTCAGAACAACATAGATATGCAAATTTTGACTCAATTCAGTTTTCATATGATTTCCGACTATATATATTTTGTGGACCAAATTAATTTGAAGTGTTGGAAACTTGGAAACCCATATTGTAAGAGTGGGTGTTCCATTGGCATATAGTGGCGACTGGCGGAGTCAACTCAATGTTGTGGGGCCAATATAAAAGTAAGCCGCCGGAGGAAGCAAGGGATCGGAGGGGGTGTTGATGGTGATATCCATATATAATGGGGTATGAAGGATGATAGCAACAGTGGATCAAGTGGGTGTTTGTGATCATGGATGATAGCTTCATTGTCACTACAAGTCGTTTCTCTTATCGTTTGTTATATGATGACAAATTAGCTATCCATCATGTGATTGCAAGACAATATATAATTTGTACGTAGACAGGCCCGCCTGCCTTACCTTTGATTCTTTCTCCATCAGACCCTCTTTCTTTACTTTTTATTTATATCTTGTGACCTTACAAGAGAACGCCAATATAGATCTTACCTTACGACAAGAAATGACGATTACAGCTACTTCTTGGTCTTGGAAGTGACAAGAAAACCTACACCTAGTTTTTAAGTAGTTAAGACAGGGACCAAAAGCACCTGCTACGGTTAGGCCCATCGATTTTCCATAAATTTCGGATATTAATATTAGGCCCAGGTGAGGATATTGTATTGTAATTTGTAAAGCAGCCCATACCAAAATTTTGTTGTGGAACAGCCTTTCACGGGCACTGTTGCAGTCCAATATATGTTGCTTCGACAATGAAGTCAAACACCCCTGATCTGATAGCAGCCATGGACGAAAATTCCCAGCAATGACCTGTGTAAGTAACATCACTCTTTTTTATGGTGATTATTTATGTAAAAAGTACCTATTTAATGTATATGGTTACTGGCCCTCGATTCTTGTAGGCTGCTTATATTTTAGGATGAGTGTGTGCTTGAAATATAGAGTGTCTGAATGGTGGCTAACCACAATGTCCTTGTTTCTCAACAGGGGTAACATCATTTCCTTCTCTCCAGTCAATATTGATCGCTACTTCCTTCACATTTTCCTATTTAAAGGATGAGCCTGCTTTGCTCTGAATGATGGCATAGAGTTTCCTGCATATGCAGCCAGGAATTCTTTGTTTATCAGGTCTGCAAATCCATTGATTCCAAGCTTGTACGTGTGGCTTCCAGCTCTGTCAGGTCTGTAAAATTTTCTTCGTTTATCAGGTCTGTAAATTTTTCTAGAGCAATAAGTGCTTTGTTTCCAAACCATGTCAGTGAGAATGTCAATTAGTATTTAATGACCGTAAAATTCTGAAATAATAATGTGTACTTTATGATGGTTGATGTTGCATAATATTTTCTGTGAGTCACAGAATTTGTGCTTAGTATATTTAGTTACTTCTGCATGACTTTGGTGTTTGATTATTTCACACAAATTTGTGGGGCTCAATGCAATTGTGAAAATGTCTTCGTTACTCCATATACTTGGTTTTTCAATCTATGAACTTGAACTTGCACCTTGGCTATCTCCTGATATTCAGGTAGGAATTCATTTTCACCAGCTGTCATTTGTGTTTATATACATCAGATCAGCACGCAACCATGTACAAGCAAAATGAACAGCACACAGGTATACGATACAGACATCATTAAACCCTTGAGGAATTCGGAATGTGGAAAGAAACAGCCTTCCAGCCGCTCAAGCAGTAGGGTAAGAAGCTTGCATGGCAATTCCGCAGAGCCCTTCTTTAGCATCAACATCTCTCTGCATTCTGATATATCCTTCCTCACCCCAGCTACTGCCCCATGAGTTCTTCACCAGCCAATACTTTGTACCATCATCAGTTTTCCCATAACCAACAGCAGTAACACCATGGTCCAGTTCAGTCCCACAATCTCCAGTGAAAACACCACCCATGTAAAATTGGAACGCCATCCCACTGGCATCTATAGCAACGGATACCGGTTGGTTCGCCACAGCCTTCAATAATGCAGACTCATCATCAGCCGGAACATCTTCATAGCCTGTTATTTTTGCTGCGCTTGAGGCTTCCTTTTGGCTCTTACAGGTACCATCAGTTCCCTGGTACGGGTAGTTGGACTCGGTGGTGAGGCCATCGTTGTGGATTATGAACTTGAAAGCATCATCCATTAGACCTCCGTTGCACCCCTGGTCTTCACCACTCGTGTCACAATCCACGAGTTCTTGTTCAGACAATGAAATCAGTTTGCCTGTGGCAAGTTGGTTGATCCCTTCCATTGCTGCAACTGCTGAAAAAGCCCAGCAACATCCTGTTTTTATTTAACAAGAAAACATTCAAGTTCTATTAGACATGTGATTTCATAGGCTTGACACTGTTTGCTCTAGAATTTATTATTTTCACTTGCTTACCACATTGCCCCTGATCCTTGACTCCTGTAACAGCTCCTTTCTTTCTCCAATCCATTGTTGCAGGCACTGCTGTCACATTTTCATATCTAAAGGGTGTTTGAGGGGATGTCTTGTGGGAGGACATCTCATATCCATTACGAGAGGCGCGGAATTCTTCATTTGTAAGATCAGCAAACTGGTTAATGCCAAGCTTGTAGGGCCTGCTACTGTCACCGTTGAAAGACTCAATGAACTCAACATTCTCCTTAAATATCTTGAATCGCATTGCCTTCTCTGTGTCGTCTTTGTATTCCCGTCCGTATTGATCAATCCACTGCTCATGCCTCTCCGCCATGGTTGCGTCTGGAATTGTTCGACAGGTCGCTGGGAGAATACACATCCCAAATACTAAAACAAGTGCAACAACTACTTCTCTGTCAAGTTGCAACGCCATCAATGATCAAACCTCACCTTGAACCAGAAGATTGCTTGAGAGCGTTAGATGGTTTTGAGTTGTCTGAGTGAGTGAACACACAAGAACAGGCTATATATAGATAGTAAATTCTTTCTTGGATTCTGCCGTGATGTTAACCCAGCAACAGGGCCGAGCCCGGCAAGTTATCTTTGACGTGGACAGCCGTCTCCAGTTAACGTAGACGCTGCTTAATTGGCACTTTATGTTAATTTTGTTGTCGCATGTTCGAGTAACCAGATTGTTTTGCTGACCGCTTCCAAATAACAATTACGTAATATAACCTGCGGCTTGGACACAGAGAACAAGCCTATGTTGTACTATTATAAAAAATATGCTGAATTATTACGACCTTCTTGAAATTTGTCATAATTACGAGCATATTTTCGTTGTTTCAAAAACTACAAATACCTCATAGATTTGTAAATTCTAATCAAGAGTTTAAAATAATCCATTTTAACTTGATTTTCTTTTCTTAAATCATAAAAGAATTAGTCGAAGCAAATTCTATTATTGCAACTTTATGTAGAAAACGTAAGAAACCTCCTCTTAAGCATTTTTGTTCAGAAAAATTTAGAAAACTTTAAAAAATAATCTAATTCACATAAAGACATTTGATAAATTTACCCATAAAAATAGATAGAAATGAATTATTTATTAGATAATCTCAAAACTCAAGGAAAAAATTGTAGTTTTTGAAACAACAGAAGATAGCCAGACGTAATTATACTAAATTTTAGAAAAATTTATTGTATTTCACCCTAAAAAATCTTTGAAACTTATTACCAGGGTAATAGGCGAACACGCTACAATATTCACCTCCTGTTATGGGAGGAATATACTTCTTGTCAGTTTCGCGTTAGAAATTGTTTCCATTGACCACATTGGCCTGACAGGCCAAGATGCATAATCATTTAAATCACTTGGTTTTCGTTAAAAACGAGGCTAATTTTACTCGGGAAATTACACCATTTTCCGACCATGCTCGCTTTTGTCAGTTAGATATTATCTCAGAACCATTTCATAAAGTTTTACACAGTAAGAGTCAGGCAGTAAACTATCATATACCAACCCGAGATTCAAACTTGTAGCATGTAATGTGCTCCGCAACCTAGATTTGAAGTTCGTTCAACTCCGTCAAGTTCAGAGGATGATAGTGCATGAGTCGGTGTTACGGATCATTTATTTTTCTAGGGAAAAAAACGAAAATTGCTTTTGAAGATTTAAGTTCTATTAGAATATCAGCGTATATAACTTCTGCCTGAGAAGGCTGAAAGTTGAATAAGAGACCCCTACAGACTCTCGCCTCAACAATCACTACACGCATTATTATATAAAGCGTAGGAGATACGTCAAACAATTCCAAATCATTTTTGTCAATCAATTTCCTTGTAATTAATACAATAAACACCCTCCAATGGGGCTGTACACAATGCCTTCATATATCAACAATTTAGGAGCAAAAATACGGCCACACATTAGGTTATCAATAATTTGATGAACCCAGACAATGCGATGCCACTTTGCAGGTATTTTGACCTCTGTGTTTCGTGGCTGGACATACTCCATTTGCTCCCAACTAAATCAGCCCCCAAGGAACACAACATCTCGCCATCTTCTATATCTTTGGCCCCTCTTTCAAGCACAAAAAAGCTTCTGAAGTTGCTTACCAAATCCACATGCACTTGATGCAGTTGCTCAATCTATAAGTTTCTCAGTAGAGCTTCAAAGTTAACCAACCGACTGCACAAGCAAGAACCAAGGGACGAGGAAGCCCAGGGACAATAATCTCAACCCAAGGCAGGTAGCCTGACAACAATAATCTCACTCAAACCCCCAACAATGGCTGCCATACTGCAGGTCCAGGGCCTAGGCTTCAATTTCAGCTACATTTTCATAGGGACATCTCCTCAAAACTTAATAACTCACATTGTCCCCTGAATTACAAGTCAAGAATGGTTTCTATAACATATGAAGATACGAAGCAATGTTATTCTGCACCTCAGTGGTGAAAAAATAGTTTAATAGCCAAGATTGCTTTAACTAAGCAACAAAAGATTGCAAAAACACCTCAACAATTCTCATGCTCAGTAAGATTTTGGAGAGATGAAAACAGATCAATCCACATTCCACTTAACAGCACATGAAACAATTTCATGTCTTCAAACCCCAAATTGTCAGGTAATAAAACAAACCTGAATCACCATGATGGATCATAATAACACCAAATAAATGGGTTTCCACAAACAAATTTAATGTGTTAAAAAATTGTTCTAAATTTTCCAAAAATGTCCAATAATTACAATTCTAACTCAGCTCCAACAAAAGGTCACACGCCAACATAGTCAATCATTCATATTCTCTCGCCAGATTTCTCAGATATCTGATATTTAATCCAACAAACACCACATATCACTTGCAAATAAAAGAATAACTATAATGTTCATACCATGAAATGCCAGAGCACATCAAAGCTCAATCTCATGCTTTTATCTAACGTATTGTGGCAACCAAGATTTGGCATGTCCTAGGAACTGAAAAGAGGAATACTGAACAATGGTCCAAAATGAGTAAAATCGGCGTCAACAGACTAGAGCTCAATTCATTTTCATATACTCAGTCTTGGTGGCACCAGACTAGAGTCCACAATGTCCCGCCATCTTAGTTTTCTTTGTCACTTCCTTGGCCTCTGAGCCATATTAAAAGACTGAGTACCTAGAGGTACTTTATCATATTGGGTTTATGCATTTTCCTTGGCACATTGTCAATAAGGTCCTATTCAAGTGGGAAGTTAAAATGGGCTTCAGTGATCATTCCGAGATGTGGCAAGCTTACTATATAAGAACAATGTCAGACTGGTCTTAACTTTAGCTTGCTAAGTGTTGAAGAATGGAACACATGAAGCCATTTCAACAGGCATTCACATGATTGAACGAAATAAAATAAAATCACATGTCACTGAGTATGCCATTTCTGTTCAATTAAGCCAAATTCTTTACACAAAGAAGCAAGTGCCAAGTCTAAAGCAGCCAGAATAAGCAGTTAGAAGGACGCCAGAGCAAAACTCATTCCATCAGAAGGAATGTAAATTAATCATGATTATAACCTAATTATCCCTCTATGAGTTGATTTCCAAGTACAGAAAAAGCTATTTTTATTCCCAAAACAAGAAAAGGGTTCTTAATCATGGGATGAACTGGTGAAGGGTGGCCAAGAATGCAGATTTATATGAAAAAAAAAAAGGAAAAGGAAAAAGAAAAAGAAAGAAAAGAAAACTATGCAAAGTTAGAGCCTAACATTGGGAGAAAGGGAACACCATGTGCCCCAGTCCCTGATCGAGTAACATGATTCTTTGCCTACTTTTATAGAAAGTGGGATACATAGTTTACTGGAGTATAGATAGAACAATGCCATAAGTGAATCGTGAATCAGATGAAAAGAACGGAAAAAGCTTACATTATCCTGACACGTAACAAAAGGAACTGATTTTCAGAAAAGAGAATCCATAAAGAAAAGAGAAAAATAAGCCTGTGCTAGTGCCCGAAGAGATTTTGGATGGCAAAGCTCCCACAAATACCATAGAGCACCGCAGATAATGCATGTATATGAAAAACATAAAAGACAAAATAAGTAACTAAAAGTAAAATGAAGTAGCTTTTTACAATAATCTAGAAATAAAAATGGCAAGTAAACTGAAGCTTATCATATAAAACGCAAAATCAGATCTAGAGCACTTCAGAGCCACTTTTCACATAATACACCGATGTCTCAAGTAACAACTTTGAGCTCATTCTAGCACAAATATAGCTCATAAATCCACAACTTATGGGTGCAGATAGAGTAGAGCAGCCAAAGATCTACAGCAGTCCATTTATCAACCAAAGATTTCATAGTCGGCAATCACATAATCACCACAACCATTTAAAACATTTGCGCCCAAGAAGCTGTCAAAACACCTGAACACATAAACATGCAAAACTCAATCCATTATTCATTATTCAAACTCAAAAAACAAGTAATTTGCTGAAATCATGAACTAAAACTGTAACCCCACTTCTTAATGAAGCATTGAAGAACACAAGTGGGCTGTTTTTTAATCCTAAATCTTGAAATGCAGTAAGGCATAAGAAATCAACAAACATAGTCCCTTGATTTATGCATTGAGAGTCTTGATCCTTGACTTTTATGTTTGTCAGGTGTTTAAGTAGATGGTGTGAGAGAAACAGCCAAAAGATCATTGTCATAAGCAAGAAGAAAACAAAATAAAGGGATTACCAAGACAAATAACAAGACTAGGAAAGTACTATAAGAGAGATCACGGTTGTTAAAGGCACATGGCGCAAAGGTGTTCTATAGCCATGGCATACGGCACGCGCACGCCCTTTTGGAGCACGACGCATATTTGCTTTAATTTATATTTGTATGCCACTTGTACTTTTTACCAAAATCGGCAGGTTCAAGATTAGGTTTAATTTTTTAGCCAAAAGATTCAAGAAACAAGAAAATTTGTTCACGTTCAGCTTTTTGTTTCCTTATTTTACAGACGCCCAGCCTTTTAAGGCTTGGCTTCATCCTGTGGACCAGTGCGCGCCTGGCGCACTATAAAAATGCGCCCTGGGGCTGCGCCTGGTGAAAGCCCGGCTCCATTTCTTGAAAATGGTGCTGGGCTCTTGCCTTTTGTACCATGCGCCTAGCGCGTGCCATAGCATGCCATTTATAACTATTGAGAGAGATGAAGAAAACAATAAGTTAAAGGAGTATGAAAGGAATACTAAATGCTCTCCAACAAAAAACTAAAGAAAATTCACAACTCAACTTGCCATGTATGCAGAAAGGGGTAGTCAGCAACTGTACAACAAAAGGGCAGTTGTGCTTTGGTTTTAGTAGCTAGCAAGACGTGTATTAATTTATCTCACTCGGTCCAACAGTAAGATGTGCAATTTTGTCGGATTGCAAGTGTCAACATCTCCTTGGTCGGCGTTCTATCCGGTAGTTTCAAACAACTAGATGATGCAACTGGTATGACGTCTCAAGTAGATTTTAAACTACCTTTACAAGGTATACTCAAGTTAGCAAAAGTTGGCCATGCAACATGATGCAGTTATGGTCAATAGTACCGTATGTGATTTTACAAAATCTTAAATACCCAATTACCTCAATATGGCGGCATACCCTGGTAAGTCGGAAGCCTGGGCCCCGGACCAGCTCCAGGATGGTTCTGCTGGGATGGGTATGTGGCCTGAAGCCCATAGTTCCCGCCATCAGGATAACCCCCTGAGCTCTGCATGCCAATGCTGGTAGGAGGAATTCTATAGCCTCCAGCATTGCCCAATCCTCCACCAAATTCCCCTGGTCCAGCCCCACCCACACCATCATACATCGATGCACCACCTCCATATCCACCACCATAACCTTGCCCGCCTGGTCCTCCTGGTCCACCCATTGCAGTATTGTAGCCCGCAGTTTGATGCATCATTCCCGTCGGCTGGGGCGGCTGAGGCATATTTGGCCCTGGCCCATACCCCATATAACCTCCCATTCCATAATTCGGCGCTGGCATTCCCATAGGCCCTGAATTAGGCATCCCAGGAACCATACCACCTGGGGGGCCAACATTTGGCTTCTGTTTCTTATTATCTGTGGCCAACTTACACACCACCTGATGCCCATCTATAGTTTTCATTGGATCAACCAATGACGATTTTGCACCCTCCTCTGTCTTGTAAACAAAAAATGCAAAACCCTTGGCCTTTCCAGTCTGCTTGTCAAACCCTAGCGGCCCCTCCTCAATCTCACCGTAAATGGAAAAGTGAGCCAACAACCTCTCGGAGGAAATCTCAAACGGAATATTACCAACGTAAATCTTCCTTAACGCCACGTCACTAGAGTGCGAATTACCTGAATTACCAGCGGCTGCGAGTTGAGTCACTGTTATACGTCCATCAATCTTCTTATTCGGCTCTTTGAGGGCTAAGATAGCGGCATCAATATGCTTAAACGTTACAAATCCATAACCCTTAGATTTTCCAGAGTTCTTATCAGTAATTACGATGGTGTTGGCTTCATCGAGCTCCCCATACGCAGAGAACACTTGGCGGAGTTTCTCGGTGGTGGTTTCCCAGCCGAGGCCACGAACGAAGAGCTTACGCTGGACCGGATCGGCGTCAGCGACGGTGCGCACCGCCTCCAAGACATCGGGGTGACGGAGGACGGCCGCGCGTAGGATAGGAAGGAGCTGCTCCTTTGTGAAGGGTTCGAGGATCTTCTCTGCGTCTTCGGGAGATAAGATGCCGATCGGCGGCGGTGCTGCGGGTGCTACTGCGGTGTTGTTGATGTCCGTGGTCAAGGGGTATGCTCTGCCGTTCTCGTCGGCCTTGCGCTTCTTGGCAAGATCCATAGGTGAGAACAAAATTTTGTCGAGAAAACCCTAGGAGAGAGAAAGATGAGCGTGAAAGTAACGGTGGAGTTTGATTCCGGAAAAACCCTACTGGTAGAAAGGATTCATTTATAGTGTCCTTTCGCCAAACGCGGCGTTTTGTGAAAACCTTTTTGGTGCTCACCGCCTCGGGACAACATCTCCCATATACGACGCAGTATGGTCTGTACTTCCTGCATCTCTGTGGCGAATTTGGGCCTCTATATTGGGTTACATCAATTCATACGCCGCTCATATTTAAGAGACGAAATTTGATAAGCCCATCTCTAAATTGGACTATTTTGGTCTGGGCCCGAACTGACAGATTTTAATTCGTATCATATGGTATTATTCAAAATCTTTAATTCGAATTTAATTTTATATTATGTTATTATCTTTATTACAAAAGATGGAAAAATAGGAGGTGGAAGGAAAGATTGTGCCGGCATGTCACAGGCCGTCCTTTAACTAGGAGTGTCGGTTGTGACTTGCGGAGGACGTGCGGGCGCATAAGGGGATGTCGACCCGGCACGTGGGAGCACAATGGTTCAAGCGGTACGCAATTTGGACGTCGGACGAGGGAGTTGTGAAAAAAGTGCGCTCCTCGGCCATTTCAAGGACTTTGAATATCTACTGCTAGAACAAGGGAAAATGTTTTTTTAAGCCTATTATATGGGAGACAGCAGTGGTGAGCTCCAGCCAGTCCCCCCCGTGCAGTGAGGCACTAAATGAGCGATTCCCTTGAGGCATGATGGGGGCCTCAAGGGCCGGCTTTAAGCACCTCGAAGGGAGGGCTAAGTCCCCGGTCGGTATGGGAACCGAACGGGCGGCGTGGGGCTAGGATGGCACATGTTGGGCAAGCAACGCGCCGAGAGGCTCCATGTGATTGCGAGGATGCCCCGCGTGCTGCGAGAAGGCATAGGCAATACCTCTCGGGCGGAATGAGCGATCGAGGCAAAGCATCGAAAGACCTCGTGAGCTACTCGTGTCATGAGCTATTGGGTTCTAGCCATGCATGACGATCCGTTGGCCAAGATACGCGGTCGTGGGGCGACGCCGCGCTGAGGGCAAATTATGAGGCCACGCCGAAAGGCAAGGAGGCATGTTGGGCATGCCGTGCTGGACTGATGCGAGATGTTGGCATAAGAGTTGGGCCACGGATGGATGATGTTGCCCTACTCGGGCGAGGCATGCGAGACGGGCATGGTGAAGACATACACCGGTAATGCACCGAGTAATTGTTGTGCGTGCGATGGGCGTTGTGGGCGTAAGTTGGCCCATAGTGCCGAGACGGAGCGAGGATGCTCCGAGCCATTGCGAGAGTATCGGCAGAGCCCGAGATTGTGGGCGAGATACATGATGGCAAGCTAGCTAGTTGGGGCTGGACATGAAGGCGCGCAAGGCGCGAGAGCCGCGACCCTCTACGAACATGGGCATTCCGGATAGGCGAGTGCTTGGGCGCAAGGCGCCGCACAGGGATGCGTTCGGATGTCGCGTTAGTAAGCTGCGAGTGTCGAAGACACATGGTCAGGAGACCGAGAGGACTCGAATGAAGGAAGGCCGGTCGAAGGTTGTGAGCAACCAGAGATACATCACGGGCGAAAATGAAATATTCCGCTGCGACAAAAGAGCCCGCCCGTGACACGTCGTCACGCATGGATTTCTATAGTGGATTTATTATCGCCAATAACAAAAACTTAATTAGGTAGAATTTTATTATCAACACATATTAAAACGTAAATTTAGCCCACTAAACACTTTGATTAGGATTCGAATCCACATCTTCATACAGATTCTTTGTGTTCTATTTAGGAAAATCATTTTGGTTGTCTGAAAGTAGAATTTCTTTGTCTACAAAACAATAGGAAAAGGAACTGATTGCCTAGGTCCACAGATCATTCTGAAAAGATGTAATTTACCTCCTATGATATGTGGTACGTGTAAATGACCACTATGAATAAAAAATAGTAAAATATCCTATTTATTTTTTGAAATGAAACAATTTATACCTTTAGATAGAAGAGTAAATTGCTCTATTTTTTAAAAGATATGGAGGTAAATAAGTATTTTTTTATAGAGGTTAATTTGCTCATTTGCAATATAAATCTTTCTGTATTCTGATTGCATTTGCAACAGAATCAGATTCCACACTTCCTAATTGAATGGATCTGATGCTGCATCAATTTGCACTCCATACTGTTCTTGTCTCTGCATTTCTCTGTTTTTTGTTTTATTTTGGTTCTTGTTTGAGGGCTGAGGATAATGTTAATGCTATCCTCTGCTGGCTGTTCCATGATTCCAAAGGAACAAATCCCAATGATTTACATTCAAAATCAACAAACATTTGGTTGCACAAGAAGTGCAATGTAACAGGAGGCTGAATTCTTTCCTTTGTTAAAGATGCTACCTTATTCCTCCATATACATATATTTACCATTTTCCCAAGGAAAAAAAGAAAAAAATTGCATCATGTACTGGACCACTGCCAATCTCTAGTAAGGCAAGCTCTTAGAACTGGAACTAATCACCAAAGCTTTAAGCTTTGAAGAATCCTCAGCACCATTGGCTCGACGAGTAATTGTTTCCATGTTCTTGTATAAACTTTGCTTCACAATTTTCTTCATCAATTTCTTCCCTTCGTCAACATCCTTCTGATTGAGGGGCGCAACACTCAATATCCTCCCCACCTGCGGCCCCGAATGAGCCCCCACTCTCATTTGCCTTTCATCTTTAAACCACTGCAGTATCTTGAGAGCTCGTTTCTGAGCCAATGGACTGCCCAGTAATGCTACTTCAAGAAGAACTTGAACGATTCCAGCTTTTGCCATCTTCTGCCTCTGCAAGGAGCTCTGATGAGCCAAAATCATCAAAACGTAAGCGGATAGTTCTTGGCATTTGGGCTTCTCTTCCCACGTCATGATCTCTATCAAGCCCTCCGGCACTGTTGGATTATGCTCAAGCGCCTTCCTTCCGGGTAATGTTACAACTAAGTTTCCCAATGTTGCCAAGGCTTTTTCTGATGATTCTTTCTCTGAGGACAGCTTAATTAAATTGTCGACAATCCCTGTCGTGATCAAACTTGCAGCATTGTCTAGAACCGAAGACAGATTGTGCAAGGTGCTTAAACATGATTCTTTGGTCTCAATACTTGAACAGGATTCAAGAATGGAGAGTACTAGGGGAATGATTCTTGCTGAGGTGAGGGAGAATTTGCTGTTGACCAGGGCTGATATAGACAAGAGGAGCCGTGCAAATTCTTGCTTTGATGTTTCCTCCAAGACGGTGACATTCTCGGGTAATCTTGACAAGATTCCTGCCTCCACCATTAGAGCCTTGTTCCTACAACAAGAGCAAGAATGCCATTAATGAAAGAAACAGGGATTCAAGGAACAAATTGCTATCTTTCTTCATTTCATTACAACCTGCTTTAATTAAACAAACATACAAGAAGCAACAGGTGGGACAGGAAACTTGAAAGTCAAAGCATATACCCTTATGTGGGACTTCCTCAATTTTATATTTGGTGGCCCTAAAGACCCCATTGCAGAAAACACAAACATTATTATGCAAGGTATAAGTCAACAAGATTCTCCCACCTAAACCTGCCTTTGAAAATGATGGTCAGCGGATCGAATTTTATATCGTTGACGGAGAACCCATATTCCAACAACGATAGTAAATCTCCACAAGGACCAGAACTACCATTTCTTCATCTGTCAAATTAGAATAACATGTCTGCAGAATAAGAATTATGCAGCCTGAAATTCTCCCAGGCACGGTGGAGTGCAGTGCATTAACATAACGGTAAGGCGCCTTATCTACGTCCTCATTTTGGCACCGTTGGCCCCTTCCAACCACCCACCAACCAAAACACAAAAATCCATGATGGTTTGAAGTCTCAGGTTTGATAAATGATTGTGAAAGTCCAACTTTGAATTACTGCAGAAATGATGGCAACAGGCAACAAGTCCTAATCCCATATTACATGCTAAAGTCATGATAGATCAACGAAACACCGCTTTCCTCAACCGAGCTACAATGTATATATACTATAGTTTTTCGAACCTGTCAAACTTTCAACCTATCATCACAAACCATAAAAAGGCATATACCAAGAAAATTAATTTTCCATGCGAGAGCCACTCAAATCAAAAGGCAAAACTCAAGTAAATTGAAGATATTAATGAAATCCAATGCATGTGGAGGCACCTAACTTCAATTAATGAATGCTGAATAATTTGCCATGTTATTAATCAGATTGGATTTTCCGATACACATTCTATTCAATCTTCTACTTCATTCAACATACAATCAACACGTGTTTAATTCATTTCCCAAAATAAAATCATGATGCCACCCTTCATGTACACGTGCCGTGTATGTTAAATATAACTTGCAACAGAAAATCCAGTCCGATTATTAACACAGTCCTTAAAGTTTCTCCCGTCGATGATAAACCATGAACACACACCACCACCCCAAAACCCCAGTCCCCCACAAGTCAATAATGGGCAGTGGGCCTATATTGTGGTTGATTCTTTCTCTGCGGTTCCAACAAACGAAAAAGTAAGCAACCGATGAAGTAGGTGCTGTCTTTGCTTTGATCACCGGTCCAGACTTTTCAGTGTCCACTACTAAGAGAAATTTATTTCGAAATTGACTTCTTACTGAAAAGTTGATGATACTTTATGCAAACTATTCTACTTGTGATTAACTCTATCTAATCTGATTAATCAAGACAAAACAGCTTTTTCTGTAACTTTGTTTTACTCAAAGGTAGAAATTAAAAATCAAAACAAGATCAAGTAGAAATTAACTCACGTGAAAGAGCCATTGGCGAGCTCAATCAACGCCCCAACAGCCAGTCTTTGACGCGCCACCACCTCCGACCCAACCATGGCAACCAACGGCGGAATAACACCGAGCTCCGCCATGGTTTTCCGCCGCTTCAAGTCTTCTTCCGCCAGCCTCTTTATCTCTTTCGCCGCCGCTTCTTTCTCCTCCCAGCTCCCGAAATGAAGCATCTTTACAGACTTTCGCAAGGCCACCACCCAACCATCATTATCATAATCATCACGACCCTTTAAATTTCCTCCGGTGCCCACTTCAATCCTGGCTTCTTTACATGCATCCATATCTATAGGTTTCTCCGCCTGCTGCGGCGGTTCGCGGTGTTTCTCGGCTGCCTTTAAGCTGTGGAGCCGTCGCATGCGAGTAAAGAACCGTAGGAAAAAGAAACAATTCGTAAAAGAGTATTCTAACCCTTTCGGTGGTTCTTGAACTGACATATTTCAAGAATTCTGAATCAACTCTTGTGGCCTAACTTTTTTAAATTAGTCCAAGTGTCTGACTTTTGGTTGAGAGAGAAAGCGTGCAAGAATCAGACAAAAAGAGAAGGAGACTTTGTGAGAAAATACAAAGAGAGCAGATAGCACATGCAGCCCAAGAAACCTGTCTGCTTCATAGGATTGAGGAAAGAAAAATTTCTGGTACATTTCATCAAATTTTTGTAGAAATGAGATTATATTATATGGGAATATACGAAAGTTGAACTACCATAAATGCCCATGTGGTTTCTGGGATTTTACTTGGCTGGCTTTTGGGGACACTGAAATTAGTGAGATATGACCTAATCATTGATGTAATTTTTTTTGGTCAAGAGTCAAATTAAGGGCAAGGAGGAATGGAATAGGAAATGGAGGGAACCTAATCTTTTGGACTTGCTTGAGTTGTGATGTCTGAAATATTAAAATATTATACCTAACAGATCCAGTAGGAGAAATTTCTTGATTTCACAAAATATATGTACATCTCGATTAGGTAGTTATTTATTATTTTATATTCTTGATGCTGAATAAAAAAGTAGCATCATCAATTAATAAAGAGGAAGTCATATAAGTGATAACACTGGCTAAGATTTTTATTCTTTTGCAATCTTTTAATTTTGATCACTAATTATGACGAGGATATATCAATGATATATAACAACAACAAAATCAAAGTACATCCCATAAAAGCAAAATACTTTTATAGGATAGAAATTCGTATGTTTTTAATTGAGTTGGGCTGACCGATCTGACTTGACTCGTATTTGGGAACAGAAAACATCTATCATGATGTACCTAGAAGGGCAAGATTATGCCACATAGATTTGTACGAATAATGACATTTTGCCTTATAAATAACCCACAACTAATTTTAGCAAAAATGCGTTACTTTTTGAGTAGATCATTTCCATCTTCTTCCTGATTTCATCCCAATTAACTTAAGTATCAATTAGAAGGTCTGGATTGGGACCTTCCAATAAATCTGACAATCTGTTTCAAGCACTTTTTGTATTGAACTACTCTCAGGATCAGTTCAACCTCAACTCGAATCAAATTACTATGATTAATTAAATGTATTAAGTCTTTTAGAAAAAGAGAATGTGGCCAACATGGTTCATGGGATTAATATGTAACATTTCTCTTTAATTAACAGCTTCAACTGGTTTTGCAGAAATAATGTTGTTTCGTGACATAGAGAAGATTTACAATCTAAAAATTAAGCTTTATAAAGACCTGTCAGTTTTAATGCACATAGAAAGTCATTAATTTGTTGTGGGAATCAATCAGGTTGTAACTCGTCAGGCTCCACGTTCCTCAAAAATCGGTGACAGTAGATGCAGCTTAATGTGAGTAAAAAAAGTGTGCAAGAAATCTCGAAACTGATGCTCCCATTCCTTGTAGTTATGAGGACAAATAAGTGGAAGGTACAGGATTTTCCTCCTTACAGCTAATCACCCTGGATTCCAGTTCCTGAAAATTTAAGACGAGATGAATCTCATTAATTAGAGCCATCAATTTCTGGTAAGGGATTGTACAAGTCGTGCGCTCTCAGTTAGTGGTCTGGTGCCTAAATATATAAATAGATTTCTTGAAGCCGGAACATTTCTTGCAGCTACTGGATTTCATATATTTCCACAATCCCAAAAGGACGAATTTTGATGTTGGTGGCAAAAATTACTCCACATGTGGAATAGGATTAAATATTAATCCATACATACATATATACCTGCAGCTTATGATGAAATTAGTATGAGGTGTTTGGATGAAAATATGCAGATAATGGATTTATGTTGTGGTGTGGCACAAGGGGTCCCCCACCCACCCTCCAATTTTGAAGGTATGGAATTAGAGGCTGCAATTGCAAGATTTATTACCGTAAAGAGACACGTGAGATTGATAACAAAACAGGGTGGTGGTGTTTTAACTTTAAGGTTGTTGTGGAGGTTCCACTAATCAGCGGATTGGTACTTATTAGAGGGAACTGAGATCCACTACCAAAAGCAGAATTCAATATTTGACAACTTTGGATATACATATATGGTCCATATTCCTGTTCCAAGTAGTAGTATGTCCATTTGGGTTGTGTGGTGACGTTGGATGAATATTTGTTGTAGGCTGCGTGTATAGTGGAGATGAGCATGGCACAGACTTAATTAAGTAGTTGATGCTATTTGGTGAAGAATCTCCGGAGAAAGAATAAAGGTATTTAGTGGGTGTGGTCTCTCTCTGTCTTCTAGCCCAAGTGCTTCAAAGTCTGGATAAGAAATGCAGTTTCAGGTCATTCTTGGAAACTTCTCAGCGCCCAAAATGGGGTTGTGTTTTCGTCTGCCAAAATTGACCCACTATTTTGCATTTCAAATTTTCTGCTCTAATCCTGTTTATGGTTACTTTTTAGATCATGTTAGTGTGCAACCCTCACTATTTCTCTCGACACTTTTCTATATGGCCACAGATAGTAATTGGTCGAAGCGCAAAAAGTTGGACAATGCACCAGCCGGGAATCGAACCCGGGTCTGTACCGTGGCAGGGTACTATTCTACCACTAGACCACTGGTGCTTGGTTGACCCTAGAATGAGAAGATTTCTACCTGATGTGTTCCCAAACAAGTATCTTCCCCAAGGATGTCTATTGTTTACATACCGAATTTAAAATTATGATACTGACTTTTTGGTGAGCGAGTAAAAGATGGATTTGCCATTTAAGTAACTTTTCCTTTTTATTCGTATACAATACTAAAAGAAACTGCAATAAACTGAATGTTACATCAAATTAATAAAAGAAATGTTAAATTTCAACACACTCCTCATCCTCATCACCACCCTCATAATCCCAGTCCAGTTCAAAAGAGCCTGCGGACTTCATCAGCTCGGTTAGGCCAGTTATGTCCTCCAGATAAGTAGGATGGTTAATGGCTTGAAGGATGAAATCCAACCCCCTCTTCCGATATTCCGAGACCACCTGAACAAGAAGTTGAGAGAAACTTTGAATGCAAATATATTTGATGGTTAAAAGGCATAGATAGCATACTGTGAACAATGCCAGCAAACACATGTTATCTACTAATGGCATTAAGGGTGCACGTATCTTACAGTGGAGCTACAAGCTGTGCAACTAGTCGAGGCATGGCCTACGAGGGTCATCTGAGAAAACTGAGAGAGGGAACCTCGAATTTGATGGGGTAGAACACCAAGTGGTTGCTCATAGCCAGAATCACTTGAGCTAGAAAATTCAGCTTTGGCCAATATCCTGTACAAGCCATATAGAAAACGATACGTGAGCGTATAAAGGAGCCCAAGAATTTGGTCACGTATCTCAGCTAAATCTCACGCCTTTTTCATCCACACTCAGTTTCATTGAATAGATTTCATAAAGAAACTTACCCAGAAGGATGATGCAGAATACCTACAAGAAGTTCAACTGCAAGAGATGCTGCAATAGGAGCAAGCCCTGGACGTGTAACAGTACATTGCTGGTCTAACGTACGATTGGAGGTTGACTGTGGAAAAACCGGAATAATTAATGTTGTCATTATGGAATGGAGCGAATAATAAACCCAACAGTTGCTTTGAAGATATTTACATCAATAGGAGCAACAACATCATTGCAAAAGTAACAACCCAATCTCTGACTCCTAATGTTTTCCATGAGAGAGAGAGTTCCAACTTCTGCAGATAAATCATTCACATCTCCAGCTTTTACTTCATCAGAAGAGCTCAGAGGACCAGCTCCATGGCGCATAACTACAAAGCTATCAAACCCTAGCCCAGCAGTAATCGTGATCTGCAATTAAAGCAATCAAGTTCAGCAATCAGTAATGAAGGAGCACTTCTCTGTCTAAAAATGGATTTCAAAATCAAATGACACCAATGTCAAGGTAAACAGTAACAGAAAAATCAGTCACCATGGGGGAAATGAAAGAAGATCAACCTTGTTCGCATTTGCACAAAGAAGACTTGGGAGCCATCTACTTTCACGTGTATCAGTTAGCAAAAATATTGCATCATGAGAATCAATCAGATCATGCAAGTGTCGGCAGTCCTCAAGCACACTATTCTCTTCTTGGCTTGGTACAGGATGCCCAGGCATCGGGATAGCCATTACCACAGACTCTGCTTCCTGAGACAGAACACAAAAAAAAGGAAAAAGAGCAGAGAAGAAGATTTACTTAGGTGAAGACATCAATTCTTGAACACAATAAAAGAAAAGATAATACTACACACCACTGCTGGAAATATTCGGGCTAGACTTTTAACTGCAGCTTTAGCCTTAAATTCACCACCATTTAGGCAATCATCCAAGGTATACAGGGACTGCCGAAGTGGATTAGACATGGACACTTTGCCGCTATCAACAAGTGTGATCTTCCGCACACCCCATGCCTGCAAAAGAACAAAATTTGCTTTAACTGAGGTCGACAAATATTAAACTATATCCAGCAGTTCCAGACACATACCATAAGCATGCGAGCAACCTGGCATCCGAGCGTACCAGCTCCAAGAAGAAGACATTTTGCAGATGACAAGACATTGAGATTTAGGGAAGGCAGTTGACGCCATCTCATTAGCTTTAAGTTCAAATCAGCAGCTGCAATTGCTAACCTGTCAAATCAATGTGCAATTTTGTGATCAGAATATCATATTTAGGTTATGAGTTGTTCGGTGATAGTTTATGTGCCATACCTAGTGGGATCCATTGTCTTGGCAAGGCTGATACACCTTGACGTTTTTCTTCCTTTGTTATTATGTTCCCAACCAACAGCATTTGGCATGTTCTGATGATTTCTCAATTCTAAATAAATGCGTGCATACAAGATTGCATCAAGAGTGTAACTGCGGATACAAGAATAGAAAAGTCTGAAAGCAGTCACATAATTCTGATAGATTTACCTTGTACATTTGATATTGATGCTTCACCCACCAAGGATAATTCCAGGTCGGCAAAACCACGATTCTCACGATAGCAAAAAAAATGAACCTTCTGAAGGCTCCATCTTCTGCAAATAAACCACAAGAAGTTTCGAAGTGGCCAGCCAGGATTATTTGGAAGATGGCAAGGGTCATAAAATCCAAATAGGACCTGCAGGGGAATACGATATGTGGTTTACTTATTTAGTGTTAATTCATTTCCGCCAGCTGAACCTAGTTGGTAAACTAGGGGATTATCTATCTTGATTGGTAAATACATGCGTGTGCCTGTGCGCCTGTGCATGCATAGCTTAGCAGAATAATGCATTTCCTTCAAGATATAAGACAGACCTTATGACCCTCTCGTTGGCAAGCTTCAAAGTCAGCAAGATGCCTAATAGTCACAGCTGAATTGGAAGAAATAGACACCAGGAAGAATGGAACATCTGCAAGAAACTTGACCGTCTTGGCTGTCAATAGAAATGAAATTATACAAGACTAAGCCACAAATGTACAAAATATCTTTACCTGTTGTTGAGCACATGTTACGCCAATCATTACAAGCCGTTCTCACAGACTCTGCCTATAATCAGAACAGTACATTTGAAATAAAATCTAACATATCAAAGAGATATCTATAATACTGTCAAAATAATTAACATTTGGAGCACCTCTTCCACACTAAACCATTGAGCAGCTGGTTTCAGATGAACCACAGTTGCTGGAGGGTCAAGAACCAAAGCCGGGAAAGCAAACCAGTAGTGAAAGCTCCACTTTTTCAAGTCAGCAAAAGAAATAACAAGAAATCGTAAAAGAACACTACTGTCCTCCTCAACTTTTCCTGAGTTAATGTCCTCCCAGATCTAACAATTCACAAAAAAGCAAAATGACTATATATTTATATTCCAGGTGAGATTTTCAACATTTTAAATCAGTAAATCTCTCAGATATGGAATGGAATTTTCTCAACAAAAAAAAAAAAAGGAAAAAGAAAAATCTTTGCTCCCAGTAATAAAGAATTTAGGAGACAAGAAGAATTGATGGATTAAAAAAATACCTTTTCTGCTTCTGCCCTGAGGAGGCTCTGTTTGTCAAGAGCCTGGAATCCCTCCAATGTGTTTGTATTGTAGAGAATGCCGGGGACAGGACATCTGTTTCGGTTACCACGACTTATTGCTGGCACAAATGATTGTTCACTAGATTCAGGGGGTAAAGATTCAGCAAGAAGAGTTAAATGATTCGACACCTGATTATGTGAGCAAGGTGCATAAAAACCTGCATGAAATCAGAAGCAAAAATCCTGCATGCTTAGAATAACCAGCAGCTGTTATGAAATTCCAAAACACTACGCTATGGTTAATGCTGTATCACTAACTCTCTACCAATCCTCCCCATTCAATTTTCTAATTTCAGATGTAGTTGGAAAAACAAAGAAGACACCACCAATGTTAAAAACACTTCTTATGATGCAAACACGAGATTGTCATCAATGCCATCCTTAGGATGCCATTCGGAGGACCTAAAAGAAACAAACAGAGAGAGAGAATTGAGTTGAATCTGAGACCATAGAATCTCCCTACAGCATCCTCAACTCTGAAAATTTTCCTATATCCATCTTTTATTTCTTTTATCTGTCCACAACTTCTAATCTTACATTAATTACCTATGATCTGGTTAGTATTGCTACTACTACCATAATAGTATCAAAAGAAAAGTAAACTTCCGCTGCTGCCTGGTTCAAGGCCCCCATATTCAACTTTTCTATTTTCACCTTTTTCTCTTTGGATGAATAGTCAATCTGTTTGACTCCTTGGGTCAGTCAGCATCAGCAAAGATATGCTCAAAGATAGATGCAAACAAGGAGATGATAGAGAATACCTTGCCAGCAGCTCTAACATTCCATACGACAGAAGTGAAAACCGAGACAACGCAGGAAGGATTCTACATATTTTTTAACTCTAACCAATCTAATAATAATTGTTAAAGCCAGCAACTAAAAACATTACATGGCTGAACATTGTGAGTAAACCTATGTGCAAGCAAAAGCATACCCGTGATGGGAATAGGAGACTCATCAATCCCCAGTTTGTTGAGCTTCAATGATGATAACCTGTGCCAAAAACCTTCATCCACTGCACTTTGAAAGGGTGCAAATTGAAGAATCGATTCTTTCCCTTGATCCACCATACTAATATCGAACCCCCTACTTCTCCTTCACTTAATGCGTTGATCGACCCAATATGAATAAATCACAGTTTCAGAGAGAACAAACAGGTTAAGTTTAAATTGACAGACTGAAACTTGGGTCGAAACCGCTCTCAACGCCTACTATGGACGATTCCGCGAAAATTCAACACCAAAGATCGTCGATTCCCAAAAGTATAGTTGCACAATGATGAACAGTAAAAAATTTAGGGCACAAAGTTATGATTGGGTTTGGGGGAAAGGGCAACGTTCAATTGCCAAAAGCTTCCCAACGTCGACGTTTAGTGTAGACATTAGACATAAGTTTAATAATCGTTTGGAATTTCCGGTATGTTGATAAGCCCAACTAGTTTTAATAAAACGAATAATCCCTAGGGATTTATTCCCATATATGATCAACTACCAGACCAACCCTGCATTA
Source organism: Sesamum alatum (assembly GCA_034509735.1). Classification (NCBI taxonomy): domain Eukaryota; kingdom Viridiplantae; phylum Streptophyta; class Magnoliopsida; order Lamiales; family Pedaliaceae; genus Sesamum; species Sesamum alatum. The sequence continues at coordinate 56,644,669 of JACGWO010000001.1, forward strand.
AAAATTTAAAATTATGAATTTGAAATACTTAATAACAAATTTTTTAAATTTATTTGGATGATTTTAAATTTTAAATTATTAATTTTAATTCTAATTTTATATTATATTTTATTGAATATAGATGGATTTTAAATTTTTTCTTCATTTTTTTTTTAATTTTTTTCTCCTAATCAAAATGCATCTTTAATACTTTTAATCCTTTTCTTCTTTATACTGCAAACGATCTTATTGCACAAACTATAAACAAAGAAACATTATATTATAATTGATGCAAGCAAAAAATAGTGTTGATGTTCAAGTGAAGTACAAGATAACGAAGTAAAATTATTACAAATTTTTTAGCAGCGTGAACCTATTATAGCCAGCCAGCAATTTTTTATAGGCGTCAACAATAATTACACAGAAGAATTAACTTAAAATGAAGAATCTTTCCATTAATGTTTTTAATAGCTGTCTGAACATGCATATCATCAGAAATCTAATATTTAAAAAGGAAAAAAGAAAAGCAACACTAAAATACCATTTTAATTTATATAATTAATCCATACTCCTCCAACGAATCTCAACTGTCGCCATAAGTATACATTACTTCAAAACCAACTTGTTCGACGAAAGGTCACTGTGAGACGACGACAGCATCAAGAATCGACATAAGAAACCCGTCGCCTTTTCTGAGGGAAAATTATTTGCTGAGCGTATTCGGCTGATGCAGAGACCTTATCAAGAATGTTGCTCAAAGCCGCACGAATTGAACTAAAATGCAATTCCTCTGCTGCACTACTGCTAGTAATTAAGAATACAATCTTGACTCGACCACCCAAGGTAGACATCTCACTTTTCAACAGTTGCCCAGGAAGATCGCTGATAGCTTGTTTTACATTAAACAAGAGATCAGGTGTGTAGTCACAGCAAAGCGAAGCCCTCAGCAAGACCGACCCACCATCTGCTTTATCCTCAAGTTTCTCAACTTGTACTTCGTCGGTGTCCATTGGGACGTGCAAGCCTTCACTGGCCGGTCTTGCAGTTTCCTTCAGTTGCTTCACTTCGCTTATGACTTCAGCAAGTAATGTAGCTTTATCCATCTGCAAACCAAGAATGGTTGTTGTATCAATTAATAAGTTGACTTAATCTACGTATTTAGGGATTCCGGGCTAATCTTAAGTTATCAGTAAAGGTCTCTTGATGGTTTTTTAGCCCCAATTACAAGACCATATCACGTCGTTCATGTGCAAACACAAATTCCAGTCGTTATGAGAACAAACGTATTATTATATAATATCGGAAAGAGACCCAAGGAGAAAAAGAGGATGTATGTATGTAATTCATCGCACATCAGCTGATGGGTCGGTAATCCTACAAGTAACACAACTTATCAGCTTTGACTTCTAAAAATTAAGTAATGCTCAAACATTCAGAAGAAGATGGTGACTAGCTATAATTACATATTTTAGTCATCAGCACCACATTATGTTGACATTTTGGCAATATAAAAACCTTTGACTTGATGGGCACTAGAATATTTTTTAGCATGGCAAGAAACTTGATGATCCCAGCACTAGAAACCGGAAACCAGACCAACATACCAGCAAGAAAGAGAAACCAAGAAATTAATGAGGTTCGGTCCTAATTGGCCATGATCAGAAATCCAAACAACTTATGGAATTCGTCATTTCTACTGAATTATGCAAATCAATTAACAAAAGAAGAGAAAATGCAAATCAATTTTTGTTACTACAAGGAAATAAGATTTATTAACCTTTCCACTGATCGGCAGAAGACCTCTGAGCGTGGCCAAATGTGCATTTATCCGCTCTCTCCGCCTCCTCTCTGCGTCGCTATGGCTCTTCAAAGCAGCCATAGTCTTTGGCTCTGAACCCGCAATTTTCTTCCCCATTGTCTCCGAAGCTTTCACTAACTCGCCTTTCTCACCATCCAACACCAATGTCTGCTTAACAGACATAGGCCCGTCAGCAATCCCACTTAAGTTCCCGGACAAGTACTTATTAGAATACATAATCAGATTCTCTCCCCCAACCTTATCTACGATGTTTACTAATGCAAATCAAAAACCAGCACACCAATGAACGAATGCTTTGCGCGAACCCTCAAAAGTATTCACGAAACAAGAACAAGAAGTCTTGGCGAACATCAAGAGGCGTTTGTGCCTGTGCGAAACTATAAGAAAATATAAAATCTCAAACACCTGCTGCAACTACAAGCAACGCATGTGCAAAATTGTGTGAGAAAGTGATGCATGGAATGGACATTAGTTTCTCAAAAGATGCGATGAGTAAGGAAATCAAGACACATGTCAAGACAGAGGCGGGTTTATCAGTTTGAATGAATATATATATATATATATATACTTTGGCAGCCTGTTGGAGAGTACGATGAATTTATAATACCCTATAAATAGACAAGGGAAGAGAATAACTAAACCGCACATTCCCATTTTGGTTATTTTAGTCCAAACGTATTGTCAACTAAAATTAATTATCTAAGGTACTCACACTTTAATAAATAATATAAATATATTTGATTTTCTGTTTGATTGATTGAATTATAAATATTGTGTTAGAGTCCGGCAAACTCATAACAAGCGTGAACGTAGTACCTAACTAAAATAATGGATGTGGGGAGCAGCAGCATGAGAACTACTATTAGTTGATGGAGTTTTAAAGTAAATTACTTTTTCTTTTTTGTTTTCTTCTATTTCTACACATTATTATTATTACTGGTAAGTCAAACGGAATCTTTGTGGCCAGTTACTACCCGTATTGATGTGACAGAAGTTCCAAGGTGGGGCTGCTTAATTCCTTATTATACTCGAACGATGCTTAATGGTGTACAATTCAAAAAAAGTAACAGATGATATAATAAATATATAACATTTTTTCTGTGGTTAGTTTGATTCAATCAAAATTGATCCGTATTAAAATTTTCGATTAAATCTATTCCAATTGGTAACTGACGAGACAAGCAATTTCTTTTATGGAGGGCTTGGAACCTCCACCAGTAAGGGCTGATGCCCCAGATTGAATAAACTCTTTCAGGCAAGTACGTACATACGTACGTACGGCAATAAGTGCAGCAATCAAACTTGGCTTGGCCCCACTAGTTTACCAACCAAATACTTTAGGCCTGACAGTTGACTCAACTGTTATAGACTACAATTTTCAGCCTTGTTATTAGGTGAAAGATCATTAACTAATTAACAACAAACAACCTCAACTGTTAATAATTTGTCCAATCAAATCTTCAACTTGCTTTTGGTAAACAGCGGCAGGCAGGCAGGTGTGCAACAGCATGCGCGCAGCGACGTGGAGGTTGTCATTGTTGCCCGCCCGGCAGCTTTGATTGTAATGACATGATTCTTCTTTGAAATTTATTCAGTCTCCGTTTTCCTTGGCTTTCTGTACTACTCTAATTTCATGCTTATTGTTTTTTAAATATATATATATATGAATGCTTACGTTTTATTCCAGTCTATTATAGGAGTCGCGGACAAGTCGAGTCGGTTTGCGAAGCTTGCGAGCCGGTTCAATTTTGAGCTCGACTCGAGCTCGAGTTTTCACAAATATATAAAATCTAAAGGGTAAATTACAACCACCTCCCTTGAAATTTAATATAATTACAAATACTCTTTCATTGTTTGAAAAATTACAAATACCCCTTGAGGTTTGTAACCGTCTAACAAATAACTCATTTATATTTATTTTTATGGGTGAACTGACCATATTCCATTATGCATTTTATTTATTTTTTAAATTTTTGTACTACAATCTGTAGGGAGAGGTTTTTTATGCTTTTTCAACAAATGAATAATAATGCAATTTGCTTTGATCGATTCTTCTATAATTTAAGAAAAAATTCAAAGGCAAAATGGTCAATTTCAAGTATTTTGTTAAAATTACAAACATTAATAGGATATTTACAATTTTTCAAATAATAAAAGGGTATTTATAATTATACCAAACCTTATGGGAGGTAACATTAATTTACCCAAACCTAAAAGAAAAAAAATCACTACTTTGGGCCCCTGGGACATTGCCTCCATACCAGGCCCGCACAAATAGGTATTTTTGGGCCGTAGCTGGCAGCCCATATCATCTTGTAGATTACGACGGCGTTTAAGTCCGGGGGAAGGACTCAATTTCCTCCGCCGACAGGTAAACCTTCTTCAACAGTTCTTGGGCAAGCCCTTTTCTCCTTCCAAGTCTCCGGTAAGATGCGAGCAATGAAATTTGTAATTGCTTGAAATCCGCGTGCAAACCCCTGAACAATTAATAATTTTTTCGTTACATTTTTTTCTTGATGAACTTACATAATCAAATTCTTGTCAAGACTGTCCAGATGTTGATGGCTTATGTTGGATTGCCGAAATTTTCTGTAAGATTGAAGATTTAGACCCAACATCTCAAGTAGTACTTTGTCAGCAATATGATTTCTTTCAGAAATTAGAACATTTTAGGATACTTTCAGTTATCTCTTTCTCGTTAGTTCATTATGTCCTGAAGTTGGTGTGTTTACTTTCTAATGGCTGTGAAGTGTGAACATTCTTATATTAAGTCAAATATTTCACTTGTAAGAACTGTTCTTTATGCTGCTATATTGAATCTCGCGTAAAATGAGAAAAAGGGTGTTTTCAGCTGGATTTCAATGGAGTTCCTTATCAGTTACTCTCTTAGATAAGGAGGTTGCTTGCTCGCTTATAATGTCCTTGTGCATAAATTCTCTTATGAGAATGTATTGTAAATTTAACAGCTGATTGTATAATTTGGTCCGACTCCATATACTACCTCTCGTCCTCTTTGTATCGCTTTCTGATTTTCTCTCAAAGAAAGGCACGGCCAGGAAGGCTTTTAAAGCTCATATGATTAATTCTTGGTTTCGTGTTTTACTGATAGTTTGGAGGTTTACGCAGGCAATTGCAATGGAATCGACTCTGGATAACATTAGTCCGGGCTCTGATCCAAAACCTCCAGTCATATACCGATGCAAGAAATGCCGTAGAATTGTTGCTACAGAAGAGCACATTGTCTCCCACAATCGTGGAGAAGGACAAAAGTGCTTCAAATGGAAAAAGAGAAACGGTGACTTGGATGTCGAGACACCAGAATGCTCCTCTATTTTCGTGGAGCCCATGAAATGGATGGAAGCAGGTTAGTTTAAACCTTAACCATTACATTTCCCCTTATGACCATCTGGTAGAATCTCTTACCAAAATCCTTGGCTTGCTGGTGCTTTGTATTGGCAGTGGGAGAAGGTTGTGTAGAAGACAAACTCCAATGCATCGGTTGCAAAGCCCGATTGGGTTCCTTCAATTGGGCAGGCATGCAGTGCAGTTGTGGGACGTGGATTAATCCTGCATTTCAGCTGCACAAAAGTCGTTTAGATGAGTGCCGTGGTTAAGTTACTATGTTTGCCTCATTGGCTGATGAGACATCTCGATGATCTGTAAATGCTTTGATGATGCTCTTAGCAATCTTACATAGAATGATGTCTTTTTTGCCGTCATGACGTCATTGCCTTCCCTTTGCTGCACATGTTTTAGCTGTTGAATGAGGATGTCAATAAATTTTCTCCAGAAGTTCTGATGGAGCTCTATCTACGCGTTGAAGAAGCTGGACTAGCTGTTAAAAGTGGTGGTGATTTTGTTTAGAATTTCTGCATCATCAACAGATATGTGTTCCCACAAGGATTGATTACACAGTTCTGAAGTGTGATTAGATTTGCTTTTGTAGTTTTACTTGGCTTCTCTGCTGGAGGAGGGAAGGAGCTATACACAGGGATGATTGACTACTACCTTCACTTGTATATGTTTCTCATAATTTCGGATGAAGGTTAAATAAAAAGGGGTAAATTATAGGGATAATTACATTTACACCCCCTCACCTATTGTGCATTTACACAAACCACTCCTATCTTTTGAAAAATTACAGAAACCACCCCTGGCAGCATTTAAAACCCCAAAATACCCCTATTGACTTAGTCAAACTTAATATAAATTTTGAAGGACAAAATTGCCCTTCGGGGTGTTTCTATAATTACCAAAAGATAGAGGGGGTGTTAATGTAATGTTTATGAGGATGAGTAATATGACCCCATATATTTTTTTTATTATTTATATCAAATTTAAATTTAAATTTAAATTATTTTATCAACTTTTTTTAGTTGAATCTCTATAAAAAATTATAATTTTTAATAATTGAAATATTAAATTGTTCAATTAACATATATTTATAAAGTTAGCTACTAGGCTATACATTTAAATTATAATTATCACACTTGTATAAATTATTTTAGATTCTTAAAATTAAAAAAATATTTATCCTCTATTTTTATTTATAATTAAACTTAATAAATTATATCAAACTTAAATTTAAGTTTAAATCATTTTATAACTTTTTTTTTTATTGAATCTTTACATAAATTACACCTTTTAATAATTAAAATATTAAATTATTCAATTAATATATTACAAAAATTTAGTTACTAGGCTATATATTTAAATTATAATTATTACACTTTTATAAATTATTTTAAATTCTTAAAATTAAAAGACTATTTATCCACTATGCTTATTTGTATTTAAATTTTACTATAATTAATAAATTATACATATATAAAAAAATATATATATTTATACATATATGATATATATCTATATTTTTGTACATACATATTTAGATAGCGGATGAAGGTGGAGGAGGGCGACAACGAAGGCGGGTGAAAACGGAAGAGGGGTCGGGCACAGGCAGGGTGGCCGGGGTGAGGGATAATTTTTTAAAAAAAAAAATAATTTAAAATATCTTTTTAATAAATAAATTATTTATTTTACTAATTCTGATATAATTTATATAAAATTCATAAATTATTTTGAATTACAATATATTAATTTTAATAAAATTTAGTTATAAATAAAAATAGAGGATAAATATTTTATCAATTTTAATAATTTCAAATAATTTATTCAAGTATGATAATTTTTTGATTCAAACTTATAATCTAATTACTAATTTTATAAATATATATTAATTGAATAATTTAATATTTCAATTATTAAAAAATATAATTTTATATAGATTCAATTAAAAAAATTTAATAAAATAATTTAAATTTAAATTTAAGTTTGATATAAATAATTAAAAAAAAATACATATAGATCATATTACTCATCGTCATAAATATTACATTAACACCCCCTCTATCTTTTAGTAATTACAGAAACTCCCCTAAGGGTATTTTTGTCCTTCAAAATTTATATTAAAGTTTGACCAAGTCAATAGGAGTATTTTTGGATTTTAATGGCTGACAGGGGTGGTTTCTGTAATTTTTCAAAAGGCAGGGGTGGTTTGTGTAAATGGACAATAGGTGAGGGGGTGTAAATGTAATTATCCCTAAATTATATCGACAACAATGTGAGGTTAGTTTTAATTATACAAATATTTTATGGCTTTTATAAGAGGAAAAAATGCAATTTACCTCCATGTGTTAAGGGAAATATGCAATTTACCCCCCAATAAAAAAAACAGCAATTTATCCTTCTGTGTTTTCATAAATGGAGCAAATACTCCTTTATGGCCAGTGGTGTATAACACGCGCCTTGAATGCATTTCGGCATATTTTTTTGCTATTAAAATATATTATTTTATATTTAATATATTTAATATTAATATATATTAAATTTATTATATATTATTAAATATATTTTATATATATATATATATTAATATACATATTAAAATGTATTCGTCTTCTTCTCCGACGCGCCGCCGCTCCCCTCGCGCCCGCCGTCGTCATCTCTCCTTCACCATCTCTTCCGTACAGCCACAACTCCCTCTTCCTCCGTTTCTTCTTCTACCCTTGACCCAAAACAACTTAGAGCACTCCAAATCTCGCCACCGCCACTCCCCCTCAGCAGAACTCGCCGCCGCCGCTCCCCCTCGCCAGATCTCGCGGCCGCGGCTGCCGCCGCACCCCCTCTCCGCATCTCGCGCTACCCCTCCCTCTCTCCTGAGCTCGCCGCCTCCCCTCTTCGCCTTCCGCCCATATTGCCACCACCTCTTCGACTTCCGCCCAGATCCGCGCCCCAGTCGTCTTCCTTCCCTCGTCTTCCTCGCCCCCTGTCATCTTAAAGGTCGCCGACCACCTCCCCCTCTCGGCTCCCCATAGGTCGCCACCCCCTCTCCCCGCCGTTGGCCATCCCCTCCGTCCCCCCTCTCTCCCTCTATCTATATATATATATGTATATATACATAAACATATATTTATATATACAACTTATAAATATATTCAAATTTATTATCTATAATATAATAATTTTAATTGAACATTTGCTTAAATCTAAACCGTGGATTCTAAATTCGATAAAATTTAAATCGTTGGGCTATTAGATAAATCTAGACCTTAGATTAAAATCAATCCAACAGCTTTTAAATGAAAACATAAATGTCATTTTTAGATTATGTAATTTTTTTATATGTTACGTTTATATATTAAATGCTATAGAAAATATAAAAAGATTTTTTTTAATATTTATAGCATTTTTAGAGGTTTGCGACATTTTTTTCACCTACTAGAACTGAGAAAAATGAATATTGGGATAGTTTTTGTTGTCAAAGGAGAAAATAAGATTTTTTTTGGCTTTTTATGGGTATAAATAGGAAAAAAGGGAGTAAAATGTGCATTTGGCACCAATTTTCCCTTCTAAATGCAGCAGCTAATGACAGAAGACCGTTTACTTGCGTTGACTAACGACATGGGTTTTCTGTTAAAGTTAACGGCTTGGGACCATAAGTGTCAAAAAATTAGGACTTTGGGACCAAAAATATCGACAACCAAAAGTGCGGGACCAAATGTGAGAATGACTCTATTCTATGGGACAAAAAGTATAATTTTGCGTTTCTAAAATATTATTTTAATATATGTAAAGAATTTTATCTTGAGAAAAGATAGGCTTGTGGGTTGTTGGCCCAATAAAATGGATCAAACCCATTTTAAAATTTATGGGCCGAAATTCAAACAGAACCAATAGTTCAGCCCATCATTTACTGGGCCGTTCCCGCGGGTCCAGGAGTCGTCAATTCAAAACCCTAGAAAGAGCCGTTGCAATTAGGTCGTTGATTCATTCTTAAATTTCCAACCATACGAGCTACACGCAGCTCATAACCATTCCTAATGTTAATTCTCGTAATTTAGTCGTCTCCTGGATCAATCTTAATTTTCGTTTCTATCGAGCTTTTAACATTTTGAATTTGAAAAACCTAAGTTTGTCGCGACAGAATACTCCAGGCAGACAATCTTGACGGCGGCCTCCTTCGGAATTTTGAGGAGAAGATGGAAGGTTCTCGCCCCTGCAAGAGTTGCAGGAATAGAACTCTGGTCCCCGATGATGTAACAGGCAACATGGTCTGCGCATCGTGTGGCGTCGTTCAGGATTTCGACAATTTTCAGGCGCATATTGGCGGCGTCACTGGCGAGGCTGGTACTTATGTTCGTGTCGGCACTGTTGGTAGTGGCAGTGTTCGCAATTACAAGGAAAATAAAATTTTTGAAGCCCAGAAATTGATTGAGGATTTTATGTTCAAACTAGGGCTTTCGGGTTCGAAGTCTCATGAGGTTAAGCTTTTGGTTGAGAAAATTACTGATGCAGAATATGGCCAGGGAAAATGGTTTCCAGTTTTTGTTGGCGCTTGTGCGTATGTTGTGATGAGGAAGGATCAGAAGATGTTGCCGATTGTTGAAGTCGCGGATTTGGTTGGTTGCGATGTTTATGAATTAGGTCGAATGATTAGTCGGGTTGTCGATTTTATTGATTTGAAGTTGCCAGAGTTTGATATCGTGAAATCTTTTGAACGCTCGATCAAGAGTTGCCCAAGTTTTGGCAAGGTTCCGGAGGATGTGGTTCAGAGGATGTTGCAGCAAGGGGTGTTTTTGATCCAATGTTTGATCAAGTGGTTTGTGACCACTGGAAGGAAGCCTATGCCTGTGGTGGCTGCAGTCTTGCTTTTTGTCGGGGAATTGAATCAGGTACATGTAAAAATTGAAGATTTGGCAAAGGAATTGCATGTAGCTGTTATTACATGTAGACGCAGGTATAAGGAACTACTAGAGAGGCTTGTGGCAGTTGCTAAAGCCTTGCCTTGGGGAAAAGATGTAACAGTGAAGAACATTGTGAAGAATGCTCCATTTGTCATTCAGTACATGGAGATGAAGTCGACAACAAATTGCACGCGGAAAGGAGAGAGCTTTGAGGATGTCCAGTATGACATGGAAGGATTGGTTGGTGACTGTTTGAGCAAAGAGATTGGTTATAGATTTGATAGCTATACCGCAGAAGATTCCAGCTCTCAATATTTTGAAGTTGACCACGCTTCAAATTCGAGCAGTGATTATCCTGACAAATTCCAGATTTCCCCCGAATCTCTGACCATGATTTATTCTAATTTCTTGGATGAAGTTTCTTTGGTCAAGGCCACTGAAGAGATAGGTATAGGGAATAAACGGAAAAGGCGAAAAATGTTCGACCTTCAAGCATGTACAGATTGGTGGCTAGGCAAATCAGACTTGAGCAAAAAGCTTCTCTTAAAGCAGATATTGGAAAAGGATGTGGGGTTGGACGCAATGCCCCCATCTTTTGATAAGGCATGCTTAGTTAGGGGAAAGCGGCAGGAAAAGATAAAAGCTGCCAAGCTGCGTATCCAGAGAATTATGCATCCTGGAATTGCCACCTCTGGTTATAGCAATGATATTTGTCTTTTTGATACAGAAAAATCTGAGAAGAAGAGAAAGAAAATGAAAGTGGATATGGACTGGGAAGATCTCATCATTGAAACTCTCCTACTTCATAATGTAAAGGAAGAGGAGATAGAGAATGGACATTACAATGTCTTATTGGCTTTGCATGTATTTGATGATGGCATTGCATGAATGGTTGCAATGAGGTGCAGTGATGTCTATGTTTTAAACTGAAGCTGCTAGTACAGAATATGCAGACATCAGTTTGGCAGAAGCATTTCTCTACCTGAAACTTCTACAGGCAGAAGTTTCCTTCTATTCTTAATCTTCCTGTCAATTTATAGGACATTGATATTGACGTTCTTTATATGATCAATTTATCACAAAAACGGCTTTTCTTCTCTTGTTCATTTTCTTGCATTTCAACAGATCTCTTCTCTGCATTATTTTGCGTTTGTGTTGGTTGTATTCCGAATAGTTAGATGTTACTGAAAAATTATGTAAAAACAAATGCCTTCTGTCAAGATTTAGTCAGTTCCATGAAAATATATATATATATATATATATATTTCTAATATACTTGTTTGCCTCCAGCACTGCATTATTGTTCTTTGGACTATGGAATTTTATGAGAACAAGTACTCGAATGGAAGATGAGAAACAAAGACATGAGAGCACATCATTTGGAACTTGATGCAGTTCTTGATGTGCCTCAATAACAAGATAAGCCTGATGTTTCTTTCATTACTGGCCTGCAGCAAATGCGTCGACAGGGAAAGTCTTGGTGATGCCCGCAAGACTCTTGAAGTGGATCTTGCCGGTGGGTGGATCATCAACAATTATCTCACTGACTGGAGGCCACAGCATCAGCTCCTTGGCCTTCACTCCCTTGAGCTTCTTGATTCTCTTCTTCTCCACATACCCAGTTATATCTGTGTCATAGCTCACAAGCTTGCTAATCATCTTGAAGTTGTGCTCCACTTTCTTCTTTTGCTGGATCCACATGTAGCCTGTGCTCCTCACGAATCCTACTTCAATCACATCAGCCAGGGGCAGTAGCCCTTGTGGCAATTCAAACTCTTCCAGGAGGGATATCGCCATTTTCAACCCTTCTTCATGACCTTTCTTGACAATTCCTCCTTCCTTTTGTGCCATTGTTAGGGATATTTTCTTTCACTTCTTCTATTCAGTTGTAAGGTTAGTGGGGTTTCTGAGTTATTGGCCTGTTCAGAATTTATACAGAGTAAACAGCCTGCAGGAAGCCAAAACGCAATGGAGAAACCAAAGTGATGGACATTGTATTGTCCACTGAATCCAGCACTTGAACAGCAACTTTGGTCATCATTTTCATCAAAGTATGTACAATATTTTCCTATTTGTTCTTGTGCCGCTTATCCTGAGAGAGCGCTTTTGGTATTAAGTATATGGATTCGCCATAATGCTAGTTCTTGCCCAAGAAAGAGAACCAACTTATGCAACCCTCCAAACATATACGTCTAGAATCCCATCTCCACCCGACAAACTTTCTTCCATTCATACAAACAATGTAAATTATAATGGACTCTATTGGGGTTCGTCATAATTATAAATATTTTATCGTTGTTAACATAATTACAAATACTCATTTGAAATTAATGAATGTTTAACAAATACCCCTTGTGGGCTGTCACGGGGGGGTGTTTGTTAGCCAATCATTAATTTAAGGTGTATTTATAATTTTTTAAATAATAAGAAAATATTTATAATTATGATAAATTTCAAGGGAGTCCGTAATAATATACCCTGCAAGCAAGTTTGATAATTTCGGCCCACAAGTTTTAGGATGGGTTTGATTCATTTAATTGGGCAGATAGTTACACAACCTACGTTTATCATTTGGATACTGCATATAGTTTATCGTTCTGAGTTGAGGGAATTAACTGTAAATTGGTTGGGGTAAAAGTGAAAGTGTAGGAGAAGAGGAAATAAAAGGTGATGTATAAGAAAAAGTTTAGTATTTGGTTTGGGGTAGAGATAGAGGGAAAGTAAAACTGGATACATATGAAAATCATATGTAGTCCAATTTCATTTTTATACAAAATTGGGCGAAAAAGTGGAAGTATAAGGCCAAAAGGACAAAAAAAAAAAAATATATTTTATTTTTATTTACTCTATTTTCCATATATATATATATATATTTTACTCAAATTCTTTTCTCCTTCCCGCTGATAATACCATATATAATCGCCAGAGAAAAGATAACCCAATCGTTGAAAAAATTATTATACGTCGAAGTCAACAACCCGATAAACATACTTGCATTTGCGATTTTTTTAGAATTTTTTATTACTAATTTGCTATTAATCTTGATTGAATAATCATTTTCCCTAATCGTGTTCACTTTTACGCTGCCGACACGAATAATTTTTATTTTATTTAAACTGAATAAGTAGTTTAGAATAAATTAACAATATTCATTTTGATGAATATTTTTATTAACAAAAAATATTTATTGTTCTTGTTTGATATATATATATATATTTATTTATTACTAAGGTTTTTAGATTTTTGATATTAGTATAATACTAACTTATTTATTTTTTAATACAAAATGAAGAGAAAGGGTTAAATTGTAAAATTATACAAATGAGTCTTTTCTTCTCAATCTAATTTCTCGTACCAAATAAGGGAAAGTATTTGAGATTTACTCCCTTCCAATCTTACCAAACAATTTGAAGGAAAACTATTATTCTTTTTCTCCCCCTCCTCCTTTCACTTCCCCTTTCCTCTGATCATTTCAACCAAACGAAGCCTAAGGGTTATGATTCAAAGCCTTAGACTTGAAAATACAAGCTTTGTAATTAATTGGTCGTATTTAGGATATTCCAAGTTGCTTTTTCTGAGAAAATTTCATCTTGGTCAAGTTATAGTGCAACTTGCCTTAAAATTTAATTTTATGAAGTAATTATAAGTCAAGTATTTGGCTACGTGACTGCAAAGCAATTGGATGACGGGTCATGTTCGTGTAAATTACACTGCACCAATTAATGTCCTTTAATTTTCAGGTTTGTTTAATGTAAAGTAAACTCGACACAAATATTTATATATCATTTTGTATCACGTCATCGATGTTTGATCATATTATTAAGAAAATTGACCATATTTCTTTCGTATCAAAAGTCTTTCTTTATTTCCCAATGTTATGATTGAGAATTGAAATTGATGTTTTAATTTAGTCATTGATCCACCAACTGATTTATGATAAGATCACATGTAGTTTTTTATTTTCAGAAAAAGAAGCAAGAGTAGCTAGCTAGTTTTGCATAAATATTTGCAAATAGATTCATTTGTTCGATGATTGGAAAAACTAAGTATTTGCGATCCAAATTCTAATATACTCCAAAATTAAAGGTTTAATGTAATTTAACTCTATGTGATATTATAAATAAGCAAATTACCATTTTATGAAAAAAAAATAAATAGCAATTTGTGTCTAGGGAGTAAATTTCTCTATTTTAAAAAACACAGGGAGGTAAATTACTATTTTATTTTTCATAAGGGATAATTTGCTCATTTACATTGCTTGCATTTTCCCCCCAAAATTGAATAATTGTTTCAACTTATTTATACTTTGCCCCTTAATTTCCCTTCTTTTTCCATTTATTATAAAAATAAAGAAGAAAAGAAATTAAGGCCCGCGTGATACGACACGCTCCTCCAAAAACTTGAAACATCTAAAACCAGCTGACGCTGCATGGCTTACGTTACTCGACTTGAAGGTGAGATAGAGCAGAAAAACAGAAGTTTCAGTATAATTTGTGTGGGGACATCAGACATGCATCTAACTTGCTCTCTAATTAAAATACAAGTTTCAGACATATTTATATACCAATCTTGTTTTCTTGCATCAGTCATCTAACTTGCTCTCCAATTAAAATACAGCCTGCACGCGGACAACACGTTAATTATTAATCTGTCTATATATATTAGGTGGTGAACATGTCGGATTGGTTCATCACCAAAATCATCGACCTTGTTTTCTTGTTCATCAATACCTCAGATTTTCATCGATCGATCAGGAAAACAACTTCCTTAAGATATACTAATTAAGCTATTAGCTCCTGTAAAGTCTCAACATGACGGTTAGCTTTTTGTCTTTCTGCTGTACTAGTAGCTTATAAACAGTTAGATGTTGCATTTGTGTTGATGAATGTGCATGCATGCTCTTGTTTGTTTGTATATATGTAACTATCGATCCATCAGACTTTCTTCAGAAAGAACATGGAAGAAAATCTTGATTTTCATAGACTTCTTGCGTATGCTGATTGCTGACTGACTGCATAAATCTTTAACTTCATGAAATGTGCTGAACCCAAATCTCGTGTGCTGGAAGTCGTGTTTCTTTGTTCTTACAGTACAGCTCATGCGTGTAAGACAGTACTGTACAAAGAAGAACAAAGCCATTACTTCACCATTTTTAACAAAATTAAACCCTAAACTCAAAGTTCCGATCAACGAAAAGGCAATGTTTGTTTGAGGTTGATTCGTCCTAATTAAGGTTTTCCTATCTTGGCTCAATTAAGTGCATAAATCATATATAATTTGTATGCGAAACTGATAATTTGCATTTGCATGCAAGGAATGGTTATTGGTCCACTCGTTCTTAGGACATGCGATATTTGTACAATAATATGCAGCTGTATGTGTTACATGTCCGGTTTTCTATGTTACTCTGTTACTTAACACTACTGAAAAACTAAAAACAAAACTTATTGAATTTTGATCGAACCAAATCAATTACAAAGCAAGTGTGATACGTTTGTCATGTGATTAGTTACTTTTCTTGAACTGTACACCAATACACAACAACTGGGCAACTCTTTATCAGGATTATTTACAACTATTTTTT
The DNA here is from genome assembly GCA_034509735.1 of Sesamum alatum. Classification (NCBI taxonomy): domain Eukaryota; kingdom Viridiplantae; phylum Streptophyta; class Magnoliopsida; order Lamiales; family Pedaliaceae; genus Sesamum; species Sesamum alatum. The sequence continues at coordinate 56,660,297 of JACGWO010000001.1, forward strand.
TCAGATTGTGGAGATGAGAGTGCACATGGACTGTCCTGGTTGCGAAACCAGAATAATGAAAGCTCTTTCCAAATTAGATGGTACGAATTTCCTGCTGCACCCTTAATTTTATTTTGATTTTGACCCCCATAATGTTCAAACCTCTTCTGCCTTACCTTTTTATTTTTCTTTAAAAAAAAATCATGATTATTTACTAAATTTCTCATGCTCTCTTTACTCTGATCATATTTTACTGACTGAGCTGTGAAAATAACTAGGAGTGGACACGATTGACATAGATATGAAAATGCAAAAAGTAACGGTGACGGGGTGGGCTGATCAGGATAAGGTGCTCAAAACAGTAAGGAAGACCGGGCGGAAGGCGGAGCTCTGGCCATTTCCATACAACCCGGAGTACCACAACTTTTACACCCACTACTACGGGACTCTGCCTGATTATTACTACTCAGACACCACCAGCGGCCCAGCCAACTATTTCGTGGCTGAGCGGCCCTCAACGTACAACTACCATGAGCACGGCTACAATGGGCACGAGCACGGCTACTATCAGCAGCCACCGTCCTCGGCTATTCTTGATGATCGGGCCATTACCATGTTTAGCGATGACAATGCCACTGGTTGCTCTGTAATGTGATCAAATGAGAAGCAAAAACTTGAATACCCAATGATGATAATATACAACAAATTTATTTCTTGCTCCTCATTGATGGGTTGATGAGACTAAAGCATAATATCATATCTCATGGAGACAGAATTTTCTATTACACTGTCAATGAAGAGCGACAGAAGAAGCTAGCACCGATGGGTGGTGCAGAGTCCTGTTGCTTTATTGTGTCGGCAACATGGGCAACGACTCCTGCTCCCGCATTATGAAGCCATTCATTTTTCACCTGTTTTATTGAAAGGAAAGAATCAGATGAGACTGAAGAGTAAGCATACTGCATGAATGAAATATAAGAGATTTGCAATTGAAAACACTTGCATGAATGTTATAATGGGCAAAGAAGGGCCAAAATGCCGAGCGAAAGCTGACATCGACTTTGATCCATCCCAATCGTTGTAAACCACGTATCATTTCCTCTGTAACAGACAACGGTCATTTCCCCGAACTGATTCAAGATAGTCAGTCTTCAAAGCAGTCAGATGTTAGAATCAAACATTGTATTATTACCTTCCATAATCTCATGATATTCTATGGTGTTCTGAGTGTTGGGTTCATTTTGAGCAGCAACCTTTGCTTTGGCTGCCTCTGGAAGGAAATGCGGACTCTCAGACAAAACTGGTGGGGAATACTCCACATTGACAATATGTTTGTATCCGTCCAATGACTGACTAGGAGGCTGCCAGTTAAAAAATCATAAATCTCACTACAGTGACAGAAAACAAAGAATTTACTAATTCTGCAGATAAAAATTAACGATCAGCAAAAGAATAGAGAGAGAGAATGTGATCCGTATAATTAGGTAAAGCGAATATTCCATGAAAACACGTTCAGTACTTTGATATATAAAGATGTCTTGAACCCTATCCATGATTGAAGAAGTACTTCATGTTCTCTTCTGAAACCAAACAAAGGAAATAATGATAGGCAACTCAAGATGTGTACATTTATAGCTGCATACTAAAGATAAAAATAGGCAGCTAGCCTCTAAAAAACAGAAAATCATAATTACCTCAACAAGTTCACTTTCCCTTCGTATGGAGGATGTGCGCCAACCAACCATATCTAGATTATGTTAAGAACCTCAATAATACATGTAACAGAGAGGAACTATTTCAATCATATTTAACTGGCACACGTTCTGAGACCCAACTGAATGAGACTGAACATCAGGATACGATCATAAGAGACATTGGCATAAAGAACCCGACGCTGGAAAGTGCCGAGTGCAGATCTGCAAGAGAATCACCATAATAAGGCTCAAATTACACCAGACGCACAAGTTGATCAAATAACATGTTAACAGACTAACTCTACTCACATAAATTTTCCATCATCACAATCCGTAGCCATTCTTAATAAGAGAGGGGGTTTGTCTGGGTTGCCATCTGTAAGGAAGAGCTGACTGCCAGTTTGACCAGTAAAAATAGGAGCCATTGGAGCAGCAAGTTTTTCCAAGAAAGGCACACCCAAGAGGAATGGAAGCTGTAATTGAAGAAAATTAACTGTCTGGAGGTCGGATTCCAAATGACTACCATTGACAGTTAAGTGTTAAGTCATAATGCATAGCAAGACTGGTGGATCATTCGATCAGAATATTAAGAGAAAATGAACTAGTTATGAGGCTACATAGTCATTTATGTTATGTGTGGACCTTGAGGTTTGGCTGGAAAAGAAAAGCATTAAAACATAAAGCACTTAATAATATCATCTGTACTATCATTTGCCATGAGAAAACAGTTCCCTTGCTATTTTCATCAGTAAATGAAATGTCAAGAACAAAATGGCTGAAAGAAAAGAATGGGAAAGAGAAAAAGGTACAATAACTTGTACAGAAAAAGTGAGGGAGTCGATTGATAGAAATATGAGGATATATGATAATTCCACCTCCGAGAGAACACAATTTGTTGTATTTCCGGCTCATATCTAGTAGAGACTTATGCAATTACATGAAACGGCTAATGTCAACCATTTATTATTAAATCCACAAAATAAGACAAAGAATACATTCGTGAATATGAGTTGATTATTGCAATTAGCAAAATTTACCTGCTTGTTTCCTCTTACTCCAAGATGAGGCGTTGCCAGGGTAATAAAGTTAATTGCTTCCAGACCAGCAATCAAACCATCATTTGAAGAGTAGGGTTTGAAATTTGTAGCAGGAGAGACAGCTGTACCATCAGTTTGCTCATAGGAGACTTTAGATGTGTATAACACAGCAATTGCGTATCTTGCAATTAATCCACCAAGAGAATGGGCCAAAAAGGATATCTTTTTCAGGCCTTCTGTCTTCTTCACAATGTGCATGACCTGTTCAATGCAAGCATGTCAAGGACCAGACACCACACCCACACGGAAAGCAGAAAACGAGTCGTGGTCCAGGCATATGTAGTGGCAGCCCAAAGAAATATGAGCATTCATGGTTCACAGTATAAGCTACACCAATAAAAAATAAGACATACACATGCATGACCTCCCAGAACCTTACTTCATCTGCCAGTCGTTTACCAGCACCATCAATGCCAGTGAACGTCTTGGTGTAAGTATTACATGAACTTGCTGCACATAATAAAAAATTCAAAATCTTAAATAAATGTACAACTCAGTCATTATCGTAAAAGTATATTTGCATACAATGCGTAGTTATAACAAGAACTTCTTACAGAGAAAGCATAAAATGCAATCCAGTACTTTAAAATCATATTAATTAAAAGCTCTTTTTCTTTTCTTCAACTCATCCTTTTTCTATTGATTGGAGAACAATCCAGTTCTACTCATAGCCAAGCCCCTCTACAAACCCATCTTCTGTGCTACAGATAAGAATGGTCCCAATCTAAATTTGAGCAAATGGAAAGGCAGGTAGGTGGAAAATATTCACCATGATGTCTTAAAGACTATCCATAAGGAGAGAGAGATACTAAAGAAGACAAGGAAGAACAATAAATCTTTCCTATGTTCCTCCCCAACTGATAGAAAGAGAATGGAAGACTGCTGCAGGCATCTCACATGTACCTCAGAGTAGACGAGGATTTGTAACACCAAGCTCTCAAACCCCGAATACCCCCATGAAACCCACTCTCACAACTTTGTTTTAAAATAGCAGATGTATGATTAATGGTTTGGCAAGCGGTGTTAGGGTTATTATTTTATTTAGTATCCAGCTTCAGAACTACTTTTGAAGCCTCCATAACAAAACTCAGAGTAAGCTGCCTTATTCCCCACATCAACTGTATGAAACACAATCTCACATAAATCATAACATTGAAGTTCATATTAGTCTAGTGAACTCCATTTGTTTACAATTTGCAGAAACAACATACCGTGTATCAAGAATTTCTTTCCTAATCGCCTCTTCAGCTCTGCTTCAAAGTATGTCCAGTCACTTGGGCTGCAATACTTGGAAATTTTCAGTAAGTCTGAGTAAGGACCTCAACAGGCTTTCAAATAATAATCTAAAATTTTCTGTTTGTGCAACAATGTAATTAATAACTTTATCTTGAAAGGAAAGTAGGAACTATGAACGAAAAACATCACACGTTTTTCGTTCATTTCCCTTTCTTTTGAGTTTGACACGATAAACAAATCTTATGTCTTCATTTCATAAACTATAAACATTGTATAAATGCAGAGAAGAAAGGAATAAGTTCACAGGTGCTCAAGGATCACATATATTAAAATGAAGATGGCAAAAAGGTCTTTAACTGGGTACTACATTGAGTTTCATGCTTAAGTAAGTAAAAAATCAGCATAGAAGGCATAGCAGGAAATGGAAAACATGGATAGGCAGATAAAGCGCAACACGAATTGCCAGGATCATGACCATATCCTAGAGCAAACCGACATCAGCAAAGAATTCAATATGGTGGAGATTCTATATTTTTATCTACGTTCTGCTCCCTGTTATACAAATTCTTAATTGAAAACAACCACAAATTAAAACCATTAAATTAAAGGTCCCCTTCTATACATTCTAGAGATAGCCTCCTAATTCCATGTACAAGAATATGCCTACCTTCCCAAGATGCCATGAACGAGAACAAGAAGATGTTCGGGTTTATCCTCCACATTAATGATGATCCTTGGTGATGAAAGATTGCCCTGAGTTTTACTCATGGCTTCAGCTTTTAGGCTTTTGCGCTTCCAGATACTTTTTACACCTGCAAGGTGCAGGTAAGCCCTCAGACTGAAAATTAAGTATGCATATGCTGTTAGGTTGTAAAGATGATGTGCTGCAGCTTCCCACCGTTAATTTTTGTGGTGAGTGTTCGATCAAATTGACAGATGAAGTTCAAGGAAACGGTTAATGTAATGTGACAACACACAGATAAACTAGAATTTTAGTGCAAAAAATGTGAGTTACTAGTGTGTCTCGCCTAAGGCCGTGAACTGCAATTTAGGGTTCTGATTGGTTGTTCTACGTCTAAATCTTGTTGAGATTGACTGGCCACTGATAGGGATATCAGTAGTTGTAGGGGAAAAAGAACCCACGACGACGATAGTCCTTGAATATCTGAAACAGAAAATATGGGTTGAAGAAGATAAAATTTTCACAAACAAAGAAGAGCTCAAGTGCTTTGACATTAATGTAGAAACGATCACTGCAAACCTAAAGATTATCACAAGCGAACAGTACTAACTTTAACGAATGATAAATTTGAAAATCAAGAATTGCAATTTCCAAAACCAATTTCTTGATCAGCCCGATTGAGGTTGATAATAGAATTACTGTGGAAGAATTCTAAAATAAACCGGAACCGTGATTCGCGTATATGACAGACTTGTCGATTTTCTCTCAACGACAAGATTCTACCAATGATTTTCAAGATTCTACTGAATTTCATGGCCAAAATAAAGAAAACAAAACAAGAAAGAAGCAAAAATTGAAATACCAGACGCCAAATTCCATAATTCCTTTGCATATAGATTTCAAGAGTTCGAAAATCTTGACCACAAATTCTTCTCCACCACAATACAAGAAATTTGTGCCATGACTCACAGACCAGAAGACAGTGTGAAAATTACCGGAGAAATTGAGGAAATTCCAGTTATGGGGTGCGCGATGGTAGGAGGAATTAGAAGGGGAAGAGAAGCAAGAAGTAGAAGAAGAGGGTGTGTGATTATTGTGGTTGATAGAATTGGAGTTCCGACGGCGAGGACAACCGCAACAAAACAAAGACGGGTAGGACGCCATTTGTGTGGTATTTATAGTTAGGTGAAAATGAAAATGAAATCAAGGCAGCAGATTCTAGAGCAGAGCTCTTGAGTGGTATTTGACCGTTGAAATGGCTACGTCAGCATCCTTACTCGCCTTTTCTCCACTCCTGGTCCCTGCACCACACCTCCGCTCCGCCCGCCCGCCCGCCATTGGAGGACAAGTTGATTTTTTTTCTCTTATTTGATGCACCACTGTTTCTCTCAATACATATTATTATTATTATTATTATTATTATTATTATTATTATTATTATTCAGGAAAATTCATGTACAATTATTCGTATGAACCAGCAAATATGCAATCAGAAAAATAAATGAAAACCCCAGTTTACTACTGCATGTGGCCGTCACCTCACGCTCAGTTTAATTTTAATTTATATATTGAAATTATTTTACTTTCTCAACTTTTTATCTTATATAAATAGACATATGTACACCTATATTTTGTTAAAATAAAAGGCCAAAACTTTCATAATATTAGGGCCACAAAATTGTGTTTCCTATCACAGGACTGAAAAAATCTAGCACTTTGCATCTACCAATATACTATTATTATTATTGCAGCAAAAGAAATCAACTCAGAGTATCAATACTGATAACACTTGATTTTTGTGTAAATTTTTTCTTTACATTAATTAGATAACATGTTTTTTGTGCATGACATATATATATATATATATATATATATTAAATGGAATCAGATACAACAAAAATCGTAATAGAAAATTCAATCCAGCATTACATTGGCTTTTTCATCTAACTTTTTTTTTTTTCAACTTGCCGTTATGGCACGTCGTTTCTGACGTACATATAAATATACTTTCGCGCTTTAAATTATTATAAGTAAGGGTAGAATATATAAACAAAAAAATTACATTAAAAAATAAAAGAAATAAAGAAAAAAAAATTATCAATTAATGTAAAATTTGAAAGTTGAATAAGTTAGTTATTCGGTTGAAGAGCATTTTTGGTTTCACAAAAAAATAATGTTGCGCTGTCATTAACTGTCGTTTGTGGGTGCAGAGGGTTTTTTGCTTTTATATTAGTGTAAATGAAAAATAGCCAAAATTGCCACAGAATATTGATTATATGCGGAAATAAAACTAATTGCTTTTTTTTAGTATTTTCAAAGTTGATACTAACCTTGGCAATCGAGAAGAATCAGATTTTCCCAATAACTATGGAAATGAATAATTTAGACGGCCAATGAATTGTTGGGTCAGTGGTAAATAATTATGGTAGTAACTTTACATTACACGTAATATGATTTCATATAAAATCATCTATTGAGTTTAATGGAAGTTATTGATTTATTCTTCACAAATTTTAATATAATATACATCTTAGTGTGGCAAATAATGCAACAAACACCCTTCTCTTTAAAGAAATGCCTAATTATTAAATACAGCAAGTCCAATTTTAAATATATCATGTTATTAATTTTACCAAATTGACCGGAAAAAAAATCAATTTAAAAGGAATATTTAGGATTCATGGAGAATCCGATCAATCGACACTGCTAAATCTGTGTGTGAACTAGTACAAAACTAGTGCCAAAGTACGGGGAGTATTTTCAATTTAAATCGTCAATATAATAATAAATGTTTGAAAATATATACTTATAAAGTTGAACAAAAATTATCTATCATTGTATATTAGTTCTAATAAAAATTATATAAAATATAAATTTTCTTAAATTGAATGAGTTATCATTAATTATTTAGAAAAAAATCCATACAATCATAGATTCTTATATTCTTTGAGTCGCTTTGATTATAAATTGCAAAAATATTTTATTTTATTTAAATTAGACAAATGATAAATTATTTGATTTTATAAAGATTTACAAATTTGTTCAGGTAAATTGGTTAGGGACACAATCTAAAATTCAAACTTATTTTACATCTTTCAACATTTTTTTTTATTTGTGATTATTATCATATTAAATTTTAATTTTTTACATATAAAAATTTACTTTATTTTTAATTTTTTTATTAGATTTTATAAACCATAGTTCTTCGGTACCTATTTGAATTTTATTTTGCCATGTAAGAAAATATTTTATATTTATTTAGTGTTGATAAATGATTTGAGTAACCAAAAGATAAATTAGTCAATGATATAATTAATCTAAAATTTATTTTAATATTAAATAATATTCTTATATTTTTAATATTCACTAATTATTTTATTTTTAAATTTTGAATTATTTTTCTATTACTCGTTTTATTTTAAATATTGAAATATTTTTTACATATAAAAATTTACTTTATTTTTAATTTTTTTATTAGATTTTATAAACCATAGTTCTTCGGTGCCTATTTGAATTTTATTTTGCATGTAAGAAAATATTTTATATTTATTTAGTGTTGATAAATGATTTGAGTAACCAAAAGATGAATTAGTCAAGGATATAATTAATCTAAAATTCATTTTAACATTAAATAATATTCTTATATTTTTAATATTCACTAATTATTTTATTTTTAAATTTTGAATTATTTTTCTATTACTCGTTTTATTTTAAATATTGAATTATTTATAATTTTTACTTAGTTATTTTGGAACTTAAAAAATTATCATTTATCTTATATTTAAATTTAGATAAGTGCACTATTATTTGTTTATCCAAAAGATTCACTCATTTTTTCAGGTAAATAGTTAGTAAAATAATCCAAATTCATTTCTGTGTTTAATATACTTTTGTATTTTTATAGTTATTAACTTAATTTTTTAATGTACTAATTATTTACTTATTTTTATATTTAAAAGAATATTATATAGTTCTATTTAATTATTTTTTAGAAAGTACAATTCTTTTCTGGATAAACTATTGGATGTTATCTATAAAATAAGTAAACATATATTGGATAAATATATTTTTTATTTACTTTTTAAAAATATATAAATATATAATATCGATTAGATTCTTTTGGATAAATACTAATATTTCTTTTTTTCTTTTATCTAAAAAGTTGTTAAATTCCATTTGGCAGAATAGAGCTCATTGAGGCTATCCACATCTGCACATACATGGCCCTTGAGTGGATAATCTCAATGATTTTGTTTTATTATATATAGATGAGTTAAAATGTTCTAAATAAATTAGAGAGGCATTAAGCATATAATAGCTCCTAATTTTGAATTCCATACACTTGAAACTACTTACATTTTAGAGCAATATATGGAATGAGATCGAAAAATCTGAATTAACGAGAGTAGTTCGGAGTGAAACGAGGTTTCAACCTCAGAGAAGTAACAAACAATGAGCAGGACAAGTATATAAATAGACCCTCTCCATCTCTCCACAATCACCCACCAACAACTCAGATATATCCTCTTTTGTGCGCTTTCTCGTTCGCAATACAGAAAACAAAAAAAGCACAAAAGAGGCCATGGCCAAGCTCACACAAGTTGCAATCGTCTTAGCCGGAGCTCTGTGCCTCCTATCTCTCGCTCAAGTCGCTGACTCCAATCAGCCTCAATTCATCGTCAAGGGCAAGGTGTATTGCGATGTTTGTCGTGCCAATTTCGTCAATAGATTCAGCAAGCCTATGCCAGGAGCGGAAGTGAAGTTGGAATGCAGAGAGGAGGAAAGCGAGAAAGTGACGTACCGGTTGACTGGGGGAGTAACCGACCACAATGGAGAGTACACGTTGGCAGCGGAAGGTGATCATGGGGAGGAATACTGTGAGGTGACAATGGTGAAGAGCGGCCAGCATGACTGCGATGAGATCCCAACTGACGGTTTGGGAAATAAGCCGGTAGCTGAAATCACCCTCACCGCCAACAATGGATTCCATGATGAGTTCCGCCACGCCAACCCACTCTACTACACCACCAAGAAAAGGGCGCCCCAGTGCGCGGAGCTCGACAAGGAGCTCGCAGACGACAAGGAAGACGAAGAGCCCTTGCCTTGATGCGATTGTGATCGAGTTTAATTTCTTATATATGTTATCCATGTGTTGTGGGTCTATCATGAGTTGATGTGCATTTACGAGAGCATCTATCTATGTATTAAATTATATCATATCGTGATATTTGATATAATTATATATACTCTCTTATTGTTAGAAATATTATAAATATCTTTCTCAAATGAAAAATAATTATATATTCTCTAGATGAGGATGTGAAAAGTATTATTTCCTCTTCCTGAATTTTTTAATTTTTCAGAAAAATTATAAAAAAAAATTAAGAGTGAATAAAATAAATAATTCATAAAGAATATTAGTTCATAAAAATATTGTAAAATTTTTTTAAAAAATTATAAAATTATTATTTATAATCTATAAGAGCATTTTAAACAATTTACCACAAAAATCATATGAAAACCTAACAGAATGGACTCCTTATTAGATGGACGTTAAAGTCAAGAGAAATATTAATAATTTTTTAAACAACGAGAATGTATTGTAATTATGCCAAACCTCAAAGAAGTGGCTGTAATTTACCCATTTTATTATTGCATTTTGAATAAAGTTTGGTTTTCTAAGGGTAGACTTTGCAAGTTTTATTTTGAGGGTCTATACATGCACTTCCTTATGCTGGATATGTGTAAATTTTGAATTTCTTAAAGAACAATAAAGTTTTAGGCAGCAATCCAAAAAATCCTACGCACCTAATAAGTCTAATGTATTTTATATCCCAACTTTAAAATCAAATCACCACTTGTACAACCATATGCCAACAAGGACCATCTTGCAAGGCTAATTACGTATTCCTAGGATGACCGAAAGCAATGTAGTATCGTGAGGAAAGAGGGAAAATAATTCTGGTCGGAATGAAATAGAATATGAAATTATAACCTTCAAGCAATGAGAGGTGTACGAACTCTAGTCGTGTGTCTATTGAAGAATGTAATCTCACTACTAGATCATTATCTGTCCCATCCTAAATATCCCACAAAGACACAAGTATAATTTTTCGTATTATTGAGAAAATTCATTGAGAATTATTCATATGAACAAGGAAAATTGCGTTCACCATATTAGAAAAATAAATGGAAAGGCAAATGATGTGTCTACTACCAAAAATTTTAGAAAAAATTGCATATCAATCCCCTTTAAAATACGAAATTATTAAAAACTTACCTATATTAAAAAAATAAACCAAAAATCCCCCATAAAATTTAATTCCCTGTAAAAAAAAACCCTTTCCGTTACAAACTAACCGAGAGTGAGAATCACGCACCCAAAGTGAGAGTGGATTTATTTTCTCATCAAATTATTTGAAGGGAAAGACCATTCTAACCTCACATTTGCATTTAATAAAATTAATTTAAATATACTCCTATTTTTTATTTTTTTTTTCCTTTTCCTTTGTTCTTCTTCAACTTCTGCCCTCTTCTTATTCAACACCAAGACCGCCACATCGTCGCCACCACGTCGCACCCAATATTTTCAGGGGCGAGAGCGAGGGCAACGTCGTGGGCTCCAGAATTTGAAGGGCGAATCCAAGACAACGGTCTACTTTGCCCTCATCGTAGAAAGGGGCCTGATGTGGTTGCCCCTAGAATTTTCAGGGGTGCTGGCTATCGTTGCTGCGGAAAAGGCGGGGCGATGTCCCTAGAATTTCAAAGGCCCAAAAATTATATAAATATATTGTATATTTACTAATACTTTAATATAAATATTTGTATCTATTAATTTTAATATATTGATATGTATGTAATTTATATCCCATCTTAAAAATTCACATTACCACTTGTACAACAATATGCTAGCAAGTACCATTTTGCAAGGCTAATTACGTAATTTTGGATTGACCGTAATAAACAGAATCCTGATGGAAGAGCGAAAAGAACTCTAATTAGTTAGTGAAATAGAACATGAACTGTAACCTCTCAAGCAATAGGTGGAGCAAAAACTCTGTTCACGTGCCTGTTGAAGAATGTAATCTCACAATTAGATCATTATCGACACAAGTATATTTTTTCATATTATTGAGGAAAATTAGAGAAAATTAATGGAGAATTATTCGTATGAACAAGGAAAAATGCATTCACTATATTAGAAAGATAAATGAAAAGACCAGTGCACTGCATGTGGCCGTTAACTTACGCTCAGTTAAATTTAATACATACATTAAAATTATTTTACTTTCACAAATTATTATATTATATATGTAGACATATATACACCTGTATTTTGTTTAAAAAACAGCAAAAAGATTCATAATATTAGGGCCTCAAAAAGTGTTCTATATGTAGATTAGAGAGAGAATGAGCATATAATAGGTCACAAACTACTTACAAATTTTGGACTTAACATCCGAAAAATATATAATAAATATGAAATGAAAATTCAACATGCGAGAGTAATATATGGGATGAGCTCAAAAAATCTGAATAAATTTAAATTTGTGTTAATGGCACAAAGGAATGGAAATTTTAAAATTAACAAAAGCATGAAATATACAAATTAATAATAAGTAACAAAATAATTAGAATATACTTGGTCAGGAGTGAAGATAGACAATTAATTAGCTCTCTCGGCAGTGATTTTCGAATCACTAATTTGACTGCTATTTTCAGAGAGATTCACGAAAGCGGTTAACTGAAATCAGTTTTGAAGCTCACACATGTATATAAATACTAGATGATCCCTCCACTTTTCAAATAAGAAATACTCATTTTTGCATTTTCTCATTCCAAATAAGAATCGAATACAACAAGGAAAAAAAAAAAAAATCACCAGAGGAAAAATGGCAACACTACTCTCACGAGTTGCAATCATCTTAGTTGGAGCTCTCTGCTTCCTCTCTGTCGCTAATTTCGCCAACTCCGAGCAGCCTCAGTTCATCGTCAAGGGAAAGGTGTTCTGCGAAGTCTGCCGTGTCAATTTCATCAATAAATATAGCGAGCCTATGCCAAGTACGTGAGCAATTAATACGCGTATATAATATTTTCTGTCGCACACACACACACACATCAGCACGTTGTATACTACGCCCTTTGATGATATTATTAATGACATGTATATATATATATATATATATGAATACAGAAGCAGAAGTGAAGTTGGAATGTAAAGACGAGGTAACGAGGAAGGTGACATACCGGTTGACGGGTGGTGAAACCAACGACAATGGAGAATACACGTTGATGGCGGAAGGTGATCATGGTGAGGAATACTGTGAGGTGACATTAGTGAAGAGCGGGAATCATGAATGCGCGGAGATCCCAACTGACGCTTCGGGAGAGAAGCCAGTAGCTGAAATCACCCTCACCACCAACAATGGCTTCCATGATAACATCCGCCTGGCGAACCCACTCAGTTTCACCAGGAAGAAAGCCCTTCATCACAAGTGCGCTAAGCTCTTGAAGGAGCTCGCAGAGGACAAGGAAGACGATGAGCCTTTACCTAATTGATTTATATATGCACGATTATGATCCAGTTTAATTTCTTATATATATGTATGTATGTTATCGGCCATGTGTTGAGGGTCTAAGTCTAGGGTCTTTTCTAAGTTGAGAGCACTTTTTTTTACTTTTTGAATAAAGTTTAGTTTTCTAAGGGTACGTACACTTTGCAAGTTTTATTTTTTTGAGGGGTCTATACATGTTTGATATGTGTAAATTCCGAATTTATCAAAAAAGTTCAAGGCACTAAGAAGTCTAATTAATTTATTTATTTTATGATCCCATCTTAAAAATTGAAGAGTGAAAATAACTCAGTGGGGGATTGAAATAGAACATGAAACTATATAACCTCTAAGTAATGAGATGAGCAAGAACTATGATATCCAAAAATACTTTTTTTTGTACACTCCATAATGAAACTCAATATTAGGCTAAAAATCCCTATGCCAATTTTGTACAACACAATATCACATATATCATAAAAATTAACCGTGAAGTTCATATGGAACATTAATGTTAGGAATCGGGAATAATTATTTTTTAGTCTTTTAACTTTACCTAATATTAATTTTAATTCTGTAATTATGTTATTTTTTTATTAAGTTCTTCAAGTTTTAAAATTGATGAAAAATAGTCATTTGGTGGCCGAAATTTTGGTTTTTGGGCAGGAAAAATGACATGGCAGGTCAGCTAAACATATATTGGGGGGTTTTAATCCTATATATGTGGCGTTGGACAAAAATTGAAAGACATATTGAACATGTTTTGGAAAGAAGAAAGATTAACAAAATCAATTTGGATTATATTATATGTATAATCATAAGTTATAAAAATAAAATAATTATTTAAAAAAGAATTGAACCCTTACCCTGTTCCCAGACTCTCGCTCCCCTAGCCGTTGCCGCCAAACAGAAACAGATTCGCGCGAAGCTGTCGCCCTCCTATGCGGGCAGCAACGTCTTCGTCGCCAGTAATTTTTTTTTTTAAAAAAAAGTTAGTTAAATTTTAATTAAAAGTTAAATTTTTAAAAGTCAAGAAAATGGATATACCTTTTCTTTAAATCTTTAAATAATATAAAAAAGTATTTAATGTTATTTATAGTAAATAATATAATTTATTAAAATATATGTAAACTAAATAATTATTCAAATTAATTAATAAAAATATAGTTTTTTATAATTAATTAATATATATATAGTCATGTAGATATTTAATTTTGAAAATTAAATTTAGTACGTATATTAATTTTGTACTGTAATTTTAATTTATTTTTTGGAATCTCGATATTTAAATAATGGCTACTCGACATCAATGGTCACGTGTCATTACACGCGGTTGTACACGTATATAAATTTTTGAAAATTCAAAAACAACTTACCACATGGGCAATTTCCTGCTTATATCCAAAATTCTCATAAAATTACATACAAAACCATAATTCGGACTAAATTTCATCAATTGTGAAACTTATAAAAGGATTTAATTAGGAAAAAAGACATAATTACATGACTAAAGCTAATATTGGGTAAAGTTAAAGAACTCAAAAGATAAATTTCCCTTGTGAATTGCATAAACATCTTAGATCCAGCCCTTATTATTTTAAACACTTGTGCATCTCTGCTTCAAAGCATGTACCTAATTTTCTATGCATATTTTATCTACATCAATTCCATTCTCCGAATCCAATTTCATTCAAAACCAACAAAAATATATTATACCATGAAATTGGAGTCCACTTCTATACATGGTCCCTGAATTAGGCAAAGATTATTATTTCCTTATTGTTCCATGTACAAGAACAAGAAGATGGTCGGCTTTGTCCTCTGCATGTATCATGGCCCTCGTCCTACTCATGAGCTTCCAGATAAACTAAAATTCCTACGCAGAAGTTTCTGAATTACTCGGTCCATGCATGGTCTAAGGCAGCGCACAGCAATCTTAATTCTTCAAGTATACTTTCTCAACATATAGTAATGATCTTAATCATGATCAACATACATATAATTATAACAATTAGCAAATTAATTAGCAATAATAAGTAACGGAATTTAATTAATGTTAGATTATGGAAATACAAACTTGGTCAGCCATGAATAACTCTAATCAGTGATTGAAGCGCGCGGAAATGAGAATCCTTCGGAGTAAAATGAATTTTCAACCTTAGACAAGTAACAAAGAATGAGGAGGACAAGTCTATAAATAGCACAATCATGCACCAATAACAACTCACATAAATCCTCTTTTGTGCCCTTTCTCGTTCCCAACATCATCAATCAACCCAATAAATAAATCCAAGTTAAAATAAAAAAAAAAAAAAAAAAAAGCACAAAAGAGGCAATGGCGGCAAGGCTGGCAATCATCTTAGCTGGAGCTCTCTTCATACTCTCTCTTGTTCAAGTCACCAACTCCGAGAAGCCTAAATTCATCGTGAAGGGAAAGGTGTTCTGCGATATTTGTCGTGCGAATTTCGTGAATAAATTCAGCACGCTTATGCCAGGAGCGGAAGTGAAGTTGGAATGCAAAAACGAGGAAAGCGGGAAAGTTACATACCGATTGAGAGGAGGTGTAACCAACCGGAAGGGAGAGTACAGGTTGGTGGCGGAAGGTGATCATGAAGAGGAATACTGTGAGGTGACATTGGTGAAGAGCGGCCAGCGTAACTGCTCTGAGATCCCAATCGACGGTTTGGGAGATAAGCCGGCAGCTGAAGTCACCCTCACCGCAAACAATGGATTCCATGATGAGTTCCGCCACGCCAACCCACTCTACTTCACCACCAAGAAAAGGGCGCCGCAGTGCGAGGAGCTCAAAAAGGAGCTCGAAGACTACAAGGAAGACGATGAGCCAGTGCCTAACTGATGCGATTATTATATCTATCTATCTATCTATTTATCTATATATGATGATGGACTACTCTCTCTTATAATTATTAGTCTAGGGTCTTTATGAGTTTCGAGTGTGCAAGTTTAATTTATTCGCTTATATATATAGGCTTAACTATATTTTTTGTTACGTAGTTTTGACATTTTGATATTTTCATTTTTTATTTTTTTAGAGTTGTAAAAAATTTTGTAATTTTTTGATATTCGCGATTTTGATCTTTTTGAAGCTGAATTTTGCAAAAGTTGCTGTAATTCATGGGCTGCTCGCGATTTTGAAATTTGTATCCTTTATTTTTCTGGTAGTTGCAAAAGAGTTTTATAACGTTTTGATAATTCGTAATTTTTGTCGAATTGGTGCCGTATTTTGCAAAAGCTGTCGGAATGAATCATGTGCTCCTCGTGATTTTTGCATTTTTATCCTTATCTTTCTATGGGTTGCGAAAGAATCCTGTCACTTGTTGACATTTCGTAATTTTGGTCCTTTCGATACCAGAATTTGCAAAAGTTGTCGGAATAAATTATGTGTCACGTAATTTTTCTTTTAATTTTTCATCTATATTGAAAAAAGTGAACCAATCAAAAATAAAAACCCCAATTTAAAAAAACCACACATGATTTATTCCGGTGGTTTTTGCAAAATTCAACACCGAAAGGACCAAAATTGCAAAATATCAAAGAATTACAGGATTCTTTTACAATCCAAAAAAGATAAAGAATAAAAATACAAAAATTACAATCCTAAAAAGATAAATAATACAAATACCAAAATTCCAAAATTAGAGGCAAAAAATATATTTAAGCGTATGTGTAGATATATGTGTGCGCCTTCTTGTGTTGGAAGGACATGATATGTACACTCTGGTGCAAGAACTGGGGAAGGAGGGGGGGGGGGGTGTTCTTTTTTTATATAATTTCGATACATTGTAAGAAGATAATAATAATAAAAGAACGTAAATATTTGTACACATAACTGACGATTTATACATATCAATTAAGCATTTTCTAACATAAAGTAACTTTAACTTAATTATAGCATAACTTTTTAGAAGTAAAAATATTAAGAGGAGTGCATTAAACTCACTGTGATTGCTTAAAATAAACATGAATGCATAACTGTGTTGACATATTTATTTACTAAATTTATAAAATATCGTCTAATTCGACCAAAGCAATTCCACCAATTAAAGTCTTCCTTCGTCATAATTAATGTGTGAACCTTCATAATTTAAGTCTACTGAGCCCCTGTTAAAAAATATATATATATGCTAACTAACATCAATTTGTTCAGTCTGAATTTAATAGTATTATCTTATTCCCAGAAAGATATATATTTTGTTTAATTAATTCCATGCCTGCAACCTTACGACCCCTAACTTCAGATTATCATATAATTAAATTACCGAATATTCTTGTTTTATTATAAATACCGTGGATCCATCCATATTCATTGGACCAGTTCATCATCAATGACAATACCACCGTTGATCATGTATCTTTATTAACATACGCCGTTGATCTAATACCAACACATCATATAAAAATCATCAACTAGCTATGACATGGGTGTATATACAACAAGTAGCTTAGACAACTGGCAATTTCTTTCTTTTTTTTTTTTTTTATAAATTTTTTTTCCTTGGAACTACGGGACAAATTTGAAGATCATGATCAACCACTGGAGGCGCATCTCCTCCTCTTGGCCGTAAAAAGATGCTCCGCCGCCGCTTGCCACTCCTCCACCGCGTCGAAATCCAACTGTTGGACGCCGGCCGCCGACGCATCAAACAAGCAAGCGGCGGCGGCGGCGTCCTGGGATAGACCCCGGTATAGCTGCTTGGTTTTGCGGCGACCTGCACCGACGGGGACGTTGCGGAGGGCGCCGCCGGCAGTCCAGTACCTCTGGCAACCCTTACAGAAGTGTCTAGGCTGATTAACATTGTAATTGTTAAAGTAACAGAACTTGGTTTCCATGCTTTTGCACCTGGGACAAGGAATGATCTTGTCTGGCCTCTTATCCACCGTTTGATCGGCTTTGATAGGTTGTTGATGATCGTTGTTTGGTTTTGATGATCTCTCTTTGAATGAGATGGTAGCGCCAAACAGCTTGATCCCTGATGATGACTTGTTACTTTCTTGGACCTCAGCCATAGTTTAGAGAGAGAGAAAGAGAGAGAATATGATTGATTATATATGCAGGACTCTTATGTTATTTTGATTAAGTATTAATATAGTGGTTGATATATATATATACATACACGCACGAATATGTGCTTTAGAAAAGCAAAAAGTGCACAAAATTGAATTTATTGACGGAGGGGAGTCTTTGCACAATGTGGGATAACTATTATAAATATATATATATATATATATATATATTACAAAATAAAGGAAAAAACGAAAAAGTAGAGATGGGACAGCTGAATGGAATAGAAAATAAAATGATAAGGAGAAAGGAGAATTTTTTTTATTTATATTAGATGAACTCAACTGATTAATTATTAATACTTGTTATATAATTAATTATTTTTTAATTATTTATACTTATTATATAATTAATTCAAAATTAATAACTATACATAAGGTGGCAGGTGAAATGTGGTTTGAGAGTGTAAAAGTTGAAGTTCAACTTTTTGCACACGTCATCCATCTTCTTTTAGTTTGAAAGTCTATATATAAAGCGGGTTCCAGGCCAGCTGTGTTGACTACAAAGTCTTCAAAAGTTGGGACATTAAATTCAAGGTTTTAATCTCTTCAAATTCTTTTTTTTTTTTTTCTCAATTCATAAATTAGGTTTAATTAAACAAATATAATTATTATAAAATAGTTTATTGAGACGTTATCATGTGTATATCTTATTGTTAAGAATTATAATTCAATTTCAGTTGAATGAAATATTATAATAGTAGGCTAGAGTTCATGAATGAAAAGTTAGCGAGTTTATCATTAGATGACCATCTGTTGGTCAATATTAATTAAAATGTGTTTTATTTGATTCATAACACGAAATCCAGCCACTTTGCTTGTTTGAGTACTAATAGATTATCAAAGATGGAGAGATGTCTATAAAGTTGACATGTGTGATCATGGTCATGTGGCCGTTCTCATTCATACCAATTGTTTTTATTGCTCGTCAATTTTAATACGTAACTCTTAAGGTGGTTTGAGAAATTAAGAAAATCTGATTTGTTTGGGAGATGAATATGTAATAGTAATACAACGACTTGGGATTTTGTAAGTCTTGATCGCTAATTCTGCAGTCTTGATCGACATCATAATTCCAAGTCAACGGAGACATTCATATAATTATTTTCTTCGGGCAGCTAATTCCTGTTTTTTTTTTTTTTTTTGTTCCCACCACACAATAGTCACTTTTCCCTTTTTTCCGGGGTGCGCTCCTCCAAGGTGCAGTGCACAGTAACATACTATTGACAATTTGACATTCGATCATTTCTATTACATCACATCCATCGATTGCAGCCTAAACGATGAGAAAATCCCGTATTTCACATGTAATGTAACTTTAGCTTTTGGTCTGAAACCAATGATATAATCGAAAAAGCCTCTTTTTTCCAATGGAAACAGAGGTCGTGATTCTTGTGCTTGTAATGCTACTGCTTTTGGCTGCAACTCTTTTGTTTTTTTTCTTCTTTTCAGGCATCTCTCAAATAACTCTACTATTATAATATTTGTTGTTTTCTTACCTTTGTCTAATCACCTTTTTTGGTGGCTGTCAGTTGCAAAATTGTAAAATCTTGCAAAAGGTTGAGGGAGTTTATTATGGGATTGCTTTATTAAAGCTCTCTTTATCTTTTGATTAATTCAAAAGTAGCCATATTTTCGTGGCCACCTTTTCCTCAACACAGACCACCATATTACTATCCTTCTTTACGTGGAAAGATACACACTTTCACTTTAGGGCTCTCTTTAAAGAGAAAGTTTAGCGAAAAAGAGGATCCCATTATTCTATGGGTTCGACACTAATCTTTTTGTGTATCCTTTTAAACTTTATAATTTTGTCCATGCATGTGAACAAGTACAAAAAACTCCAGGAGAAATTTGAAATTCAAATGCAATCTTATGTAACTAATAATTATGTTTATGCTGCAATGTCCATTTCACCTATTTTAACTATGTTAACTTTCACACAACTGTTATGCGTTTCCAAAATGGGATTTATAAGTCGTGCACATTTATATAAACACCCGCTCACATACATAATTACACATACGTAGATCAGTACCGAGATTTTTAAGACAACAAAGAGACCTCAGATTAATTACACGATGAAATTTTTTTGGGTTATTCACAAATATTTACCCGATACTGATACATTCATGACCGGTCAGCATTAAGTGTCACTCCAGTTACCATCATCTTCCCCATCATCACTTCCAACAGCCTGAATAGGCAACACACCGAAATTAGTAAGATAGGTGGCCAAGGTAACTTGTGATGACTATGTGTAGCTTACCTCTTACATTTTCCCTTTTTATGTTGAGAGTGGGAGGGAGAGATTTACCTGGCGAATGGCATTCGCCTTCTTCAGAATTGCAGTGACTTGGATATTGGGAGATTCCCCTAATGGCACAGTTGGCTTTGCAGTCACCGTTGGCTTCAGATTGAATGACTGAACCCACAAAGCAAAGGTGAAAGCACAGGTCAGAGCTAAGAGGGATAATCTCAACAACCATCAGCTGGTTCTCATGTTCTTATGTTATGGCCCATTGTGCCTCGTCATGTGGTGTGATGTAAAAGTTATGCTTGTACTAGTCCCGGTAGAGAAATAGAATCAATCTGATAATAGAGCACTAGACTAAAGAAGGGCAACATTCACCAGCTCACAGATGCATAATGACATAACAGAGTCAGCCATGAGAAATGCAATTCCGCAGATAATCCACACAGGGTAGTAAAATATTTAAGTGAGATTTCAAACGACAAATAGCATGCTTCCTGTATATGACATTAGACAGGACACCGAAGAATTTGATAATTCAACTAAATCTATAGAAGTGTTTTTTAGGTAAAGCAGATAAATAAGAAATAGAAGGAATGTAGCTATCAAATTCCAGCTTAGCTCTAAAGGGTAAATCAGTATGTGAGATTCTAAAATTTATTAACCAACATTTTAACGTTGTTCGAGAAGCTTAAAAACTAGCTCCAGTTACCAGTAGCTCACTTTTGTTCTAATTTGCTGGAGAAAGTCCTCCTTTTCATCCATGCTCTTACCCTGCTTAGCTTCTCTTAGTCCATTTGATCTCTGCCAGTCAAATTGTATATACATTAGTAACATGATCATCAAGATTCAGTCAGCTTAAGTAATTAACTGAAGAGAAGGAGATTGCAATATAAGACCTTCTTGCTCTGTTGCTCATTTGTGGTCTCGAAACTTTGATCTTGATTGAAGGGGGCTGGCTTAGGTTGCTGAGTTATTGTGGATGCTGAATGCTTAACATCACATGCATGATTAGTGCCTTTGGGCATCACCTTGCACCTGTCTTGCATAACATTCAACTGGGGCTTCATACCACGCCATTCAACTGGAGGTAAAGGTGGAGGATCAGGAGTAGTTGCAGCTTCTAGCTCCGCAAGATCCTTCGAATTGGTATCGTTTCTTAGTTCTTCCCGCAATGAGTGATTTAGGGTCTCCATACTTTGAAGATCAACTGAATGAAAAGAATGAGAACCTTGCATGCTATTTTCAGCAAAAGGAAATTGAGATCCAAAGTTGTCATGGACATCTCCATGCCTAGTTTTCCCATTTCCCATAACTGTTGAAGATTCTGTCAGAGAGATTCTGCCGAGGGAGCCATACAAGTCAGGGTCCTTGATACTAGGAGACTTTCTGGACTCCCACTGCTCAGAATTTGATTCAGACTGATGGCTATGACAATCATCTGATAAAGAAGGTGATGATCCATGGAATGTGTCATCCTCAGAGTCTGAACCGATGTTGTGCTGAGTAATGGACGCCTCTGGGACCAACTGAAATGAAGGAAACACGTCTCTGCTGGTTTCATCATTAGTGTTTCCATAGGGAAACTTTAGTTTCAGCCTTGAAGTCTCAAAGCCATCTATTGGTTGGAATGATATTTTCATGTGCGCAAGAGGAGGTGATGAAGGAGGTGAGGGTATTTGGGATTCACCTCCAAACAGATCTCTGGTCCGTCCAACAAATGCTTGATGGGCAAAGTTCTGATGAATTTTCTGCTTCAAAGCATTTGCATTTTGATAGCTAGTATGCCCAGAGTTCTCATTCCCACCATGCAATAGTTTTTTGATGGATCCTGGTTTGAGCAATTTATTGCTTACTTCAAACATTGGAGATGAACTTTTGGTAACTTCTGGAAGCTTTCTGGCAACTTGGGACTCTGGATTGACAGGCAGAAAATGTCCAGATGCTGTTACACTGGCTTCAGTAGAGCTAAAATTATTTGGAGAAAATGAATTTCCTCTTTTCCCAACTCTGATGTCTAAATCAGCTGGAGAAATTTTCCAAGATGTCCTCTTTGATGATATGCCGCTTTCTTGCTTATCCAGGCACGTAGAGCTATCCATATCCAGACATTCTTCAATATTTTCAGAGCTCTCTGTTTTAACTGGCCTCACTCGATCTTTATCACTGAGAATAAGATACTGAGTAGAAGAACTAATTAGCTCATCTTTCTTAGACAGAGGATCTTGGCGAAGAGCATTTAATACACTGCAATCTGGTGGTTTTGATGGCTGGAGTCCTAGCAAGCCACCATTAGTCCAGAAGGTTACTGAAGCAACATTAGAAGTTTCTGGTGGAGGTTTCTGAGACTCCAGACTGCTCCCTGTATCACCAATAACTGGCATTGCCGACCTATTTACCCTTAAATTAGAAGATACTGCACATGCAACAGATGCTACATTCTTGCCATCATTAGTATCACCGTTCAAACGCGAATCAATGCGCTGCAGACTGCCTGGATTCGACGATTCTCCGGCCATGTGAACAGATTGTAGTAAAGCCTCATCCACTGAGGAGAGTGTGTTACTTTCATCCCCAGTAGCTACTCTACTTATAGAACAGCAAGCTGCACAAGGGGATTTTGGTGACAGTGAAATGGGATTATGTCCACAACCACCAGTTATAAGAGAATTGTTGGCCGTAATATTAGACTCAGGGTTTGAATTTTCACATTCTGACTTACGTTTAATGATTTCAGGTAATCCATCTTCAGCTGCTTGGCCTTCCAACTTAGAGTATTGATCTATTTCTGGCTTTCTGATGCAGTCAATATCGGTTTCAGACTCGGGCTCAATGGAATTAAGTGCATCTGTAAAATGATCTGTTTCACTTTCAAAGTTCTCAAGATGGATATGACTAGATTCAAATGCTGGTAAAGCTTCATCACAAATCTGGCCATCTGGTTTTTCAATATTAACAGCATTATCACTCAGAGTTTCTAGATCCAATTTCGGGGATAATGATTCCAGATTTCTGTCGTGATCATCCTTCTGTTTCATGCCATTGTGATCATCATCCTGCAGTGTAGCCGGAAGTGTAGCTGCCTTTTCACCCCATTTAGCAGAATATGAAGTACAGCCACCTTGCTCTTGGATTAGATTTATCTGAATATCATCCTGTGCATCTGAAACTTCTTCCTTGAGGAAATTGTAGTCAAGGTAGTCCCTGTCATGCCTCTTTACAGGAGAAGCAATAAATTCTCTAGATTCCTGGTCTTTCGGTTGCATTGGGTAAATGTCATGGAAATCACCTTCAACGCGGCCAGACCCATTTCTCAAGTCCAAATATGAACGTTCACCCAAATCTGATTGTAGAGCAGCATCACATGGGGACATTGTTTGAGATGGCAAAGTATGCCCACCAACATTCAGTTGAGTGAACTGCATGCTGCAATGTTCCAACACATAGAATAACAGTAAATGTTAATGTAGAACAATATCTTTTATATGTTCATTCCAAGTTTTCACCACAATTTTCCTCTCGGTACTTCTCATTCCCATTTCCACTTCAGAACACAAGCATAAATGGTTGTACCTGCCGCTTTGATTGGAAAACGATGCCCTCCGTGATACGTCTCCATTCCTGGACCATGACCTTCTTTTCTGCTCAAGTTTCAGCACAGCTTAGTAGGATCACAGATAATCATGACTTTCATGTAACGTTATAAGGTGTATTACCTTAATCTTGTATCCCTGATTATCTTTGGAAACTTTTGGTGTCCCTGCCTCACCAGATGCCACTGACGCTCTCTTGAAGAAAGTTGGATCTGAATACCTTTTCAAGCAAGATCCAGGGCCACCGGGGTCAAACCTGAAGAAAAGCAGAACGTTTATTTGCAGCAAATAAACGAGGGTTAGGCTATTAGTTTTTAAGAATATCTATACCTATCAAGCAAGTGCAAACGTGGAGGGCCACAGCAATCTTCATAAGAGTCCAAGATAAATTGAGGCACATCATCACTATGTACAAAAAGATTTTTTTCACATCGGGTACGAGCGTGCCAACTGGAACCTGTCATCACCTTTTCTTGTAAGGACGTAAAACTATGGAACAGAAATGATGCAAAAAGAGTATACAGCCGTGCAGCTCTAACATGGCAATTTGGATAAAGAGGCACCATAGTGTGTATATCAATGGGGGCAGAGATATAGTTGCTACAGTAACTGCAATTTACGAAGTGTAAGAAGGGT
This sequence comes from Sesamum alatum, assembly GCA_034509735.1. Taxonomy (NCBI): domain Eukaryota; kingdom Viridiplantae; phylum Streptophyta; class Magnoliopsida; order Lamiales; family Pedaliaceae; genus Sesamum; species Sesamum alatum. The sequence goes on from JACGWO010000001.1 coordinate 56,685,102, forward strand.
AACAGTGTTCAATATGTGAAAGCCGTGAGTATACCAGCTGTGTAAGCAAAGTGTAAGTGCGTCCTTTGTGCCAGTACAGCCTTCTCAAGCGGAGAAAGCGCAGCTTCAATTCGTTGCACACGATTCGTCAACTTATGGCTTCTAGAAGATGTTATCGCCACTTCTTCCTGCAAGCCATGAAAAACTTCTGCTGCAAAACTACCACAAGCAGAGATGATATTTCAGTGTAAATTATGTTTGAAATTCTTGGGAACGAAGATGAAGGACAGACCTCATCAAACATGTTTGTCTCCTTAGGGAAAACGTGTGTTGTATTGTCTTTTTTCCTTTGTAACATAAATATAAGTTGTTAGTCATTGAGTTTATCCTCAGTTCGTTCTCTTCAGAATTTTTCACTTGCATTTTCCAGTGCTTATGCTGGTAAACAATTTCTCTTGTTTAATGGAATGTATATGCACACAAGCGTAAATTCATACAACAATATGTGAGTGAACGGAAATTTTTTACCAAATCGAGTTTGGTCGAACCAAATCAATCATAAAATAAGTGTAATACACTTGACAAATAATTTGTCACTTTCCCTTAATTATGCAGTAAATATATTGCATTTGCCGTATAATCGATTCAGGTCCGGCCAACCTCGATTTTTAACCTCTTGGGACGGTCAATTGTAAATTTGTAACCCAAAAGATTTCAGGCATCCTAAGCTTAATCTTTCCATATTTAGCCAAAATTACCAGCACGGCCTGTAACGCAAAGGTAAAAGGACCAAATTTCCTTTTAAGTAGTCAACAGCGGAAACACTTAACAAAATTCAAACAATAAAAAATTCATTTCCAAGTTGAAACAACTCGGGCAACACTACAAAAATGTAACTGATTTGCATCTAATAATCAAACAAACTTTCCAAATCAAACGAAATAGTGAACAAAACTACATAAATTTCCCAGATTAAGGACTGAATTACGAAATGCAACTCAAACCACCAGTGTAAACGAGCTTAGAATATCAACCAAACTGCCAAAGAGCTGAATTTCATAAACAGTCAAAGAAAATAGTAGAACAACTTACTCAGCGAGATCACCGAGCTGACGTAAGACTCCGACGAGGCCAGCGACGGCGACTCCTTCGAGAATGTCCTTGGGGTCTTCCTTGACCCCATCCCTGTACATCTCCGGTGCTCCTAGCCCGTACTCATTCCCCACCTCCACTCTCACCAACGGCATTGTTGGCAACACAGAAAAGCAGAAACAAAAAGGAATTCCAAGAAAAATGAAGGAAATGCGGAATGAATGCTAGTGAATAAATAAATGAAGGAATGATGAGAGAGAGAAAACGTATACAAGTGAGAGAGGAAAATCATTAGGTAGAGAGATTGCAGCAGCTTAACTGCCCAGAGAGTGATATATACACACACACACAGAGAGCAACTGTTGTCTGTCTGTATGTGTGTGTGAGAAATGAGAAGGCGGAAGAAGACATTGCCAACTCTGCAAGCCATTCCTGAGGGGATAGTGTTGGGGAAAAGGACGGAAATGGGCTTGGAGTTTTGATTGAATTGACCCTGGTCCGACCCAAATTGACCGCCATGGTCCCCACCGATCGATCATCGTCTCACCGTCTCTGTCGCCGCCGTGTAGGATTCATGACGGCCGTTTATATTTTATTAATTTAGAATTTCCCAATTTATTTATACAAAAATTAAAATAAGAGTTGGGGGAATTATTGCGTTTTAGCAGCCATGCATAATATTCAACTCTTTTGCTGTTTTTAATTTTAATATTAAATTTTGGATGGATTTCTATAATTTGTATAATTCATTCTTAATAAATGACTATAAGTATCTAGTAAACAATTCAATTCAGTATATATACAACAATGGTAATAAAAGAAAAAAAAAAGGAAATTACGTGGAGAGTTGTATATAATGTAAAGACGTATTGATATTTGGTAGGAGAAAAATAGAAAGAAATGAATTCAGTATTTTACCCTACAAATGGTACAATCATCCATTTTTTTGGAGTTAGCTCTGCAATTGTAATTATTCTTCATCAGGTGGGTAACTCATTATTGTTGATGTCAGTGGAGTTTATAGCAAAGTCTAAATTATGGATTGGGGGGCATTCAGGGAAATATAATAAATTGAAGGAGTAAATAGTAAATTAATTAATTGAGCATCACTTTCAAATCTTAGTGACAAAAACGCATGAGAATGAGGCTCCTGCGACAAAGGCTTGTGATGGCACTGATTTTAGTGGAGAATAATCAAACCAATCATGTCAACTTAAACCCTTTGTGGAAACAACTTAAACTGTGAGCTTGTGATTAACCTTACTTTTCCTACAATAATATTTTATGTCTGGGTCTGGTAAAAGTTATAATCCTTCACCTTTTGGGCCGGGCTTAAAAGCCCAACTCATGATGGGCCTGCTTTGTCATTGTACCATAGAGGATCAATCTGTTGCGTGTAGGGCCTGGATCCATGCAGACGGGCTTCTCATAAAAGGATTCAGAGAGCAGTAAGATTCGTAAGTAGATTTGTTTTCCTTGATTTGGTAACTTTGAATTTTTGTGATATTGAACCAAAATTAGTGCAAGATGAATATGTATGAAGATGATCCCACTCAGAGTGTAGGAATCAGTTGTCTTGTCACCCCATCGCCAATTCTCCTACATTTTTTGATAAATGCATTTGACAAAAAAAATAGACTTGCTACTTATTCTTTGTTTATGCCTCAAAATTATCGATCCTATTTTGTTGGTTTTAGAATGTTCGAAAAAAGGCTTCTTTTTTTTTTTTAATAACATAATTCTTTTTTTTTCTAGAAATTATGATTTAAAATTTAAATGAGAAAAAATAATAGAGATAAGGAGGAGTATATGTGTAATTTTAAGTATATAGAAAGAGAATAAAGGGGGTATAAATAAATAATTATTGAAATGAAAGGAAAGGAAGCATAATGAATAATAGTGGGGTAGTGAAGGGGGCGGAGTGGTGCACTGAAAGACAATTGGAGAAGAGGGTGGTGGGACCCGAGGACCAATCACGTGGAATCACATATGTCTTTTAATGTCATTTTTAACGGGGTAAATTACAGTAATTTCTATCAAAATTTGGCATAAATATAAATATTTTATTATTATTTAAAAAGTTATAAATATTTTCTTCAAATAAAAAATAATTATGTAGCTCCTATACACAAATATGAAAAGTACTATTTTACCTTTGATTTTCTTATTTAAAAAAAAAACATTTGAAGAAATAAAAAAGAGTAAGAGTGGTAAAATAAATAATCCACAGAGAATATTAGTCCATAAATATATTTTAAAAAATTCTAAAAGTTGTGTAATGACATTTTGAACAGTTCACTTCAAATTTTGGATGGAACCTAATGGAATGAGCTCGTTGTCAGACAGACGTTAAAGTCAGCAGAGTATTTATAATTTTTCAAACAACGAGTAAGTATTTATAATTATATCAAACATCATAAGAGATTAAGTGCGCCTTCTTCTTCGCTTCCATTCCATCTCTATCAACCAACAACAACATTACTTGTAATTTGAACTCTGTCGTATCAATAAATGTCTAACATCGTTCTAATTAGTGTGATATTATAATATATATCCATAAAATCTAAATGTTTTTAGATGAGATATAAGTTATCGTCTAGATGCAATATATTCCTCAATTAATCTACTACTTAGGTTCTTCGAAGCAGCAATATCATTAATTAATTTAATTTTGGTGTGGTTTAAGTTGTACCAAACATCAAAAAATAAGAAATGCGGGATGGAATTAAGGATGTAATGAATGATTTGTCTGATGTAATGAAGAGTCGACACTAATCAGCTAATACATCCAAAAGACAAATGGCCAGAATTTAAAAAGAAAGCGTACGGAATTGGGCATAGCTTTTGAGAAAATGAACATAAATTGGTTGGCCATATTAGGAACCACACATGTAAGGGAAAGAATAAAGACCTTACCAATGATGCATTAACTTAGTAGTAAAGTTAAAATCCCACAAAAATATTCAAAGTTAATAATTTAAATTCCATCAGAGTATATGCAATTTGTTTATTATTCTTTATTACAATTGATAAAAAGAGAGTGTGTAAGAAGAAGAAATGAAGGGGGCTAAAATCTAAACTAATCTATGGTAAGAAAAAAAAAAAAAGAGTTGAGAATAACGTTGAAATTAATGAAAGAGACAGGGGAACCACCAACGTCATAAATATCATTACAGTCTAATTTTGGTACGGTATTTGCTGGCAGCAACTAATGAAATGACTCCAAATGAAAACGCCTTATTTGTTTTTTGTTTTTAATTTCTAGTAATTAAAACGTTAAAAATGTGGTTGTTTGTTTTCGTCAATTCTGCCTTTTTTTTCCCCTAATATTTAAGACAATAGAAAATGTGTTTATATTGTTTACCTGCATGCCTATCAGTCTGAACATGTAAATACCAGTTTATAGTTGAAGTAGGCCGCGTGTTATTGATGTTCGATATGATGTTTAATTAATTATAAAATAAAAGATCGTAATGGAACCTAATAATTCATAAATAATTCATAAAATCAGATGTGCATCAGCATATCTTTATTTTTGCAATTATAAATACTTAAATTAGTCAATCAAGACCAAATATAAAATATTCTTAAATTAGTTCATTAGAATTTATACTATTTATTAAGTGTGAGGTGTTAGAATAACTACCTTTAGTTGGAAAAATATATATTGACTAAAATATCTTCAAGCATATTTATTCTTACAAAAAATGATCATTTTTTTAGTTTTTTCAATCAATAAATTCTATTCATGCATATATAAAATTAATATAAATTATTTAATAAGCTACCTCACTTATTTTGTTTTTATTCACTTTCACGTAATTGAGTAAATTACACACACGCATCTATTTTTAATTTTGAGGAATGATATTCACGTGGAATTAAATTTTACAATGCAAATATTTTGAAGAAAAAAAAGAAAGTGAAAAAGATGTTTGATCCTTTTTTAACCTTTAAATTTAAAAAACAAACAATAATTTTGAAGAAAAAGAACATGCTATAAGATGGAATTTTGGAAATTTAAAAAAGAAGACGAAGTTTTAGGGAAAAAAGAAATCCTACGAGCAATCACTCTCATATCTCTTGATTGTTTGGGAAAAAAGAAGAAAAGAAAACACAGGGGCCCACAACCCACGTTTTCTGATTGGTTGCACGATCAAGATTTAAGGTGTATAGGCCCCCACAAAGATCTGAACAAATTCGCATTGAATTATTTGATGTGTGTGTTGTTTAAAAATTAAAAGAAACCAAAACATCACTGTCTCATTCCCAATTCAAATCAAAACGTAAAACACTCTCCAACTCCACAATTTTTATCGCAGTTGAGGCATAGTTTAATTGGCGAAATTGAGAATCTATGATTTTAAAGATTATGGGTTCGAATCCCTGCTTGAATTGATTTTGTTTCTACTGTATAGTAAGTATTATTTGGTACTGTAATAGCTATATGTTAGTTTATATTATATTATTGATATGATTAATAGTAATTATCTCTATTCCATACCGTTAATCGATAAAATTGAATATAATCACTTTACTTTCAATTAATAAAGTTCATCGTTTCTAATTCAAAAACTCCATAATTTTGAGCGCCAAAGTAATGAAGTTGCTTCAACCCATCTCTCTCAATCTTAAATCTTCCCTGATTAAAAGTATGTTATCAACAATATAAAATATATATTTAGTTTTATTTGGCTGGCGATAGATCGAGCTAAGACTTTTAAATCTAAAATAATGACTTCAGTATACTTGTTTGAATATTTATGGGCAAAATGTTTTTTTAGTCTTGTTAAATAGAGTCAGACTCATTTTTGATACCATTATTTATCCAAGTGTAGGTTTTGGTCCAATTAAATACAAATTCAGGCTTATTAGGTCCCAATGTGTCATTTTGTCATGCTCTGCACATGATTTATTGGGACCAAATAAGCCTGATTTGGGCTTATTTGGTCCCAATAAGTCTGGAATTTCTAATGGACATAAACGGAGTTAATAAGTCATGTACTCTGCACATGACTTACTGAGACCAAATAAGCCTGAATTTGGGTTTAATTGGACCAAAACCTATACTTGGATAAATAATGGTACCAAAACGAGTCTGGCCCTACTTAACGGGACTAAAAAAAATATTTTTCCCTGATATTTATATTATAGTGAATATCTTAAATTATTGGACTCTCGATTTAAGTTATTTCTTGAGTTATTATAATAAATTTGGAATCTTTCGTTCAAAAAAATTTCCTTAAATGCAAACATTTTTATCTAAATAGAATTTAAAATCATCCGACAAGGAGGATCTTGGAAAAGAGTACGAGTTTTAGTGCTTCACTTTGGAATCAGTATGTCATCAGCTTATGCGATTTGGGAAGAAAATTGTAATTTTAATTTTATATTATAATATTGTTCTCGTGTATTTTAAAATAGTCGATAGTAGTCCTATTGTCTTTAAGTTTTCTAGATGACAAATTACGTGGCTGTTAGTGTGAGGGGATTATTTTTGACTGTTTGTCTTGTGCACCGTGGTACTTTGAGTATTGTGCCTGAGTAAATTGTAAAGAAGATGAAATTCAACTGCTGAATGAAAAAATCAAGAATATGAAGAGTGAAATTGCATGCAGGTGAAGAATGAGTAATATTTACTGTGTTTTGGATAATTTTGTTGGCTTCCAATACTTTTGAAATTGTTATTTGATGGCGGAAAAGGGTTTTCCTTGTTTCTTCCCAACTACAGCTGTAGTTAACTTTGCACGTTCAACACTTAACGTCATTGTTTTTTACTCAAAAAAAAAAAAAAAAAAAAGACACACATGCTTAACGGCATTGTGCTTTTGCACAAGGAATGTTACGGGATTTAATGGAATTTAACTCCCTGTGATAGTGAAAATGAGCAAAGTACCTCTATATGTAAAAAATAACAATATACCTTCTTGTGTTTTTTATAATGGAGTAATTTACCTTTTAAAACATAAAGGGAGGTAAATTGATTCATTTTAAAAAACACGGGAAGATAAATTGCTATTTTATTTTCCATAAGGGGGTAATTTACTAATTTGCAATATCACAGTAGATGTTTGCATTTTCCCGAATGTTAAGTTATGGGACTATCATTAACAATTTTGAGAAGCATATGGATCAATATAGCAAAATTTTCTATATTATGGGACTAAAATTGCCTTCCAATCGCTCGGCATTTAAGGTTTCCATGGATGCACGGATTCCATGTTATTCACTACGTTTCTGTGAATATATATGTGTATGTACAAACACAAATATAAAACATTTCATTATCCCATTTTCAGACAGAAAGTATTACGGTGCACTGTAAGAATCGAAGATGAACGACTGACCCAAAAATAGATAAATTAAGAGAAATGATTGATGAAAAAGGTTTAAACTTTTGGACCAAATTAAGAACGTAACTGAGAACTGCGAGAGTGTGCAGGTTAAGGGCGAAGTGATGGAAAGAATCAAAGAGAGGAGAACAAGAAAGAATATGGTAAAAAAAGGCAAAGTGATAAGGAGACATGGGTATCTTAGTGTTAGATTTTCTTTCACCCTAACAAATGCTAGATTCTTTTTTTTTTTTTTATAATAATTTTGAAAGAGAAATATCTATATATATATATATATATACTTTATTTTTTTGAAAAATGTTCTTTTGGTATCCTAAAAGAATTTTAGTCTGTCATTTTGGATCTTTTTTTATATATATACTAGCCTGCACTATATGCGGTCTGTCCGAGCATATTTAGAAAGAAGGATAAATTATATTTTTGCTCCCATAAGTGGACTTGTTTCTAATTTTGGTCTCATACTGTACATATTTAACACATTACATTCCATATGTGTATTTTTTCCAATTTCAGGACACAAAGGGGATTTTTGTTGAATACTTAAGGGTTGATTGATGCTAATTTCAGATTTAATGAAAATTTAGGCATTATTAACATAACAATATATATAATATACATTACATTATAACTCATTACAAACATTAAGCTATTTATACAGAGAAAAAGAAGGAACAAGCCTTTCCCACCAATTTTTAGGTCCAAATATACAGGCACTTAATGGAATTAGTATCAACCGTTAAGTATTTAACAAAAATTCCCTCTATGTCCGTAACTTAGAAAAAAAAATGTACATACGGGATGCAATGTGTTCATTGTGTACAATATGAATCAAAATTGAAAATATATTCACTTATGGGTACAAAAATGTAATTTATCCTAAAAAGAATTGTGATGCGAGATGAAGAGAAAACAAGAATAAAAGCTTGTGAAAAAACAAACATGGTGAGAGGGAATTAAGGAGGAAAAAGAATCGTGAGAAGAAAGGAACATGTAATAAGTTGAAAGGGAAAAAAACGTTGTAAATGTAATTTTATTAAAAAATATTGAAATTACTATTATACTCAAATTTTATTGAAGGGATTAATTCAAGTAAAGAATAAATTTGAATATTTAAATATTGATCAGACAATAAAATTCTTTTTTTATAATAGTATAAATTACCTCATCAAAATATTAACTTTTGTCTCTTTAACTTTCAACTTTATCTCTTCTCAATTTTCATGTAATAGAAAAAAATATAATTTTTTGCAATGATTAATTACTATGATAAAAAAAAAAATCATGCAATTTCCTCTCAAATCTATTTGTTGGTTTTTTTTTTAAAAAAAAATTATCTTCATGATCATCTATATCTCCATCAATATAAATTTTGCACCACGTACTACTACAGAATTAAAGTAACTCGACAATAACTACAAGAAAATATGATATTAGTGACAAAATATTAAATGGCAATTTTAAAGTTGTCATTAAAAATATATATTAAGTGATAACATTTTTTATCTTGTCACTATATAATTATTAGTGACAAAAATTGTGTATAAAGTTGTCACTAAATACTATTAGTGGCTCATCTATAATGACAACTTAGTGACAACGCAATATATTGACAATATATTTTTATTGTCACTAGGTTGTCACTATACATGAGTCACTAATTGTATTTAGTGACAACTTTGTGCATATCTTTTTGTCACTAATAACATTTTTTACAAAATAATAGTAATTATTAAAATCATAAAATTCATTATTGTGATAAAATAAACATTCTTGTCACTAAATATATATGATTACTGACAATATTATAATTGTCACTTGATTTTTTGTCACTAATTTTCTATTTTCTTGTAGTGACAATAGACTTAAATGCATTTGTTCATCCCGTAGCTTCGATCAAATAGCGTTTTCGTTATTTGACTTTCTAAACTAGCATTTTGGTTTTCATCTTTTTATTTTTTGCAATTTCAATCTTTTTCTTTTTTTGTCGAAATTGATCATTTTCATCGGAAAAATGCATTTTAACCATTTATGTAGCTAGCGGTGAAACGAATATCTAACTATTATCGATAAGTTGTTCCCAGTGTTAATGGTCAGAAATAGATAGAGCTGTAATTTGCTATGTACTATATATTTATTCATCATCTTTCCTATGTAGCTAATTACAAATTGATGAACAGAAACAGAATAATCCCCTGCAAGTGGCAAAGTACGTACGTGAATGCATTTTGAGACATTTGGTAATGGATGGACCCTCTCTTCGAACAACATTGTCCGACCTTTTGAGAACCCTAGCTCCAATTTTGATCCTCAATCTCCCATGTTTGATGATTCATCATCTTTTATTTTCTTTACCTAGCTAGCCTCTATATCTTTCAATATCCTTCATCCCTATCTGTTTCGTCTCCCGACGTTTTTCTCCAATATTTTCCCCCGAACCCTAATTATATAACACCCCCCACATAATTAAATTAGACTAAACAAAGGGGATAAATACTCCTCATTTACTGCTTTTAGATCGATATTTATTATTGTATTTATAGAGGGAGTAAGTACTCCTCGTTTACTGCTTTTAACATATATAGGACTTTCTTGATTTCTAATGTATGGCTAGGATCCACGTCAAACCCCTCGCTTAGACACATACGATGTTCTATAAAAATTAAAATTAAATAGACTAAACAAAGAATTTATAATTAATAATTAGATCTTAGTAGTACTATTACATTCATAAATCTAGGATAGGGGGGGGGGGGGGAATGATTGTTATGATGTATAAATAGTGGGATTAAATGCATTTTTGATCTTGTAACTTAGGTCATTTTGCGCTTTCGTCCTTTAATTTATAGGGTAGCATTTGAGTCCTGCATCTTGTTAATCCTTTTGTTCGTCGGAGTTCACCTCACCAGTGATAAGGGTGAACTCTGGCAAAAAAAAAAGGATTGAAATTGCGAAAATTAAAAATATGCAAGACCAAAATGTTACTCTAGAAAGTTAAAGGACAAAAATGCTGATATAAATGGGCCAATATGAACAAAAGCCCAATTTTAAAATGTCACGTAAGAGGCACATGCATTTTTCGATGAGAAAGGTAAACTCCGGCGAAAAAAGGACTAATTAAAATCATGAAAATTAAAAAGATAAAAGATCAAACTGCTATCCTAAAAAATTAAAAGACAAAAACATTAAATAATCTAAGATATGAAACAAAAAATGTATTTAAGCCTAAATAGTGAGATGTGAATTGTCTTGCCGTGACATAATTCACAGATTTATACGTGACTGACTAACTATCTGCATAATTAATGGTGCAAATTAATAATAAATATTTTTGGATTAGAAAATGCATAAGACCACATGGGTCCCATAAATATTCTCATTCTCGTTTATTAATAGAAAAGATAATAAATTTATAAATCTAGGAATGTATATATATATATATATATATGACGAAAGTTACACAAAAATACTTACAATTAATACTGTTAATTGAATTGATTAGTAAGAAAGTAAATATCACATAATTAATCTGAAGGGCCCGCCATAATAAACGAGATGCAACAATAGTCGTGTTCCTATTTATTTCACTTTCTACGGAGGTGAAAAATTATATTACTGATCAGGTATTCAATATTTTACCTCTTGTAGAGAATCATTAGACAGTAGCATCCACGTACCTCAAAGTTCATCATGATGGGAATGTTTCCATAAAAATGTATATATATAATATATTATTTGTCATGATGGCATGATCAATTAATTGAACATTGTGTACAACAACTGTATTTAGCTCAAAATTTTGAAACAGGGTGGTGAGAGGTACGAGCCCTGATTTCCGTAGGTTTTCGCTCTCCTTATGAACCAATAATGTCAGAATCAGCGCAGTGGTCTGTGTTTGTAATAATTAATGATATTGGTGGCTCCATGCATTTATAATTGTATACTAAATTATTGAATATTTAAAGAGTAATAAACGTAGTGTTTCAAGATCGTATCTTATATGAATGCTTCAGTCCACGTACTAGCAATGTTGACTACGATGCTATCTATATATATATGTTACTTCTCGATATGGTTCACGCTAAAAGATTTTAAATCATTAAAAAAAAAAAAAGGCCTAGCTTTCAACTAACTCTCAGCCATTATTTCTTTTATAGATATCTCTTAGATTAATACAACAAACTATCTATATATATAGTCATCACTCATTACTGTAGAAGAATGAGAACCAGAAGCAAGAAACGCTAAAAAAAATTAACCTATATTATAAATGATCATAGCTTAAAAATTATGACAACTTAATATTTATTAATCACGATCATACAAAACCTACACAAAAACTTAAGTTTTGTTACGATTAATCGATATTTACTATGATTTTAGCTATGACCAAAATAGTTGTCATGATTTTTAACCATTGCTAATTTTTTGCCTTGCTTGCAAGAAATAACAGTTAGTAGCCATAGTCAGGGATAGTAGTCGCGGCGAATTGTTACTTGTAACTATGGTAATTAACCATGGAAACTTTTCGAATTTCTTCTTGTGAGATAGACGGTAGAAAAATATTTTTTTTGTTACTATTAATTATTATGGTCAAAAGTAAAAAAAATATGATGAATATTAATTAATTAATAATGGCTAAACAACAATTATTCGTTGTTGCTTCTATAGACGAAGTCAATACATTAGCCATAACAAAATGGCTTAAATATAGTTTTGGTCCTGTAATTTTGGCATTCTGGCAATTTTGTCCTTTATTTTTCTAAAATTATAAAAGAGTCCTGTAATTTTTTGACATTTTGCAATTTTAGTTCTTCTAGTTTCAGGTTTTGCGAAAGTGACCGAAATAAATCATGTGCGCCTCACGTGGTTCATTTAAATTGGGGTTTTTGTTCTGATTGGATGACTTTTGTCGACATGGACGAATTTTTTTTTTTTTTAAAAAAGGGCGTAGCACATGATTCATTTTCGGCTACTTTTGCTAAATCCGGCACCGAAAGGACCAAAATTGTAAAATGTCAAAAAGTTATAGAATTTTTTGCAACTTCTAGAAAGATAAAGGATAAAGATGCCAAAATCGCAAGGGACATATGATTTTTCCTGCAACTTCTGCAAAATTCGGCACCGAGAGGCCCAAAAATTGTGAAATGTCAAAAAGATATAAGAGTTTTTGCAACCCCTAGAAAGATAAAAGATAAAAATGCCAAAATCGCAATGTGCACATGAATTATTCCGACAACTTTTGCAAAATTCGTTATTGAAATGATCAAAATCGTGAAATATCAAAGCGATACAAAATTATTTTGTAACCCTAGAAAATAAAATATCAAAATATCAAAATTACTGGATCAAAAAATATATTTCAGTCTAACAAAATACCATAACAAATGTTTGATTATAGCTAAATTATGACAATATCGATTAACAGTCAAAACTTAAGTTTTGATATTAATTTATTTTATTATAATAAATAATATTAATTCACCCTAAACTTTTAGCAATAATCATCTAGAAATTTAGGGGTGTATCATTTAGGATAACTAAATCGAATTGAATTGAAATTTTGGTACATCGAAATAACGTACTGAGTACCAAATCGCAAAATTTCAATTCGATTTGGTACAAACACGAACTTATTTTGATTCAGTTCAATTTTGTACTGAATTAATCAAAAAAAGTTTTTTAAAAAAAGGGGGAAACACAGGGGATAATTTGCTAATTATTTTTTCAAAGAAAAATTTTTGCTCATTTTTTACATCACAGGAGTAAATTGCATTTATCCTATTTTTTTTATTAACTAATGTTGAAAATTATTACGCGGAGTTAAATGGGCTTGTCTTGTGATACTAAATGGTGAAGTGATAGTAAGCTGGTTGCACCGACTCAGGAGTAGTCACGGGGAATCATAAATTTCTTGATGGATGATGATATCTATATCTATATATATATATATATTCATCATATACATATCATCATAATAATTATAATCAAGATTACATATTTGAAAAGTAACAATTATAGTGCATTTAAAAAGAGACGTTGAAAATTAATGCATGAGAGAGAAATAAAAGAAAGAAAATTAAAGTAGGAACAAAAGCAGCCCCAACGGGTCCCATCTCATGTCTCCTCAATAGACTCTAAGCGCTCTCTCTCTCTCTCTCTCTCTCTGTGTGATCATCTTTCCTCACCATTCCATTTTCCACTATTTTCTAACACCTTCTCTCAACCTTTATTATTATTATTATTATTATTATTATTTTATTTTTTCTTTTTCCAATTGCCTGAAAACAACCATGAATTCTTCCGGAACAATCATGTCGTCGTCCAAGGAATCTGCCGATCAGGGTTCCGCCAGCAGTCAGCCACCACCGCCGCCGCCTCCACAGCTCAGCCGTTACGAGTCCCAAAAGAGAAGGGACTGGAACACTTTCGGGCAGTACCTGAAGAACCAGAGGCCTCCAGTTCCAATATCTCAGTGCAACTGCAACCATGTTCTTGAATTCCTCCGCTACCTCGATCAGTTCGGCAAAACCAAGGTTCACTTGCATGGTTGCGTCTTCTTCGGGCAGCCTGATCCCCCGGCGCCTTGCACCTGCCCATTGAGGCAGGCTTGGGGCAGCCTTGATGCTCTAATTGGACGGCTGAGGGCGGCGTACGAAGAGCACGGCGGATCACCGGAGACGAACCCTTTCGGCAACGGAGCGATTCGAGTTTACCTGCGTGAAGTGAAGGACTGTCAGGCTAAGGCAAGAGGGATTCCGTATAAGAAGAAGAAGAAGAGGAAAATCAGCAATCCTCTGAAAGCGCATGATGAGCTGATCATCAAGAATAATCCCAAGCAGCCCGCTTGATTATCAATAATTCATGAGCTCTTTTGGAGGAAAAGAGACCAAAAGAATTAATGGTAATTTCCGAAATCTTCTTGGATTGACATATGTGTAATAATTTAAATGATTTTCTTGCATATACATATATAATTCTGGTAACATCAAATTCAGCTTCAGGATACTAGGAAAGCGACAAGTGATGAAAGAAACAGCTGTTGGCTTCTTACATAAATTTCTCAGATGAAAACTTTGCTAAATAAATGAAGGCAGAAAAGGATATTAGCAAGCTCATAGTACTATATCTATGGCCAGGACCACATGATCACAAGCACAATAGTATATTCATCTATGCTCTATACTAGACTACACCAAGAAACCCTAGATCCACAAACCCAAAACCCTAATCTTGACAGGGACTTTAACGTTTGGGGATATCATGTTAATTTTATGAGGTCAGGAAACAAGAAATACTACTCTTACAAGACTGCTTATTTATTGGAGTAATGACATGAATCCTATGTTTTGTTTCTCTCTCAAATCATGCAAAACAGTGCTAATTAATTAAGGATTTAAATATTTAATTCCTTGGGGTTTTGGGTCTTTTGGGATACGGACATGAATGACCTTACACCATCATCTTGTCTGTGTGGTTTTAAATGAAGTGAGGTATATGTGTATGAGTCGAAAACTACCTTGAGAATTAAGCATTTTGGCATTAATTGTGTCAGGGCCCATGAGAATTCGATCATCCAAGATTTACTGTGAAAAATTAACTGTTCTCTGTGCCCTTTAAGTTGTTAAATTATGTGAACTTTGGCTGAATAATAGAAACATTCATATCCCTAATTATTTAATTTGTCGTTGATCTTCATAATTGACTATATGTAATTCTTTGGTATGAGTATCTACAGATATTGATCCAACAATCTGTGTTCTTGTTTATATATTGTTCATTACTTTGATGGATTTCATGTTTTTGGATAATGTCTTTCCATAAGATTTATCATACATACGACCTTGAGGGCTTGTTTACTTTTGAGGATTGAGTTGGATATCCAATCCAATCTCTTGTTTACTTACATTTAGGTAAATAGATGATTTAAATGAAAATATTAGTGATATAATTTAATCTCATCCTACATTTTATCCATCATTAATTTATCACGAGTTAATCCCATCTCTCAAATTAAACGAGGTCGGAGTGATTAATGTGTCATTTCAGCTATGTCTGCATTACAAGTCTCATTGAAACAATTTACGGTAAGTGGTATGCATGAGAAAATTATGATCATTTGCACACAAAAATATGTAGTATTCATTAATTCGCACAACGAGTGAGAATACCACTTGTAAACTTTGAGGGCAATTACATAATATGTAATTTTAATTAGCACACAGGCTTAATGGAAACTCAAATTATTTACTTTGAATATATTAGTTGCACTGTCCTGAAGTTGTCAATGTATGTGTCACTATTAGTGACAACCTAAAGACAGTTCTTGCGATAAAAATGATTACTATATGCTTATGGGAAATTATAGTTCAAACCTGATTCGATCGAATTTAAATAAATCATATGGCAAGTGTAATGCACTTGTGATGTGATTGGTGTACAACTCAAGAAAAGTGACCAATCACATAGCAAGTGTATCACACTTGTAATATGATTGGTTTGATTCCACTAAATTTGGCACGGGCTAGAATTTTCCATGCTTATCATACAATATGTACAATTAATGACAAGTTAAAAACGATTCTTATCTTTATTAAGTTCATGAAATTATTTCTATATAAAAACAAATGTACTTGTCATATATTATATGTAATTAAGGACAACTTAACATTTTTGCCTGTCCACTACATAGGATCGTTGCACAAACTACTTTTGCAATGATAAAGCCCCCGACCAACTTAAAATTTAGCAAACTTATATATGGATCTCTCTAGGAAAAAATGGGCTATATATTTATATTTATCTCTAGTTTGTGTCTAATAATTTGAGCAATAAACCTATATATATAACAGAAGGTGCCATATCAATTAATTACATTAGAGCACAAACTACAGCCAGTTTGTGTCTAAGTAAAACATCTCCAGTGCCAGTTTACTTATAGAGGTAAGCAACAATCTTGTATTGCCTTCAAAATGTTTAATTGCATTTTTATTTCCGTAACTATAGCCATTTAGCTTTTTAGTCTTGTAACTTGTTAGGATTATAAAATGATCCTTTATATTTTTTAATTTCGCGATTTTAAGCAAAATGGCCCAGAATTTTAAAAGTTGGCTGAAAAGTGACATTATAATTACTGTCAACTTTAAAAATTCCAGCAAATTTTATCTTGAGATCGCGAAAATTAAAAACGTACAGAACTAAATTGCTGCCCTAGTAAACTACAGGTCAAAACATATTCATATCATAAACTTTCTAGGAATTAATTTTTAAAGTTTTGTGCGGGTACAATATATATGACCCCTGCAGTATAGTTTATAGATTAAACTATAACATATAAGTCATATCTATATATTGAGACTTCATGCCAAATTACATCAATTAGGAGAAGAATGGAATGGAAAAATGGGTGGTAGAAGCATTAATTTGCCTTTACATATGTGTGTGTGTGCCTATTTGTGGGGGTGAATCAAATGTAATGTTTTATCATGACAATATTTAAAGCATGTCAAGTGAAACTTTTGGTTTGCTGGGTTGAAATTGTCTCTTTTGATTTACCGTATCTTCTTCACCCTCCTCTGCCAATATCCCGTGCAATTTTTTTACCTTTTACAGAGAGAAAAAAGCTCATTTATTAGAGCAGCAGGAGCAGCAGCAGCTATATATATATATAGTACATTTATCAGAAAGATTAACAAATATTGGAAAATGTTACATGCTAAAACTGAAACATCAATCATGATTTACTGCACCAAAAATGTAATACACTTTTTCTTTATTATCCATCTCTGAGTGCAATAAAAATTGACTTTCTTCGTTTCTCTCAAGAACAAACTATTCCTTGATTTTCTTGCTTGGCAGGATGCCTTAGCAGTTGTACTGAATGGAGCGAGAAGAGTACTTATGGGAATTTGCCGAGCGTGGCTGAAGTTCCTTCAGTGTAGGCATGTATACAATTGCCTACAATCAAAGTTTATTAGGTTTGAATAATTAATAGACGATATATATATATATATATATATATAGCGCAGTAGTTGGAGGAGTACTTGATGATCATGATCATGTAAAAGTTACTGGTAGCTAGATGAGTGTTGTAGATTATAGAAAATATGATGTAAACTTTTCTATACTTAATCTGGTAACAGCTTGCTTCACTCTTCACTGTTAATGGACTAGTCTAAGGGGACTCATTTCTTCCAAAGAGCCAATGGGGTCAGAATTTACCTTCTTTTCACCTTAAACTATACAACAGACAGGTCTTTACATTACAACTAAAGAGGTGCACGAATCTTTATCCTAATTATGAGGTAGGTCAGCTTTGTGTTTAGGGTATAATGAGCAGCATATATTTTGGTACCCCTCTGATAACAAGAGCTCTAATTTGCAGCAATGACACCTCAGTGCTATGTTTAAATCGTAGATTATAGGAAAGGAAAGACTATAGAAAAGCACAATTGTGCGAGAAATCATGTTACCCATGCATGCATCCACTCACACATGCTCGTTTGTAACCTCCTGTGTGCGACGTTAGGTGCTAGTGCAGTAAGCCTGCACATCAGTGTGCCTAACTGTGTTGGCATGGTGTGGAACCAATGTTGGCAATCAGGTAGATATCTTTGTGTTGGTGGAATGGTCAGTATGCGGGGCGGTTGGCGGGGTGGGGGGGTCGTGGTGCATGTTTGTGGCATGCGTTGGCAAGCTTGCCATGCACGTTGTGCAGGCGTTGTGCGGACAGCTGCTGGCGTTGGTCGAACAATGTCCGTAGTTGGCTTGATGTCACACATGTATGCAGCATGCGACGTGCGGGCAATCCATAGGATGTTGTGCGCACAGGCAACTCTTCCGTTGGGCAACTTAGACAGCTTGCCCGCACGCAGGGAATAGTAAATGCTCGCAGGATCGATCGGCGCCAGTTACACTGGTAGTTAAGAAGAACGATTGTTGAATAGTTCAAGCAGTTGCTGGGACAGTTGCACAATAAGTAATGTGTGCCAGCCCATGGAATTTCTTAAATTCTTGCTTAGTGATTGATACAAAGTTGAGTTAATTCCTGTAAAGTGTGTACCTCAATTATATTTTGTTGTGCTATGTGTGCGTTGTTACCTTGCTAAATCTAATTCAAAACCAATTCAAACACGAGGGCTTGAGAGTTCAGTGATTGGCTAACTGGTTGTGGGCGACACCAGGCCCATAGCGGGTGAAAACTTACAAGACGTAAAGTTCCGTGTGGCAATTGGTATCAAAGCGTATTTGATAGATAAAACATTTTTGGACAACAGTGGGATTTCAGTCTCATCCTTAGACCAACAGTTTTGGGCCCAGTCCTTCCTCAGTGATAGATCCTCAGCCCCAGAAATATTCAGACAAGGAAAAAACACCACCTTTGTCCAACAAATATTAATCATTTGTTTAGAGAAGGATTTATTAAAGATAAGTACAGTATTCTGGTAGATTAATGACTTACTTTTAAGATTTTATCTCAACTTGTCTCGTTCCATTGTTACATTAAAGCATAACCAGTAAAGTGATTTGAACAAAATGGAACTAAAATGGAGGGGCAGGCAAAAAGAAGATTAGTAATCACTAAAGAAAATGAGAATATGACATAGAAATGAGAAAGCAAAGCTCTACTTGAGCAGTCTGCATTTCACAGTCAAAGAAATGGAAAACCACCATCAGATCATAATACAACGGCTGCAAATAAGTAGTAGTGTGGTAAAAGCAATGAAGATGAAACTATAACCAAAAATCGGAAGCAACTAGTAAAAATAGCCAATAATATATAAATCAGATAAAAGGCAATCATGCAGTGTGAAGAAAACCAGCACCAATAACTAAACACTGAAAAAAGTCTGGAAATCAGGATGTAAGACATATAGACCATGGAGGTGGAGGTTAAAAGGATTATGGAAATAACTTCAGCAGCCCAAACTTTAGGACATGCTATCATTCACCAAAATGGCAACTAAATTCACAAGATATAATTTCTCTATCAGTGGAGATCCCCATGCCAATCAGAAACCAAACTAACATCAGAAACTACACTCTTCAAAATAGTTAGCATAACACCAAACAAATAGAACAATGTGACCCTTCCCGCGAAAGGGTTAGTCCATGGCATAGGATAGGTACAACTTAGCATTTACCAATAACAATAACCTGAAACTGTCCAGCAAAATGTGCATAATGTAATATGATAGACATATTAAAACACAACCCCTTCTTCCTTGAAAGAATAGTAAAGATTAATAGTTCTAAACAGGCCAAACATTGGATTCAGTTTGGCATAACATAAAGATTAAGAAATGGAACCCTGCTGACAGAGCTAACATCTGAGTTCTTTTCAAGTAAAAATCTTCTTCAACTATTAACAGCAAGAAATATAAGTCTGTAGGGCAAATTGTTCACGTGCCCCAGCTCTTCTACAAAGGATTTTGTCAAGTTTACTCCGGCGTTGCTAGCTATACACATCTGCAGCATTGACAAGCAATCACAACTCAGAAATGAAACTCGAAAATATGCATTGACGAAATAAGATAGACAGGCCTAGAAACAACTAGAAGTATTCCTCAGAGTATGTAATTGCTATTATATTATTCGTTTTGAGTTATTTGATATCACGTATCTAACTTTGGGTTTATAACAAGAGGAGTAGCACTATTGAAAATTATTATTGGCTGACAAGAGAAATTTTTTTTTGTATCAAACAGTACGGGAAAGCTCACACTTAAAACCAAAAACTAAAGAAAATTCAACCTGGGCGAGATTTCAATCGAGGTACCCAAATGTGGTAGCCAGCTCCACTATGGAAATATTTACAACTATAAACAAAGAAAAGAGATACAAGGAAATGAACAAGTCCTTGTTTTGGTGCTAAGCAGCATTATTTTTCAAATTCTTTCACTATGAGTTACAATTGCAACATTGATCAAAAGTCAATCCAATGGAATTTAATGCATGCATATAACTGCAATTGCCAGTTAAATTGTAACCCTAGGCCATCAAAACCCACCCCCCACCTGCAAGACCATTACAGGATGCAAGCAAAAGCCACAACCCGGCAAATTATACATTTCTAGTCTGTAAACTGAAAATAACTTTAAATGAACACTGATTTCCTTAGACTCTAAGCATGTGTTTTAATAGGGTTTAAGCTTAATCTGGGAGTTGCCAATATGATGACCCCTCTTCCATCTAATTGCCCATCTCAAAACAGCACATCCAATGGGCATATTACATGTTCTAACCAGAAATTTCATCCTCCAATCTATAGGAAATATGTGGGAACTAACCAAGATCAACATCGATTCAAGAAATACACGAGAAACCGTACTATGATTAATTCTACACATATTCTTAGGTCAAACAAGTGTCACAAATTCTTCAAACTAGATGACTCTTTTCATTTCAATGGATAGTCAACCAAGCAAAAAAGCAATAATTAAATCAAAGCCCAAATATTGACAGAAAAATCATGAACAAGATCAGAAGATAATGCAGTCATACCATCAGAAGATCTAGAACGCTTGGCCTGCTTGATCTTCTCCAGCTGGACCTGAGTATCCATAAACAATTGCATCCTCTGAACCTCCAAATCTTTGGCAAACTGCATCCTCTGCTTTTCCAACTCCACCATCTGCCTCTGCTTCATACTCTCCACCTTCTCAAAAATCTCCCCAAACCTCTCTATAGCCTTGGCCAGTCGCCTCATGCCTTCTTCCCCAACCTCTTCCTCCTCCGCAGCCCTCTCTTCGCTCCCCTCAGCTTCCTCTCCCTCCATATATCCATCATCTTCCTCCGTTTCATCATCAGCAGCAGCCGCGGCAGCGGCCATAACTGAATAATTCTTCCTGAAATACGATTCGTCCACGGCCGGCGATGGCGCCGGACGCTTCTGTGGCAGAATCACCGGCATTACCATGGCGGAGGGCAGCGGTTTCCGGTAGGGTAACGGCACAGCCATCGGCGGCGAAGGCAGAGATAACGACTGCGTAGATTGAGATGATACCAACGGCATCGCCGACGGTGTCAGCTTATTCTGATGTTTGTTGAAATTAGATCCGATCAAAAACTCCAAACGAGAGAAAAAAGGCCACGACGACGTTAGAGTTGCGTTGGAGTCGGAGATCTTCGCCTTCTCGGTCTTGTACTTCTTCTTCAGCGTATCAATCCGATTCTTGCACTGAACATCAGTGCGGCGAGTCTTCTTTGTGTGGGCGTGGCGTGCGTTCACCGCATCAGCCACCTCCTGCCAATCCTTCTGACGGAGATTGCCGCGGTTGAGCTCCATGTAACGGCGTCCCCAGGCGTCCACAAGCGTCGCCGTGGCCTCCTCCGTCCAACAGTCCTCACGGGAGGGAACTTGCCGAGACGGAGGATGTCCCTGAGGAGTCGACGATTCCACTAAATCATCCATAGATCAATATCTCTTAACAATTCAAGGACAAAATTGAGAAAGGACGACGATTAGAGAATGAAGAAAAAGAGACGATGGGAAAGGCGGCGGGTGTGGGAAAGGATATGTGTATGGAAAGGGAAGAAGGGAAGGGAATAGGGCTGAGTCTCTGTCTGACTGGGGGAGGGGCATCGCCGGGGGGCGCGCGTGTGGACGACGGTCACGCGATTTCGGCTGCATAATTGTCATTGGTGACTGCGTCACGTAACGTCTGTGGTTTGGTCACCGATTTTTTGCGCCGATTGATTGGATTTAGGTTCGTTGATTTAGGAATTTTTATTTTCTTTTTTAATTTATTTATTAAGAAAGAGAAGAATAGATTGGGAATTTGGGAGGGGAGGAACGGGGGCGAGTTGATGATTGACGAGGAGCGTGGGTTTGGACGGGAGGGGAAATTGCCTTGGCCTCTGTCCGCCCGGTCATGAGAATTCCGGGTGCCTGACAAATAGACGATTTTGCCCTTGCCGAACTCAATTGTGTGTGCCTTGACCTCTTGACCCACCGGACGGCCTACTCCAATCTTGAAGAAGATAGAACCCCAATGTCTCTCTACAGGCCCAGAATGAATGGTTCTGGGCCTGTTGGGCCTTAAAATCCAAGTAAACAATTCTCGGATCCTTTAGCTGTCCATGACTTTACATAGATGCATACTCAACTATTATCCCTACGTATCTAAATAATTTACAGTCCAAGCATATTTGATGTAAGTGCATAAATATCTTATGAATAAATAAGTATTTTCAAGGGTACTTTTTTTTAATAAATACTGTGTCAATTAAAGTAGTTATTATAGGAGTCTCATGCTTAATAAATAATATATAAAATAATAAAACGAACAAGAAATCAATTGAGATTCAAATATATATTACTCTGTATATACCTCAATTAGCTTTTCTTTTTAAAATTAGAATTTAACATATTGTATCCACAATATATAGTAATTATTCAAACTTACTCATAAGTGCGTTGAATTTTTGCTAATTCACAACCGACGATAATCCAAACATAATGTGATGGGATAAATACAAGTAAAATTTACATAAATAACAATAATTACTTTTAAGTTAAGGTTCGATTACTAATGTCATTTGGAACTGAGTAAAAATGTTATTGAAGGAATGGTAAAAAGGGTCACGACTCTTGTCCATTTGTAAGTGCGCTTTTTACATGCAATGAACTTCAAATTTGTACTTATTTTGAAGCTGATGAGTAGGATAAACTTGGTGTCAATGTCTGGTGGTGGAAACTTGACATGACTGTTTTTGAACATGAAAGTAGAAACCTAAGGCTGTAGGACACAAGTACCTATTTCTCTTTCCATCACTTTGAACAGTACTTCTCCCATAATCTGATCAGTTGGGACTCTGTTTGGTGGTGCGGAGTATCAAATCAAAACAATTTTCTCAAAAGATTGTTAATTATCACGACTTTGATTTACCTTTTTATCAGTTTAGAAAGGAAACGCGAGTGGATCAGTAACGACTTTTGGACAGTAAGGTCTATAATTTTTTTCAAATACTATTTGCAATTAATTCCGACAGTCTAATTGGAAGATATGCTTATTATACTTTAATTAAAAAAAATATTTATTTTTGTCACACACTTTATATAAGTGCCAAACAAAGACGCTACGTACGTACCTACTTGTATGGGGCGAAGTATAATTCGTATCTGGAAGTACGTATAATTAAGTATAATGGGAGGACACTATATATGGTCGATCAGATATCCATCAATTATTTAATATTATTGCAAACGGAATAATTTATTTGAATATTATTGGATTCTGGTTTGGACATTAATGTTGAGAGGATAGTCATGGATATATAGATAATCAAATTGGTGCCTTACAGCTCACAAGTGGTTCGTGTCCCAGTCCCCTCCAATGATTTAACTTGACTTAACCATACTTACAGTATCAAGATTATTCAAGGGACTAGTGATAAGACTAATTGTTTTCTATTGAAAAAAGCAAAAGCCACAATAATTATCTTGATGTGATAAATTTGAAACTTTGAATTCTTAAATTAATTATATATATATATATATATATGCATCCGATCATATATATTATCTGTAATGAATGAATGAGTTAGATAGTGCGGAAAATTGTGTATTATAAAGTCGAGGCAAGAGTTAGACTCTTTATCTTTAAGACAATTATTGCCCCGCTCTGGTGCTCACGGAATTGGCAATTTGTCTCCCAAGATACAACGACTTTATATCTCAAAGTAGCAGCACTGCAAACTTTGAGAAACGGCGAACCAAATGATATCTTGAAACTCTCTTGCTAAACTCTAAAATGCTTTGTATGCTTAAGAATGCTATGAATAGTTGAATGCTTGAATAATGCCATGAAATGAAAATGGGAGATCTATTTATAGGAGTTGGAAAAGTGTTTCGTATGGATATGTCCAATCAGAAAAGATGCCTTTGAAAAGTTATGACCTTTCAAACCGAATGGATGCATCATTTCACCCAAAGGACATATCATTTAACTCAAATGGATGCATCCTTTAATCCAAAGGACATACCATTTAACTCAAATGGATGCATCCTTTTATCCAAAGGACATACCATTTCACACAAATGGACACGTCATTTCATCCAAAGGGTTTCACCCAATGGACATATCATTTCAACCAAAGGATACACCCATTAGGTTGATCAGACACGACCGGATGATGATTGGGGCCCATCAACCATCATCTACGTGTCACGAGCTGTCACAAGCTATCACGAGTCCGTTATGTGTCACACATCGTAACCAATCACTTGTCACGATTTATCCTTTAATTTATCATTCACCATTTTCCAACAATCCCCCACATGAATGAAAATTAATGCATATGAGCATGCAGACACTCAAGAGAGTTTCAACCGAGAAGTCATTGCATCAGGATAGGTAGTTGGTGGCTTTGAACCTTCCTTAGGAGAATACCATCGGATTTACTTGGCTAATCAGTGAACATGATGTCTTGAACTGTTCAGCCGTTGGTGTAAACCAAGACAATGGTACCCCCACAATGCCTTCTCTAATATCTTTGGTTCTCACGGTTGAGTCCGTTTTGGCCCTGGACTCCATCTTGGATTCATAAGTGTTTTACATTTTGAAGCGGCCCGTCTTCACACTTATATAGGTGATCTCCTATAATGTTCTTGACTTAGAATAGGAATCATTAAAAGCTTATAGCTTAACCTCTACCCTTTACTGACAGCACTTTTGTCATAGGAATGGGAAGGAGTAAAACTCCAAGTGCTTTCCACAATCTTTATAACTTAGTTGTCCCATTGAACCAAGATCTTGGGATCTCCAGTCAACAAGGTTGGGTTACCGCTATAAAGATTTAATTGGCGGGTTTTAATCCCATTCCCTCGACGAACAGTATACTTGATCTCGAGAAAGGCCTTTCGTTAATGGATCCGCTAAATTATCCTTTGACTTTATATAGTCAATAGATATGATTCCATTAGAGATCAACTGTCTTATGGTATTATGTCTTCGACGTATATGTCTAGACTTACCATTATACATACTGCTTTGTGCCCTTCCAATAGCCGACTGACTATCACAATGTATCACAATTGCAGTCACTGGTTTAGTCCAACAAGGAATGTCCTCCAAGAAATTACGAAGCCATTCCGCTTCTTCTCCAGCTTTATCTAAAGCGATAAACTCAGATTCCATTGTGGAACGAGCTATACACGTTTGTTTTGAGGACTTCCAAGACACTGCACCACCTCCAATGGTGAATACATAGCCACTTGTGGACTTAGTATCTTTAGTATCGGATATCCAATTGGCATCACTATATCCTTCCAACACCGCTGGATATCTCGTATAATGTAGCCCATAGTTGGAAGTGTATTTTAGGTATCGAAGGACCCTAATTAACCCCTTCCAATGACCTTTGTTAGGGTTACTCGTAAATCTACTCAGTTTGTTTACTGAGTGCGCAATATCAGGACGAGTGCAATTCATGATATATATCAAACTACCAATTATTCTTGAGTATTCAACTTGACATTCGGGTTCACCTTTGTTCTTGGCTAAGTGTAGACTTAGATCTACAGGAGTCTTAGCAGGTGGACTGTCGTAAGCCTTGAACTTTCTAAGCACAGTCTCTATATAATGAGACTGTGATAAGACCAGTCCGTCAGACGTTTTAGAGATCTTAATCCCTAGTATCACGTCTGCTAAACCCATGTCTTTCATATCAAAATATTTTGTTAACATTCCTTTGGTAGTCAAAATGACGTCACGACTACTTCCCATTATCAACATGTCATCTACATATAGACATACTATGATAAAGGAGTTGTGAGTGCTTTTCACATATACACATTTATCACACTCGTTGATTTTGAAACCATTTGACAACATCGTTTGGTCAAATTTTTCATGCCATTGCTTAGGAGCTTGTTTAAGCCCATACAATGATTTGACGAGTCTACAGACCTTCTTCTCTTGGCCAGGAACGACAAACCCTTCAGGTTGTTCCATGTAGATCTCTTCATCTAATTCGCCATTCAAGAATGCCGTTTTAACATCCATTTGATGTATTTCCAAATCATACAGTGCAGCAATAGCTATAAGCACTCGAATTGACGTCATTCTAGTAACTGGTGAATATGTATCAAAGAAGTCAATGCCTTCTTTTTGTTTGAATCCTTTAGCTACCAACCTTGCTTTGTATTTATCTATAGATCCATCAGCCTTGTACTTCCTTTTCAGAATCCATTTACATCCTAACGGTTTGCAACCAGGAGGGAGATCCACCAACTCCCAAGTATGGTTTTGCATAATGGATTCAATTTCATTGTTGATAGCCTCTTTCCAGAATGGTGCTTCTGGACTTGACAATGCCTCATTGATTGTCTTTGGTTCATTTTCTAACAAATAAGTTAAAAAATCGGGACCAAATGATTTGGCTATTTTAGCCCTCTTGCTGCGTCTAGGTTCTTCATCCTTTTGAAGATCACCATTTGCATCTTCATAGGTTCTTTTCCTAGAACTCTCTTCTTCTTTCCTCTCATTGCAAGGAAAGATATTTTCAAAAAAACACAGCATTCCTTGATTCAATGATTGTATTTTCATGTATATCAAGGATCGTTGACTTGTGCACTAGAAAGCGATATGCACTACTGTTATTTGCATATCCAATGAATATGCAATCAACGGTCTTTGGGCCTATTTTTACTTGTTTAGGCTTTGGTACTTCTACCTTAGCCAAGCACCCCCACACTTTAAGATACTTGTAGGAAGGTTTATGACCTTTCCAAAGTTCATAAGGAGTTTCATTTCTATCTCTGTGTGGTACTTATTAAGAATGTGATTTGCTGAAAGAATCGCTTCCCCCACAGGTTTTGGGGTAAGCCTGAACTTATCAACATAGCATTCATCATTTCTTTGAGAGTACGATTCTTTCTTTCAGCAACGCCATTCGATTGAGGTGAATAAGGAGCAGTAGTCTGATGAATTATGCCAAATTCTGAACAAAATTCATCAAATGGAGCTCCATATTCGCCACCTCTATCACTGCGTATGGCTTTTATAGTTCTGCTAAGTTGATTTTCAACCTCATTCTTATAAAGTTTAAAGGCCTCCAACGCCTCATCTTTACTTCTCAACAAGTATACATAACAGTATCTTGTGCAATCATCAATAAAAGTAATAAAATACTTTTTCCCACCTCTAGTTTGCACAAACTTTAAATCACATATATCAGTGTGAATTAATTCTAGAGGTGATGTCTTTCTTTCGACAGATGGAAATGGCACCTTGGTCATTTTCGCTTCAACACAAATTTCACATTTGTGTTCAGTATTTATTGCAAACGAAGGCAATAAATTCAAACTTACTAATCTTCGTAGAGTGTTAAAATTAACATGTCCTAATCTGACATGCCATAAGTCACAACACTCAATCAAGTAAGTAGAAGCCGTAATTTTATTGCTTTCAAAAATTACGCATTACAGTCATTACATTCATCTTGAACAACCCATTCTCGGCATATCCTTTTCCTATAAACTGGTCGTTCTTTGTAAGTACAAATTTGTTGGACTCAAACACTACTCTAAACCCACTCTTCACTAATAGTGATCCAGACACTAAGTTCTTTCGGATGTCTGGAACGTGCAGCACATCGATCAGAGTGAGTTCCTTTCCTGAGGTCATCTTTAGTACCACCTTGCCGAGCCCAACAATGTCGGAAGTCATTGCATTTCCCATAAACAACTTCCTCCCATTGACTGGTGTGTAAGTGGAGAACATACTCTTGTCAGAGCAAATGTGGCGGGTAGCGCCAGTATCAATCCACCACTCTCTCGGGTTATCTACCAAATTGGCTTCAAACACCATGGCCGAGAGGCTAAGTTCTCCCAAATCTATAGGTACAGACTTGACCTCAGAAACATGCGCTTGATTTCTCTTAGGAAGTCGACAATCCTTAGCCATATGATTAGGTTTGCCACAGTTGTAGCAATTTCCTTTTATCATTTTGGCCTTCCCCTTTTTTCGACTTATAATCAGCGCGCTTTCGTTTGTTGCTAGCATTTCCATTTGATTCCATCAAATTTGCCTTGGCCTCAATTGGTAGCCTTTTAGATTTGACTTCAGACAATCGATTGTCTTCTTCTATCCTCAGTCTGACAATCAAATCCTCAAGCCCCATTTCCTTCCGCTTGTGCTTCAAGTAATTTTTGAATTCCTTCCATAGCGGAGGTAGCTTTTCAATCATAGCAGCTACTTGGAAGGATTCACTGAGCCTCATTCCTTCCGCATGTAGATCATGCAAGATCATTTGGAATTCTTGGACTTGGCTCATTACCGTTTTGGAATCCACCATTTTGAATTCCAAGAACTTGCCGACTATGAATTTCTTCAAGCCGGCATCCTCCGTTCGGTATTTCTTTTCCAAGGATTCCCAAAGGGTTTTTGCAGTCTTGGCTGAGCTATACACGTTGTATAAATTATCGCTCAAGCCATTGAGGATATAATTTCTGCATAGAAAATCCCCATGACCCCATGCATCAAAAGCAACCCTTTGTCGGGTATCATTCTCCCCCTCAGAAACAACGGGGGCTTCCTCACTTAAGAACCTTGCTAGGTTCAACGTAGTGAGATAGAACAACATCTTTTGATGCCATCTCTTAAAGTCATTACCTGAGAATTTCTCCGGTCTTTCTCCTTGGGCAGCAATCGGTTGTGGCACATGTGGTTGGACAACCATAGTAGCCGGATTAGCAGCAGCAAATCCAGTTGCCATAGCTGGATTGGTAGCAGCAGACTCACTCGCCATAATACACAATGACAAATAATTGTCTTAAACTTGTAATGAATGAATGAGTTAGATAGTGCGGAAAATTGTGTATTACAAAGTCGAGGCAAGAGTTAGACTCTTTATCTTTAAGACAATTATTGCCCCGCTCTGGTGCTCACGGAATTGGCAATTTGTCTCCCAAGATACAACGACTTTATATCTCAAAGTAGCAGCACTGCAAACTTTGAGAAACGGCGAACCAAATGATATCTTGAAACTCTCTTGCTAAACTCTAAAAATGCTTTGTATGCTTAAGAATGCTATGAATAGTTGAATGCTTGAATAATGCCATGAAATGAAAATGGGAGATCTATTTATAGGAGTTGGAAAAGTGTTTCGTATGGATATGTCCAATCAGAAAAGATGCCTTTGAAAAGTTATGACCTTTCAACCGAATGGATGCATCATTTCACCCAAAGGACATATCATTTAACTCAAATGGATGCATCCTTTAATCCAAAGGACATACCATTTAACTCAAATGGATGCATCCTTTTATCCAAAGGACATACCATTTCACACAAATGGACACGTCATTTCATCCAAAGGGTTTCACCCAATGGACATATCATTTCAACCAAAGGATACACCCATTAGGTTGATCAGACACGACCGGATGATGATTGGGGCCCATCAACCATCATCTACGTGTCACGAGCTGTCACAAGCTATCACGAGTCCGTTATGTGTCACACATCGTAACCAATCACTTGTCACGATTTATCCTTTAATTTATCATTCACCATTTTCCAACATTATCTTAAAAAGATTTAAACAAAGAACAGTAAGTATAATGGGAGGACACTAGGCTCAATTATTAGTTAAATTTTGATGTACACCTTTTTATTGCGTCAATTGATAGGTTAATTAATCCGAATTAAATGATTTCCGAACAATATATATATATATATACAGTACTGTCATATATATAACGAAAAAATTAATTATTGCAATTTATGAATTTTAGAAGGCATGCATGCATCCTTCTTCTTCTAATGACAGATGTGATACATTGCATGTGGAGCAGCTTTATATATTGACATGCAAAAGTGATGTGGTGTAGTGTAGGCAGAGGGTAAAGGCGAGGGTTGAGTGAAAAATATATCAGGAAAAAATGAAAGCGCATATAATATAACAAATGAAAAAATTATTATTTTATGAAAAAAATAATTTATTTTTATGTATTTTTAAAAATGAAAAATCAACCTTTCCATAGCAATTTATCTTCACAATTACTTTCTTAAAAAAATACAAAAAAATAAATTATAATTTTTTTATAAAAAAAAATTGTTCTTTTACAGTATGACAAAAAATAAAATAGATTAAACCCAAATATATATTGATGGGATGTGATGAAGTAATAGATGATGAGGACGTACTAGTCCAACAACTGTGCAACTTCTTTTCGGGGGTCCCCTTATAATGATGGGACTCACTCTGGATCAATCTGCCCTTCTATCAATTTTCAAACTTATTGCCCATTTTGGGTTTATTCTTCTCACCGTCACTGCCCTATGTTTTTAGAGCTTAATTTACTTTTTTATGAAAAATTAAACATATATATTAAATTGTTGGTAATTAATCACACCTTTTTATGATGCTATTTAATATTATTACATTGACCTCATCATGTCAAATTAATCATCTCTAATTTGATCAATAACCAAATGCTTAAACACACTGCAATTTGTAATTAGATGCATGATGAAAGCTACAACTCCTGCATTATATATATTATTATTTATGCATGACGCATTCAAAATCCCTAGTCATTGTGGGGACAGAATTCCATTAACATCACCCTAACTTTTATATATTTGTGTGTAAATATATCAAGAAAATCTTCCATAATCTACAATTAATTAATTAATGTACCTTTTTCATTGCCATTTCACATGTAAATTCATATTCCCAGCAAAAGTTAAACACCACCACCATATATTAATAATTAGTCTTCAAATTTTGACATGAGCATTGCGATTAATTACTAGTGCCGGCCGAAGAGGGAGCTTTGGACCAGGAAACATGGAAACTTAAATTCTTTGTTATTTTTTTTCAACCATGAAATATGGGGTGTGATTTTTTACTAATATTTTTTTTAATATTTTAATCGTACCTAATGGTGGGTGTGGGGACATGATAACATAAATATAACCTATCCTTAAATCATTTTATATATACAGAAGAAAAAAAAAAAAAAAGAAATACACAGAGAGAGTTGTGTGACAACGTTGAACAGTAGAAGTGGGATCATTTTCAATAACAATCTCTCATCTCCGATAAGTCCAGTGATTTCAGTGTTACACAAATAGAGAAAAATCATCTCTTTCTTTCCTTTTCTTCTGCTCTCCGGTGACGGAGAACCTGCCGCCGGCGGGGCGATCGGTATTCAGATGTCGACAACAGTATTTTCATTCTGCTGGAAGAAAATTTTTATTCTTTTTTTTTCTTTTTTTTCTTTTTCGCCTTTTGCTTAAATGATTATATACAAATAAAAGATAAAAGCGAAAGGAAAAAGAACAAGAAAAAGAAGAATAAATGACAAAAAGGTGACAGCCAATGAACACTAGTATTCAGCTTGGAAACCCTAGTGAATAGCCGGACGCAGGAAATACTAAAGGAGCAAAAAGAATTACTCTCGCCATTAATCACGCTTCACACGGCGTCTCAGAAATGCTCTCTAAGTGGGGTCTCCACACTCCGACGCGGCCGCGCCGCCGATCCCTCTGGGAGGAAACCTTTTCCGATAAAATTTCACTCAAGTAACGATCGGAAACGAGTAGGTTCGTGACGGAGATGTTTCCTCCACTCTTCCCGGTACATATGTTGTTATCGGGTTCTGTCTTTTTCCTCTTGGTTGACGATTTTGATCGGGTTTTCTCCGGCGCCGGCGGCAGGGGCATGAGGAAATAAATCTTGCCCCGCTGAAGCTCCGCGTCGGGAGGAACGACGACGATTTTGGGACACACCCCTTCAGCCGACGACGAAGAGGGTTTCTTGAGGACGTGTTTGGGGTGAAGTTTCATGATTTCTGCTGCTTTTACAGTGCCGCTGATTTCTTCCACACGGCCATTAGCATGCACTATCCGGATGACGTCGAGCGCCCCGCATGGCAGAATGCAAGAAATGCAGCATCTGATTGCTTTTTTCATGGCTATATAATTAAAGCTGCCGATTGATTGATCGATGCTACTTTACTTGTTCTCTCTCTCTTAATTTTTTCTCTCATTTAGAGAGAGAAGAGAGAAGAGGAGGGTTCTGAATGGAAGAAAGTGAAAATTTAAAGAGATCAGGAAGATCAAGAAGAAGTTTCTTTTCTTTTGTTTCTTTTTCTTTGAATATATGTACATATATATATTTAGGAAAAATAAAGGGGATGAGAGTGGCAGTGGGTATCAATCACCTCAATGAGGTTTTTCTTTTTTTTATATACAAATAATGTTTTATTATATATGCTTTTGGACCTTTCTTTTTTTTTTTTTTTTCTGTCTACTTTTTTCCTTTTTTAAAAAAAAATAATTAAAGAAAATGCCTTTTTCTTTTCTCTCTTGCTTGGAATGAAATTCTTGCTATGATTTAATAATTTGGCTGATGGTTGTACTTTGGCTTTTGGATCCATCATTTCACCCCCTACCCATCCCTCACTCCTCACCCCCCCTTCACAAAGTTCAATAATTTGGGTTGGGTGTGAGAGGTTGGAGCCTTGTGGAGACACATGCTTGTCCATGATTGGTGCTGCCAAGTCATCAACAATTGCACGACACGTGTTTCAATCAGGATGGGCCACTTGTCAACTCGTGGTTGATTATGTGGTTTGCTATAGTAGGTGTGGAAGCTATTATTAGTGCATGGTCCTCAGTGAGACGATATAGGGGTTTTCTCGTGGAGCCTACCGTGTCAAGAAACGAAACAAATGAGACACACACATATATCTATATATATATTCCTTTTAACTGTTACTTTATTTTTTCTCTATTATTTGGGATTGTGGAAATAGATCTTCTTTTGAGAGGATTTGTGATATCTTTCAATTTCCCAAAGCATTAATATCATGTGGATTGTGGCTCTCGATCATTGGGAAATCAGGGCATGATCGATCATACACTTCTTTCACTTGAGTGGGATTTATAGTCTTGTGATGAATCGCTTTGACTTATGTGAAACTGGGTTGCCCTGTCCAAGATAAACTTTGATGGGATTATTTGATATTTTTTTTAAAGAATCATTTGTTCGTCGATATGACTAAAAATACAAAAAAATGACAAAGATTCGTGTGTTTTTTCCGGGTCCCATAATTCGATAATCCAAAACATTAGTTGTAGGTACTCTCTTCATCTAAGAGTTTCACATCGATTCGTATGATTCAAACCATTTGAGAGCCCGATTACTTCAAAAGCTTGAATTTCATTTGATCTCGGAAAGGTTATAGCTAGGGTCACCTTATACCAATATATGTTGCAAGTCAACCCAATTCATCGGCTACGAAACAGGTAAAATCACCCCGATACCAAATAGACATTTCATCAAGCTGGGTCAAATTATCATCGACCTCAATCTAGATCAAATTCATTTAAAAAAAAATAAAAATAATAAAAAGAATGAATATATTATTCAGATGTATATTAATAACCTAGTGAAAAAAGAAAAAGAAAAAGAAAAAAAAAGAGTTCAATATTAATTTGACTTGTAACTGCGTTCGGTTTGTCTTTTCAACTTAACGTCAATGTAAAATAAATTAAAAAAGCAAGATGATGACACATTCTGACAAGATTTTGTTAGATGAGTGATTTGATGTGTATCAGTATCACCCGTGTGGGCCAAAGTACGCAAAAAATAAAACGTTGCTAGTAACAGAAAATTTAGGTTAATTGAAACAGTAATGATGTGAAAAATGGTGGTTATTTTGTGGCATTAATATTGTGTGATTAATATCAAGTTGGAGGACCCCAGTTCATTTAATGGCTGAGATGTAGATGTTAGTGGGCAACATGTGAAGGATGGAGGGGCGGGTCCATGTACACGCCTCCTGCTCCATCTAAATCTACCTAAAATGTCATGTAATATCTAAGATAGACTAAGTAGTCAGATCAAGAACAAGATCAAGATCAAGTGTGTGTGACTGTGATCAAGTTAACCCACCTAATCATTCCACACTGTAGAGAAATTTCCAAGGGTAGGGAATTTAAATGGGATCATGGGCTGTCTGCTCTGCTGCTGCCTTCAATTATTGAACGGAAGAGATCATACAGAGAAAGAATTGTGTGCTCTGCAGCGTCTGCTATGCCCAATCATCCATCATCACTACCAAAAAGGCATATTAATTTCACATATGCAGAATATTTTAGATTTTCTTTTTGTTCAGAAAATTCTATCGCATTTCTGTTTGGTTCTGTTGGCCGACTATACCAACTCTTTTTGACCTGTGCTGCACAAATCATTGGCCCTTAAATTCTTCACCAAGAAGAAAAAACAAAAGCTATGTAAAAAAAAAAGAGTAAAATGATTGATTATATACATTCAATGTATTTAAAAAAATTAAAAAAAACGGACGTAAATCCTTAATCAACTATCATCTAGAATTAAATCTTTATAGTTATTTAAGAATAATTATAAAATTTATACTTTTGTAGGATTCGAGGATATATAATAAGATCTTATATTGCTTTTTGTTGGCGGCGTTTCGAAAGAGTACTTAAGGGTCTGATTGTTTTTGTTTTAATTTTAGGTGAAAAATATATAATTTCAATTTTGTATAAATTTTCACGTGAAGTGAATATATAATCAGACTAGTTAATGCGATTGTGTTTTATATTGAATTGTGGTGTCAAATCAATATATTTTTTAACGTGAATATGTATACTTAAATATGTTTTTACTTGAAAAATTAATTTAAATCGATATGACCATGATGAAATCATTTTTTAATATGTAAAGTACGTACTTCTTCGTCCTTGTAAATCGATATGAATGGCATGAAGCCGATAAAAATTGTCTGAATTTTTTTTTCAGATGGGTAAAATTAATTAAGATGACGAGAAGCACGAGAGGCATTATCGTGATTTTTCATGAAAATGGAGCATCCATGCACGTAAAATCAGCACAGTTTAGAACATCAAGGGCTATGGTGAGTGAGAGTAACGAGGTTAACTGAATTCTGTTCACACGGCCGCCTTCACTTTATAATAAGAAGGACGATTTTGATGGTCCCAAAAATGATCAACGTTGATCAACATGAAACAAAGCAGATGATAATGTTAAAAGTAACCCTAACTTTTAATTGGCGAAATTAAAATCCATAACTATGAAATTGTAAATAATAGAACAATTAATTATATAAATTACTATTATGAAGAGAGTCACTTTAGTGTCTTGATCTATCAGATAATTTTTTTTTTCCCTACAACTTCATCATGTTTTCACCTTTTTTTTTTTTGTTTCTTTTTATCTATTTTAAATGCAATATTTCAAATTATTTTACATGCATGTACGATGTGCTACATACATGAATTTTAATAGTAGTTATTGATTAAATTTTATCAATGCGTGAATATTGTTGATTAATGTGAGCAGAATGGGCATTAATTTAGTTGGATTGAGCATAGCCCTGTAACCCCATACCAAGGCTGCCCAACCTATTTTAGGTTTTGGGCTGGTGATGGGCCCCCACACCAATTATAGGGCTTGGTCCAAATTGGTGTGGGATGGGTAATCCCTATTAGTAGTCTCTTTTATCAGGTTTTAGAATTTTGTAATGAAATAAAATCACAATCATTCATGTACGAGACGTACACAATCTAAAAAATAGGAAAAACAATTTTTTACTAGGTTTATTTTGTTATGAAACAAACATTTTCTGCATTCTAGGGTCTTTGTTACTAGATTTGTGGAGGTTGGGAGCCCATAAAATAGTATTCTTGATGTATGTATTCCATTTATGGAAGATCCACGACATAAATGAATCGATGGTTCTTAAACCCACCTAGAAAATTTCATGCAATGTATAGGCTTTGGTTAATCTTTACCTATCTACGATCATCACTGTCTTTCGCAAAATTTATTAAGAAAGATAAATTTAAAAAATCGATCGTCCAACACTACAATATCATACTGCCGAAAGAAGTAAAACCCTTATGTTCTATAATTATAATAGTTCATATACCCTTACCCAAAAGGGGTGTAATATTGAACTAACTAAGAAGAAAAAATAGTGAATTATAATGATCTCTCATAAGGTTTGGTAAAATTATAAATGTTTTTTCATTTTTTTTGGAATTACAATTACCCCCGTGAGGTTTATTATTTTTAATTAAAGGTCTGAAATTATCCATTTTGCCATTAATTTTTTTTTTTGAAATTGTAGAAAAATCAGCCAAGATAAATTCATAGGTGTTTCTCTGTGAAAAAACGTAAGAAGTCTTTCTCTTCATATTTTAATCCAAAAACATTGAAAAAATCTGAAAAATTAATAAAAAATAATTCAGTTTGCACAAAGGCATTTTGATAATTTCATTCATAAAAATAGATGCGAAGGGGTTATTTGTTAAATGGATATAAACCTTAGGGGAATATTTGTAATTTTTAAAAAAATAAAAGAGTATTCATAATTATGTCAAACCTCAATAGAGATCATTCTAATTCAATAAAAAAAGAAAAAAGAAAAAAAAAAAAGTTCCAATTGGAAGGCAATGGTGCTAAGTTATTGACAACTACTCAATATGTGCACGTTTATTTCGTACGTTTTCTGTGATCTGAACCATTCACGATTCTGATTCTTTGTCCAAACCCAATTGTATAAGTAACTGGATTCAAGCCCTAAGTTCCAATGGGCTGGCAAGACACCAGCTCATTCCAGCCCACTGCTGGAAGCAGTCCAGCCCAATTCTTTTTAGTTATCGATAATATAACTATTAAACAATCAAAAGTCGCAATTCAATCTCTTCGATTCAATTCAAACTGGAAGAAATTGGAGAGAAATGCAACGCAGAAACCCGTTTTCGTCTTGTCGAGAAATTGACTGCAACTCTGTTCCATCACAGCTATCGAGATAATCAATTCCACCACCATCGAATCCCAATCTCCGATACCATCATCGCCGCCACCGCGACATGCCAGTCTTTAAGGCCCCCTTCAACGGGTACTCCGTGAAATTCAGCCCATTCTACGAGAACCAGCTCGCAGTCGCTACCGCTCAGAACTTCGGCATACTCGGAAACGGCCGCGTCCACGTCCTCCAGCTCGGACCCGCCATCACAGAACGCGCTTCCTTTGATACCGCCGACGGCGTCTACGACCTTTGCTGGTCGGAATCTCACGACTCGCTCATCGTCGCAGCCGTCGCCGATGGCTCACTCAAGATCTACGACTTGTCCTTGCCGCCGGCGTCCAATCCCATCCGCTCGCTCCACGAGCACGCCCGTGAGTGTCACGGCGTCGACTTCAATACTGTTCGAAAGGACTCATTTTTGAGCGCATCCTGGGATGATACTGTCAAATTGTGGACTGTGGATAGGCCGGCGAGCGTAAGGACTTTTAAGGAGCACGCTTACTGTGTGTACTCCGCCGCCTGGAATCCTAGGCATGCCGATGTTTTCGCTTCAGCTTCCGGCGATTGCACCGCCCGCATTTGGGATGTGCGTGAACCAGGTTTGCCTTCTCTATCCATTTTCTTTTCTAGGTAAACTACTTGAAGCAGCTACTGTCTTTATCGTACTAGAGATTGCACGATGTATATTTGGCTATCTTTAACTAGATATAACTGTCTCACTTGGAGTAACTGGGCTTGTCCGATTTCGGCAGTAACTGGGGTTGTACGATAAATAAACTAAATCTTCATGGATAACTCAGGTTTCATAGGTAATTCTGAATTGTTCAATGAATTTAATTGAGCTTAGAGATTTTCACAGACCAATAACATTGTTGAATTGCAGATAGTAGTTAACTTCATGATTGATAAAAGCTTGCAAAAAGGTTCCTCTTTTTACCTGAAACTGTTTATGATCATATCAATATGTGCGTAGCATTCCCTTTTTTAAACTGGTTTTGAAGGTGTTATGTCCATAAATCTTGACAGTGAGAATTTCTTCTTCAGGGTCTACCATGATTCTTCCTGCCCATGAATTTGAAATCCTGTCATGTGACTGGAATAAGTATGATGATTGCATCATTGCAACTGCATCTGTTGATAAGTCAATTAAAGTGTGGGATGTGAGGAATTACAGAGTGCCGGTGGCTGTGCTTAATGGGCATGGTTATGCGGTGAGGAAGGTGAAATTCTCTCCTCACAGGGGGAGTCTGATGGCATCTTGTTCATATGATATGACTGTGTGTTTGTGGGATTATATGGTCGAGGATGCTCTTATTGGGAGGTATGATCACCACACAGAGTTTGCAGTTGGTGTTGATATGAGCGTGTTTGTCGACGGGCTTTTGGCCAGCACCGGATGGGATGAGCTTGTTTATGTTTGGCAGCATGGAACTGACCCAAGGGCACCTTGACATCTTCAGGAGTTTTACTTTTTCTTCTTGTTCTTGTTCAATTGTATACAAAACAGATAAAGAGGGTCTCACTCGTCATCATTCTCAGAGTTGCTGTTACATTATTAGATTCAAAGTTGTACTATGATGCATGGTGGTTAAGAACAAATTGAGAAACTCGTTTGTTGAATAATGGAGACCCAACATATTGAAATGTATGATCACTTATTCTTCAGCACTGACATTTTCTCTCAATATTTAGTTACTGAATGTAATTATTTTTTGTGGTGAAATGAAATTTAGTGAGCACCAAAGGAGTTGTCTTTTTCAAATTTCCACTTTGATATGAAAAAGGTTGTAGCAAATATT
This sequence comes from Sesamum alatum, assembly GCA_034509735.1. Classification (NCBI taxonomy): domain Eukaryota; kingdom Viridiplantae; phylum Streptophyta; class Magnoliopsida; order Lamiales; family Pedaliaceae; genus Sesamum; species Sesamum alatum. The sequence continues at coordinate 56,724,140 of JACGWO010000001.1, forward strand.
TGTTCTCACAGTCGTATTGTTTTCCTTAATTGTCATTATCTAGTCGTTCTGAAGAACTTTCAACCGGATCAGGTGCCTCAGAGTTGTGTCTTGCAAGTGCAGCACTGTCTTTGTGCTTTAAGCATGATACTGCTGAGGTTGTGGTGATGTTGGGAAGATGCTTTAGTGACATTGATATTCTTGTGGCCCTTGCCCGTACAGAATGTATTTATTATATGCAGATTTCATCATGTTGTACGAGGTTAGATACTCCATCCGACTGAAAAAGTAAAAGTTTAAGATTGTTCTTTTCTTTTTTAAGTACAATGTTTTTATGATTTTGAATGGTCAAGAGTTCTATCTTTGTTTTTGTCCCCGTACCTTTTTAATGGAATATATTGGATGCTGGCACACAATCATCAAAAGCATTACTTGGGCAAAATCTTTCCTGCTTTGTTCAGTAACCACTCTGACTCATGAATTCAGATAAAAGTTTGCTCAACTCCATCCCCTAGAATCGCATCTGATCTAAGTCTGTATATCCTCACTCGAGAAACTGCTTATCTTTGCTTACAAGTTGCAGTTTCTCTAATTATTGATTCGTCATTTGCAATTCAAGGTAATGGAAAGAATTACATCAGCACAACAAGTACTCGCATTCTTGAAGGCGCGAAAGAACCTCCTGACAGCTTGGTCGTTCATCCGGTTCTGCCCAGCAATCTGTCGGGAAGGGAGAAAAAATAGAGAAAAGAAGAAGAAAAATACAAGGCAGACAATCAGAGGTGGATTCTTGAACTGAACACCACTAAGAAGTCATATCAGAAGGCATACCTGCTATTAGCTTGCCCAGAGGACCTTCTGGAATTTCTAGCCGCTGTCCATCATTGCCAACGGCATAAACTACCTGCTTGTTACACGATAAGATCAATACCCCTTTTTATCTTCTTGTTGCTTGTTGCAGAATTTGATAGTGTTCGATTATCAAGACTTACTTGTACTGATGGTATGCCTTCCCATGGTCTATTTAGCGTGCAGAGCTCCCACATTATGACGCCTAGACTAAAAATATCACACTTCTCAGTGAAGGGCTCGTTGCGAATAAGTTCTGGTGCCATCCATTCTGGTGTTCCTGCTGAAGAAGAATCACTCATCGGCCTGGTGGTCAGTATCCGGGAAAGCCCAAAATCACATATCTTGACTGTCCAATGCTTGTTCACGAGGCAATTTGCGCTTTTCAGATCACGATGTACGATATTCATCCTATGTATGCTGAACAGTCCCCTAAGTATACAGCAGCAAGAAGGGTCAAATACCAACACAAAACACAAGAGTAAAGGATATAGCACAGTAATACCTGCATATATCACAAAGCATTTTGATTCTCCTTTGCCAGCTAAGCTTCTTTTTCAGTCCGCTTGCGTGGATCAAGTAATAGAGTGAACCCATCTCCATATACTCGGTAACTATAGACAGGCGAGGAGGCGTTGTACAAGCACCAAGGAACAATATAACTGCATGAAAGAGTATATATATGTGCTTTGGCTAATTTACAACTTTTAGAGCAGAGCAAGAAACAGTAAAATTACACTAGAAAGTAGTAGTTTTCCAGGACACTTTAAGTAGGAAGATTACCATTTGGGTGGCGAATGCGGCTGCAGCAGAGAAAAGAAATGGTTAGTTAATAGTGCATGTTGCTTTTCCCTCAGCAAGAATGAATGTTGAATTAAAATCTTTTCATAGAGGACGGGAGAACTATATACTACCTCAAGATTGATATTTCGTTGCAAAAATCTTCAATATTCTCAACGGTCAGATCTTGTTCCAGAAACACTTTGATCCCAACCTCTAATCCATTCCAGGATCCACGGAATACTTCCCCAAAAAATCCTAATATACAAGCAAGAAGAAAAGATTCGGAAACATGAAACAGACTGTACAACCATGCCGCATCTGAAAGTTATGACTCGGATACATAAAGATCCATTCCAATTTGCAAAATGAATTTGTTGTGCAAGTTACGACTTGGATTCAATTTGATCTACTGGGGCGGGGGCAGGTTTCTTCAGATCGCAGACCACAATGAAATTCTTGTGATACCTAAAACTGTAACCTAAGTAAATACCCATGAAATGGGACGACAATGAATGTAAAAAATGACTCATAAATCTAGAAGTAAATCGGATAAAACAATTTAAGCCACCTCTAACAAAGCAAATAACAGAGAAAAGGGAATGATGAAAACAATTCTGTTCTGAGAGGGGCACCCTGGTTATAATTAAAGCAAGGAATGTCTAAACCAATCTCTGTGATATAAGATAGAAAAAAAACGCTCAACTGGAAAGACTTTGATGGATCAAACTATTTGTGCCCTACTGCACCTAAAAGGATATTTGACCGCACTCATCACTGACTGTGAAACAGCCAAAAAACGAAATTCCACAGCAAATTATGCTTCGTTAATTAAGAGACAACCCAAGAACAACATACCAATTCCGACACGAGTTCCAATGGTTAACTCAGAAAAATCAATGTTCCATTCTTCGAAAGGTAACAATGGCTTGCTAAGGATCTTCGACGATTCAAGCACTTTATTAAATGTCGACAACATATCAGAACTGGCAAAAATTTCTGTTGCTTCACTCCTAAGAGAAGCTTGATTTGCAAAATGATGAGGAGATGAAGGCAATGAGATTGCCTTTTGAGAATCTATTTGTTTCAAGGGAAAATTATATGTCAAAGGTTTTCGACCATATATTCCATCATGGCCATCTGGACTGAATCTTGACACCTGGAACAAAAAGAAAATATTATACAAGAAATCCAACTAATAATAGAGATTGTCGACACGTATTTTCATGCAAAAAAACAATAAAATTTCCGTTAGGTACAATTGACAAAGGAATTATTCAGAAAACAAAAGGCAAGATTGATAAAGCAATATCGTTTTAAATATGATTAAGCAAAAACAAGGGATGACATGCAGAATTAATGTTCTGTGGTGATTTTGGAACAAGACAATTTGTAACATCTTCAAAACACAAACAAAAGTTTGAACCTTGGGATTGCCTTATATATTTCAACATTATTAATTATTAAAAAAAAAAAGTTCAGAGACACAGTTGAGCAATAAATGTATGCGGCAATTTACATACGAAAATCTTCCAAGTAAATTTTTGACATACTCAAAAATAAAAGATCAATTATATATCAAAAGAAAATGCATTAATTTGTAACTGAAAATGAAGCAAAACTTAGTGCCTGCATACAAATTACTTTCATTTAATATTCCATCAGCAAAGAACTATTACGTGGACTCTTCATTGGTGCAAGGAATGAAATAAAGAGAAGGGCATACACTTTGATTTGAGCTGTCATATTTTTCGCTTGTGCAATAACTAGAACTTGAATTTTCTTGTCCCTGTGGAAGACGACTTCTCTTGAGAGTTTCATTCATTTCTCGAACAGCCCTAGATTTAAATTTTCAGAACCAAGTTAACATATTTTTCTGTGGAAAATGCAGAAACAGATAACAATATTATCAGAGTTAATAAAAAATCCCAAACAATAAGAAAGATGAAGAAGTAGGGACGAACAGAGAATGAACTACCTCACAATATCATCACCAATCTCAGGAATCACGCTAATACAACGCCGTCTTCTTCGACGGGTTTCTAGCGGAGAGGCACCAGCAGACCTTCAATTTTGGAATTAATATCATGAGAGACAGAAACAACATTTTAAAACATACTTCCTAACTGCCCCACACACACACACACACAACAAAAAAAGGAGAGCCAAACAAACAAACAAAAAATGAAAACAAAAACAAAAACAATAACAGAGATTGAAGCAAAGAAGCAGCGTTATAGAAAGGAGAGATTGAAGAAAATGTCGAGAGAAAAGAAATCCGAGCAACAACAGATTGTTCTTTATAGTGCTTGGAACAATGGGTTGGGATGTAAATTGAATTGTGAGGATGTTTTCAGTTTGGTGATATTGCACCAATTATCTTAATTGTTTTCTTTATTTATCATTATTTTTCCATACAAACTCTCGTAAAATATTAGTGAGACACAGCCAGATTGCGCACCAACAATGCTTTCTATTTATATATATACATAAATACACAACCTCAAGTTTAAGTTTGAGATGCCAGACAATGCTTCACCTATTACTTTGATGTTCCTGAAGCCTATTGAATAAGATAACTGAATCCTATTCTTAAAGCTCACCACAGTACAATCACAATAAAACATCCCAAATAAATGCCTTGAACTCTCAATCAGTATAAAATAAATAAATAAACCATGGAGCAGATAAAATATTTTATTATTATAAACACATTGCAAGATCATTTTATTGCTTATATTGGCGAGCCACATTAAGAATGCTGACGACTAATATATGGAGCCAAAACCTTGATGCATTAATATCATTGTTGCGCTCTCGGAAGGAATGCCTGCGACCTCCAAGCAAAGATCTCCCATGTCCACGAAAGAAAGGATGCTCAGGACTGGAAAAAAGATGACAAAACTTTGAAGCAGAAAGGAAGAAGTGAAAAATGAAAATTGAAAATGAATCAGCAGGTTCATTTATGGGGAATTGACAAGAAAATAACACCAACATGAACTCAATCAAGAACAGAAATCCTAACAAGAAAGTTATATACAACAGAAGGAGAAATCTCAAGAAGTTAAAACATTTTCAATCAAAATTTAAGGGAAAAACATGAAATCGCAGTGCCTTGAAAGGAAAATAATCGAATTAATTTTTTCTCCCTGAATAAAAGTCCGATAAATGGAACTCCGGTGACTTGCATGAATGAAAAGTTAGTGTAGGTTTAGCTTATGCATATGCTAGGATGAGTTGTTAAATAACAAAGTTGATGTTTATTTGAAACCTTTAGGATGCAAGTAGAGAGGTCAAGCTGAAGGACGGGGAGAGTTTCTAGTTAAACTCTTGCAGAGAAAATTACAGGAAATCCCACATGAAATTCCTTATCCGTTGCAACCTCAGCTACTTGGATATATCTTTAGATTTATTTCATTCTTAAACTGATGTATAGGACTAAAATCACAAAAACAAAGTCAGGCTAATTAAAAAGAAAACTAAGACGAGTGACCCAAACCTCCCGCCTCCAACCTTTGTATTTTGTTTAATCCATAAGCAACTTGCAAGATGTTAAAGATCTGGATTAGATTTACTGTATATTACAGTTCTTAAATTTCACTCAAAATGAACTGGCTTACGTTGTTTCCCAAAACAGAAACTAGTTTCTCAGGGGTATCGCTTTCGAGCTCATCACTGTCTTGCATCAAGGTAAATAATTAGATTATGAACGTCAAGCGTGCAATATTACTGAACTATAAAGGGCATGCTAGACGTTGGAAAAGGAAAGCATTTAAGAGGTACTTAAGTGACACAATCCATGATTTGATAAGATATCCATCATTTGAAACTAAAGCCGACACTTTCATCAGTTGCACTGCACAATTTCAGAAGGTCTTGCATTCGAGGGGAAAACAGAAACGGAAAAAAGCTCTTCAGTTAACAAAAACTAAAAAAACCTTAAGCTTGCTGTCCTTTGTTCAGCTATGACTTTCTTCCGGCTCCGCCGCCAAAATGCATTTGCCACATTTGGTTCACTGTAGGACAATCTGAATAAGAACAGTTTTTCAGTACCCTTGCCCAAAAAATTACCTTAACCAAAAAGACGGTATTTTATTAGGTATTACAACAGGAAAAGATCTCTTCATGCAGATCACATCATTTCCCCTATGACATATCCAATGCATATGCAAATAACAAGGATCTGAAAACACAGAACAGCAATTAAAAAGACATTTTCACTTCTGAAAAAGAATTCATGATGACAAGCTTCTCTGTCAAGTCAATGTTTGAAACTCTAACTTGGAACTGCTATAGTTTACATCAAAGATGAACCGCAAAACTCCAAACCTATTTCGGTTTTACACTGGTAGCAGAAGATTCTAGAAAAAGAAACAAATGTTGAGCAACTGCTGCAAAAGGAAATAAAGGTATTTGAAAAACTCAAACTATATGGATCCAGGATTTAGGTTCTTACCCTTCAACTTCTGTTTTATCTGAGAAGCAACGCAGAGGACTGTTTGGTTCAATGGGTGAATCGTACGAGTCATTTTCCGCAGAATCACTCTCACCAGCAGAGAGATGAGAGAGAACTACTGCCTTTGCAGAGCATGGTACCAGCTTGCCAGGACTACGCACAAGATCCACTAAAAGTTCTACAGAATTCAAAACAACCGTGACCGACATGTGTTTATATGTATCTGTTCGCTCCATTACTCCTTTAGGGAAACCCTGAGAAGAAGAGTGAAAAAAGGAACAACAACAACAAACAGAAAAATCTTCAGATGGTTAGGATGTGCTTCGACGCAACATCGATTATGCAAAAAAGTCAGTGCGTAACTCTAGTGGAGATGGCACCTTACCACCATAAGTGTGCTTTCCAGGCCAACAGCATCAGCAAGAACTTTGAATAAGATAGCCCTGGCATGGCAAGAGCTATGCCTTATTTGGCCCAACATATGGATACCTTGATTATCCAATGCATGAGAGACTTCTTCAAGTGCACCATTCACATGATCCAATTCCAACTTCGGTCTTTTGAAGAAATCGCAGACCTAGAAAAGGTGGTATAGTAACAAATAAAAGCATTATCTTGTTATATATACCTTATTGTAGTAGTCCACCTTTATGTAGCACATCACTTGTTAAGCATTTTGAAACTGCTTATTTCATACTTTCACTTTATTGTTAAAATTCTACCAGAAACTTGCCTGTGATAATAAATGCATCCCTCACAAGAAAACTTAAAGATGGAGAAAACACTTGAAAATGATAGAAAAGAATGAGCACTTTTTTATGATTCAGTATGACCCTTATTTCTGGACATCTCCAAACAAAAATATTAGACCTAACTCATTAGCAATCCAATAATGCTAGATGGTTACCCATTTGGGAACCACTTTACATCAGAAATAGCATTTTTAGATGAAAAGTTGAAGAGAAAACTAGAATCGGTATGTTCAAATAACCAACTTTCTTCACCCCTTCTGTTTTATGGAAAAAGAAAAATCTTCGAGAAAGACATAATGCACCACATGGGTTCAGATATGAAATACTAGAGTAAGATATTATGAGGAGTACACACCAATCCAGCTATCTTCTTTATCACGGCAGAAGGATTTGAATTCAGTCCCTTCACCAAAGTGGTAGCGAGCTGCTTTAACATGGAAAGCTTCTTATCCTTACGTGTATCAACTATAATAACATTTGGCCTGAGCCCCTCCACCTCCAAAGCATGAAGCTCATCTATAGAGGGTATAGTATCAAAGAGCTCCTTAAATCTTCTTTCCTACAAATGTGAAGCATTACACAAGAACTGAATTGGCCACTTATGAACTATGCCATTAGCTTACAACATTAAAGACTAAATTATTTCATACAACATGAAGTTGGTTTACATATTTAAATTACCACTTTCAGAAATAGGTGATGCCTGACTAAGAAGAGAAAGAAATCATGCTATTAGCAATAAATTTTGGGCAGTTATGGGACAGCAGAAATCTCTTTATTAGAGGAATAAAGAAAAGAACAAAAGAGCGTTTCATGCTAATAGGAAAAAGAATTAGGAAGTATGTTTTGCCATTATGCTCAATATGGAAGTTCCAAAAGACTCCCAATAGTCCACAGAGACTTGGCAAATGGTTCCTTCAGTCTTAAGTGTTACAAAATTAAATATAGGTAAAATGATAGAATAGAGAAGAAATCAGGATTACAAACTCTAGGTATTACACCAAAAATCATTTTAGACACTGGTTAATTCTCTTGCTCATGAAATAGACACAATGTGATCTGAATTATCAGGGCTAAAATATCCATCAGACAGAAAAGTATAAAAGTGGAACAGAACAAAAGGTAAAGATAAACCAAATCTAAGCAAGAATCCTTCGGTTGCAAACCCTCTTTCTTTATAACTTGGAGAAACAAGGAATTGTAGCATATCTAAACATTTATAGGCCCACTTACTGGATTGACAAAATAGAAACCATCAGGAATTGCATCAGTTATCTTTCCAGTATCCCACAAAGTCTGCGATGCTATTTGAAATGCTAGACCCCCAAAGTCAGGCTGACTACTTGATCCTTTAGAACTTGAGGGTTCATCTGAAGAAACCAGAGAAATAGACCGGAGTTTTTCGATAAGATTTGATGGCCACCATTGGGTATTACGAGGTGGTGTTTCCACCAGCCTAGTATCATCCTTATTCTCCTCCATATCTTCTCAAACTCAGGATATATCATGTTTGGTAACTTGTAACATGCATAAGAGACATCGCCAACACAAACTCTGCTTCCAAAAAGGTTCATAAACAGCTTAACCTACAACCTGAAATAAAGCACACAATCTGCAACCTGATAAGGAGGGAAGACTGAGCAAATTCAGACAGGAAGAAGCGCTTTTGTTTTCGTGTGATCCAAAACATTCTTTATCAATTAGCATTTTGGAAAAGCCAAGTTAATAAGTTTTGTTTGACGTCAACAAGATTTCGGAAATGTAGAAAACTTTCATCCATATCGAAATCAAATATAAGTCATTTAATAGTGACATGTCCAAATGACATCACAAACTCTTTGGCTGCGGAAACGCAAACCAATTCTCCAACAATGTAAACTACTACTCACTTTGGTCTCTCTAAACCCAAAAGAGGAAGAAACAAACATGACACATCTAATTTAGTTTGTTCCTTGATCAATTAAAACATCAATTTTAATACCCGGAGAAAAAGGGGGGAAAGAAGTCAAAGAACCCAACTCACTGCAAAACTACATTCAATCTGAAGATTACTTCTTGATTGCATTACAAGAAACCAATCAACCAATAACAAAGACAAGATACTTGACGCCATTAATTGAAAGGAATTAAGAATATACAGAAGGATAATGTAGAGTTACCACAACAAATTCTTTCAATGCGAAAAGGAAGGGCTACTTCTCCAACTCGTGGGCAATCCATTGGTTCTCTGCGGCAGGGGAAAAATAAACAGAAAACATAAGTAGACGTCATAAGTCAATTCCAATTCTTGATCAGAGACAAGGAAAAAAAACAAGCGAAAGAAAAAAGGGAAATTCCATTATTCTTCTCAGGAAATCAACAACCCACGAACATTCAATTCGAAGAAACCCATCAAGAAAGAAATCCCTCACCGAATTATTTCAAGAAACACGAAAAAGGAAGCAAGAAACCAATCAAACAGCACTTCCTTGATGATTTCATGTCAGGAAACGTGAAAACAGTATCAAGAAAGCAATCAACGGTAAGGCATGTAGACATTGCCCCCATTCGATGAAAAAGAAAGAAGAGTGTAGGACGATAATGTAGAAATACCGGAAGATCCGAGGACGTAAATCTTAGAATGGTTCTTGAAGACATGGCATCTGAATCTGAGTGAGTGGCAATAACTCTACTCCCACGTTTGCGTCATTGGAAGTACAAATATGAAATAACAACACTTGATATCGCATATCTCTCTCATAATACCCTTTTTATATATAAATGTAAAACGCCTACGACTTTGGACGCGCCTTGCTTTGATATTTTCAATTTACAGGTTTGCCCCTCTTCTATCCTTTGTTTCAAGGGATAATTACGCTCCCTTCCCATAATGCTATTGTAATTACACATAAATTCTATATTATTTTAAAAGATTACATCTAATATTCTTAAGTTTTGTTTTTGTCTAATAATTAATTCTTTTTGTTAGTCAAAACTCATGCATTTATTCATATTAATAAAAAAATGAATGAAAAGATAATATTACATCGATTACTTTTACAACGGTAAAAATATACCATCTTACATGCATTAACGTGTGGAGATGTATAAGGGTAATTTTGATCATAAAATTATTTATTTGACCTGCAATAACTCAATAATAAGTCAATCGGGGGTAAATATGAATTTTTATCTGATTTTTTTTATATTATCAGTAAATTCGGTGAAATTTTGACTAACATATAGACTTATTTGTTAGACGGAAGCAAATTTCGAGAATAGTAGATGTAATTATTCAAACTACAAGAAATCTATGTGTAACGGTGTAATTACATTAAATCTCATGGGATTGAATTGTAATTATCCCTATTTTCTAATAATTATTTATATTTTAAAATACATTATGAATAAAAATAAAATATATAAAATCAAGACGTCACATTTCATAAAATAATAAAGAAATATATAAAGTAACAAAAAAACTAATTATATATATATATATTATCAACACACACAAAAAAATTAGTGCCACAATAGTGGGAAAATTATTTATTTTTTATATTAATTTTAATATAGATTATACCATTTTTAGCCTAATCAATATTTACTAATATATGTATTAGAAAATTATGTTTTATTATTATGAACACGATGGACCACAGACAGGTTGTAGCACACGATAACACTCGGGTACATTCACTCAAAACAAATAGTCTTATTTAGATAAAGTATTACTACTATTATTTTTAATAATTTGAGTGAAACATAATAATGCTTTGGTAAGAAAAAGAAATGTATAGTATGAATTATATGTATGTTAAAAAGTATTAAAATATATATTATTTCATAAATTATTTTATTCTCAATTAAAATTAAGATTAATTACACTGACCTCCCCTCCTATTATTGGAATACACAAATTCCTCCATCTTACTATGAAAAGTACATAAACTTCCCTTTGAAATATATCCACCTTACAATTGCCCATTTCATTAGTCAACTTATTGGATTTTGCTGATGTCATTAAAAAAAATTGTCTAAACTTCTTATAATATCCTCAACTTGAAAACTCTATTTTCTATTATTTAAGACCCCTAAGGGATAATTTGTTATTTTTAAAGTTAAAAATGGTATATACTTATTTTTAGTATATTGTTTTGTAGCATTTTTGTAAGCACATATTTGTGTGTGTGTAGATTGTGACATTAATTTATTTTCCTAACATCATCAAAGCTTGCAAATTTTATTGAAATTATATTATTTTATAGAAAGTAATAAAATAAAGCTTATATTATTCAAATGTTAAAAATATTGAGGAAATTTCAATAGTTTAGCCAAAATAACTATGTCAAATAAAAATTTAAAAATAAATTAGTTTTAGTGTATTTTAATTCTATAAAATTTTATACGTTATAATTCCTAGAAAAAATGAGGACATAAGTATATTTTTAAATTATTAAAAAAAATTATTCCTTCTTTTTTTTATTTCAAATAAAGAAAATAAAAAAATACTTTTAATTATTTCATACTAGGCAAAACAATTCATTGAAAAGTTGGAAAAAGAAAAAAATAAATAAATAACTAAAAGAAGGAAAAAATTTAAATTAGAAAATTTCTTTCATCCTCCTCAACTCTTTACCTCTTCGGTGCATTGTTCCCCGTCTTCCCCAATCAAACCTTAATGACCGTCGTGCCACCTTAGATGATGGATTATAGTATAAATGAGGATAAAATGATCATTTAAGCATTTATCGTTAAATTTGATTAATACCTATTGATTAGAAGGGTAATTTGTAATTTAAAGAAGAATATGTATATTTCTATAATATAGAATGGTAAGTATAATTAACCTTAAAATTAATTGCAACTTTAATCAATCAAGAGAACATCAATTGTGCGGTCACGTATGGACATTTTCTATGTTAAGTCATTTTCATGTAGCTTTACCTTTTTTTTTTTTCTTTTTTAAGATTGTCTTTTTGCATTATATTCTATCGATGTTTTTTTTTTTTTTTGGTAAAAATTTCCTTGAAAAAAAATATGTTGGACTACTGACTTCCATTGACCGCTCTTTCCGTTACTATTTTGTTCTGTAAATAAAATATTATCACTTCAAAAGGAGATTATTATATATCTAATTTTTGTAAATCTATAAACTATTTGTTTTTTCTTTATCTTGATTATAAATTATTAGTTAATAGTATAATAACGATGGTCTAATAACTTACAAGTTGCAGATTTGGCATTGAATCAACTTTAGGTATTAACCAAGTAAAGGTAGTAAATCATTAAATTATAAACAACAATTAATATATTATTTAACTTCATAACTTCGTTATAAGTAAATTCAATAACATATACAAATCCACTTAACTCGTGTAGCTACATCAATAACTTGAAGATTTACATGCACAAATATTTAGAAATTTGGGTAAAATTATACTGTATTACGGGGAAATGGACATTATACGACCTTGTTTGGTTTCATTTTATTCTCGAATTTTAATTTTTATTATTTTAAAGTGCGTTTTTGTTTAATTAATATATTTTGTGATATATATATATATATGTATTGTGAAAGTTAAAATTATGATGTTCTGTAATAATTTTTCGTATGAAAATATATTCGAACTAAGAATGAAAATGTGTTTAAAAAATGACTAAACTGACAAAACGTTTAAAGAATTTACTTATTTTTCATTTAGTTTGAATTGACTCGAACTGAATCTGGTGAGGTCATCATGTAAAATATAGAATGTATTAATGTGAAAATTATAAGTAAGTGAATGAATAAAGTGGATTTCGGAGTAATTAGAAATGCAGACAGACCTCGTGGTGTCACGTGACAATTAAACGACATCTGAAATCGAGAGGGCAAGTTAGCTGATTTTGGTGGCAAGGAAAGGATATGCCCCTGATTCAATAATAACAACAACGATGTCCTTAACATACAAACTATATATTTCAGCATCACCTATAAATATCTGCACTGCCAGTGCCCACGGCATGTTTCCCAGGTGCTTCTGTTTCCTCATGCCCCATGGCCCCCACCTCTTTTGTCCAATCTCACATATTACAATTATTAATTATATTACGAAGGGTTATTTAATATGATGTCAGAATTAAATCAAACAAGATATTTTATATCGAATTTTATTGTTAGCAATTTTCTCTTAAAAAATAAGATTTTACGTGCAATTTTCAAATGTCAGGAAGCGTGTTAAGAAATTAAATTTTCAATAATATTTTTTTAAATAATTTAAAATTCTAAATAATATGATCTTTTAATGATAGGTTAACTAGTCTAAATATCATTTTCAAAATCAATGGTATCTTACGAGTATCGTTGTGATTCTAGTGAATCTAAAACCGCTAATATTTTTATTTAATATATATAAGAGTTAAATAGATAATTGAATATAAATATTTGTAAAGGGAGCCCACAGGCCCACACTTTAAGAAACAGTGGAACTAGTTCATTACACGACAAAATTAAAGTTTTAAGATGCTAGTTCAGACCTGCATGCACCTCTTACCAGGCGCACCATGTCAAAAACTATGACTTTCTTTCTGTCTTTTTTCCAAATATATTCTCATTATTCAGATTTCTGAAACAAAATCCAAAATATAATAATAACTTGAGAGATTATAAAAAAAATCTTAATTACTAAAATCATATTACACGCTTTTCTATATTATTTATTAAATCTTAAATATATATTTTTATTTATTACTTAATATCTTTTAAGTATCACATTAAATATAATTATTATATACTTAAATATCTTTACCTTATTTATAAGCATAATACTTTTATAAAAAAAAAATTACGATGAGAAACAATGTATTGTTGAGTATGTCTAGAAGAGTCCGAATTGGAGCAACGCAGTATATAAGAAATCAAAGTGATCGCACTCACTGTACCTAAGAAAAATGCAACGCGATTCGAAATTCGTTCAAAAATATAGAAATAGTGACGCTACCCAGAAAATGATAGCTCTTCACCACACACACAACCCCAAACCAAATCAGTGCACTTCAAGGCTGGTTCAGAAAGTAAACGCGCCGCTTCCGCTAGTCTGGTCGGTGCTCCGCCGCTTTGATCAGCCGCATGTGTACAAGAAACTCGTCAAGCAGTGCATCATGCTGGTGGGCAGCGGCGGCGTCGGAAGCGTAAGGGAGGTGGCGCTCGTCTCCGGCATGCCGGGTAGGCTCAGCCGGGAGAGGTTGGATCGGCTCGATGATGACATGCATGTGATGATTTATACGGTGGTTGAAGGGGACCAGCGGCTGGAGAATTATCAGTCCACTACCACCGTGCACGAGGAGGTGGGCGAGGGCGGCGGATCGGTGGTTATCGAGTCGTACGTGGTGGATGTGCCGGAGGGGAATAGCGAGGAAGAGACGCGTGTTTTTGTGAATACCGTTTTAGGGTGTAATCTTAGGTCTTTGGCTTATGTTACAGAGAAGTTGGCTAGTGACGATTAAATTCATCAGGAATTCATAATTAAATATTTTCTCTTCCCTTTTTCTGTAATTATCATATTGACGTTCATTTAATGCTTGGAATTTACTCTCTAATTTTAATTTGAACAAACACCTTAAAAAAAATTACTTTTTTTTTTCTCAATTATAATTTTATATATTTAATTACCTTTTAACTTTCTCGTAATTGAATTATATATTTGTCCAAACATAATCGTAGTTGTCCGAATGTGTGGGGGATAAATTGGAATATAGATAAAATTGAGGTAAAGCAATTTGAATTGTTGTGTTGCATAAGAAATTTGTCGTTATTGAAACTCGTAGGGTGGTGGTTTCATCGTTATCACATAGAGGTAAAAATAAATAAGGAAAAAGCATTGCAAGTTATTTAGTTTGAAAATTGGTTTTGTCTGTTTCTTACACAGTTGAGAATTTTAAGCACGAAAAGATACAACTATTTAAGTGCGAATGCCTTTAAGTAGATAGGGTTATTTGTTTCTGTTGTGTTGTGTTTCCATACGCGATTTTGACGAGAAATGTGGAGAAAAATATAAAATATACATTTGAATAAAGTCTTTGAAAATTATCTCTCTTGCTAACATTCAGAAAACAAACTCAGCATGACGGTAGGGGTATGTAAGATATATTGTCAAAAATTGAATATTTTTGGTGAAGACTTACATATTTTATTTTAGAGAATTTAGTTCATTAATTTGAATATCATAGCACTAAATTGAATAAATGAGTAATCAATTCAATTTTTCTATGTATGGACGCGTGAAAAATATTGAACTTTTTAAAATTAAAATAAAGCACGTAAACTCCACCCGGAAATAGAGATGAGAGAACTTTGTGAGAAAGATGAAAATATAATATAAATTAATCATTAAATTACAGTTAAGTAATTAACTCAAGTATATAATTAAGAGCTAGAGTATTAAAAATAAACATAAACATAAAATATAAAAAAAAATAAAAATTTAACGAAGTTCGATAATGTACCTATGTCACCGGGAGCACCTGTTCCATTCACTCGTGGCCCCCCTCCTAACCCAACAAAAGATCTTCGAACTGATCCTTTTCGAGTAGAGCTTCGGTCTTGGGTTTAAATTTGCTCAGCCAAGCCCAGGTAGCCCACTTTCTCTTCCAGAAATTGACAGCAAACTCCCCCAGTTTCTTCACAAGCCTAATTCTGGACTGGGCCACAAAGATAGTTTTTTTTTGGGCCTCTAAGCCTATCATGTCCAATTCAAGGATAAAAGGGGTACGTATGGAATTGTGAGCTTCGAGAATTGAGACCACTCACCCAACTAACCAAATAAATTTAAGGTAAATTTACATTAACTTTATGTGAATTTTGACATAATTATAAATATTCATTCGTTATTTAAAAAAATTATGAATATCGCTCTCAAATGAAAAATAATTATGTAATCTCTAAACAGTTAGGTCTTACATGTATTCTTGCTGGTTTTATTGTTTTCAAAATCGACGTTTGAAAAATGTACAAAAATATGAGGATGGGTAAAGTAAGAGCATATAATTTCATAAAAATATTTTTAAAAAATATATAAAATTATAATTCATAATTCAAAATAACATTTTAAGCAGTTAACCATAAAATTTGAATGAAAACCTAACGAAAGTTAACGAAATGGAAACGTTTAAAAATTAAAAAAATATTTATAATTTCTCAATAACGAAGAAATATTTATATACAAATATATAGATGTAGCAGCATAGGCTGCCTAACTTGTTTGTTTACAAACGTTTCTTTATGTTTCAATTTCACATGGAATAGAAGTTGTGTATAGGGCAGGTAAAATTAAATACACGTAATAATGTGTATTTATGGGCGCACTAATTAAATTGGATAGATAAATTAATGTTTACTTTACCTCGACGATCTTCATCCTCGTGTTTGGTATCGTGTGAGTCTTAATTAGTAAACCATAAAGTTTAGAGAAATATTAAATGCAACCACATTTGTAGACCTACTTATAGCGTATCATCACTTTTGCAGCAGGCCCCGGAAATCTCGTATCTTCCCCTAATTTAATTTGTTTCTCCCTTAACAATTATGTAATTTGCTTTTTCTTATTTGGGAGTGCTTCCCAAACATTCACCATCAATTTTTTTTTCTACTATCAGTACTTATTCAGTTTTCACTTTTCACATGAGGGCGCTTACTAAATAAGGAAGACTTCGGCTCCGACACTTTGAAAATATTTATCCTATTGGGATCTGGATCTTCAATCTAGATCCATGTTTTTACTTAAATTAGTCACTGTTCCAAGCAATCATTAGGGAAATTTTCACTTTTAAGTAATTTCGCTCGCATGAATCATTTTATTTGGTTATTTTGTTTGGGTGTTGTTTTATAATTTATGTTTCGAATTTAAAGATTTATGAATTTTAGAACATTCACTCCCGATTTTCTCAACAAATACAAAGATCAAACATGGTAGTTGGGGGTCTTATACATAGCTGATGTGTATTTGGGTTCAATAGCACTACAAGCGTCGAAAAATTTTCAAAAAAAATGTAAGTTTATGGGGAATTAACTTGTAAAATAGCGATGAATACTATGATGCTTAAGTCAGTAAAAGATTTACAAGAAATTAAATTGAAAAAATTGAATAAACGCGAGATAATGCTGAAATAACTGATGTTAAGTGCTTGAATATATAAATAAGAGTTGAAATACAAGTGTAGAGGTAAAAAGACAGTAGGGTGCTCTTGTCCTTACTATTCGAGAGAGAAAGTGTGCTGAATGGAAATCACTTACATTTTGACTGACATTAGTCTCTATTTATAAAAATATTTGGAAGACCCCACGTTAATTATGTACAAGCAAGATATCAACAGGCTCCTCATAAGGTTAGCATTAAAATGATAGTACATATCCTTGATTTGAAATTATCCCTTACCAGATATGACCATTTGAAGAGGTCGTCGTACCCGGTCAATTGCAGATGTATGGAGCTCGACTTCTTGGTTTGCGCTTTCGCCATAATTGATTTGTAGACTTAAAATATATCTTAGGGGAGCATCAATAGTGAAAAGTACGCTGACCTGCGCATTGCAAAATCAACCGCAAATAAATTGTTTGTTTCAATGATCATTATCAAAGTTGTCCACTCGTGCACACATCCCAAATCTTCTAAGTAGTCGAATTATTAGTGATGTTATACGGAAAAAAAAAAAAAAGAGCAAAGATAAATTGAGAGATTAGATTAATATATAAGGTACGTCATGTATGGAAAATTACCAACTCAAATAGAAATATCAAATCGATTAAAAATCCAAAATCCAAACCGATCTTCAATAGATACTTAGATAGTCTTCACATGAACGTATATATGCAGCCAAATTCCATTATTGGACCACATAATTAATAGCCACAAGTGAAATGCCAAAAGAATATTTCAAGGAGATGAGATGATTTCTGTTTTCTAATAAAACATTGCTCATAACAGAGACAAAAAAACCTAATAAATATTTGATGTTAGCAGCGGGAAGAATGCTGAATTAATTTGAGCAGAAAGAAATCCAATGGATCTTATCCAGGTAACATGTTTAGGAAAAATGCTGTCCGTAGGTTTTGGGTTAATGAAGTGTGAAGACGACATAACATCTTGTCCTCACTCTAAACAAATTCATATGACACTAAACAAAAAGCGTGATCAGCAGCCGCCCAATCGCCATAATTTTCTCAACAAGAAAACTATTTAATTTGTTGATTGATGCCTAGTCAACAATGGCAGACAACTAAAGTCGCATTCCCGCATTGTTTTATGGATACTCACAATCTCACAGCCAACTCCTAAGCAGACATTCTTACTTTATGTTCATTTCTTTACTCTTTCAATGGATTATTAGTAATTAACGTAGAATATTATAATCAATTTTTTTTTAGAATAAGAAAAATCTTCTCCCGCTCTTTTGTCTTTCTTGTGTTTTTTAGTAAATAAGTTGCAATCACGTCATGATCTCAGATTCTCAGTCACTAGTACTTATAATAATCAATATATTAATAATAAATATCGAGTATGTATAACTAATCAAAAAGAAGATAATTATTATTAAAATAAATAATAACTCACATGTTGGTGGTGGGATTCAAACGCATAATCTTATAGTTATGGGGCCTAAGTTTCCTCAATTAAATTAGGTACTGTTTTTCTTTTTATTTAGGGTAAATTACAATTACTTCCTCTGAGATTTAACATAATTATAAATACTCCCTCATTGTTTGAAAAGTTATAGTTATGGGGTCTAAGTTTTCTTAGGGAGATATTTGTAATTTTTCAAATAACAAAGGAGTATTTACAATTATGTCAAACCTCATGAGAGGTGACTGTAACTTACCCTGTAATTTAAGGGGGACAGAATGCATACTTATTATTTTTAATGTGATGAAAATGAATAACACGTGAATGAGTGAATGTATGAATGGAAGAAATTGGAGGCAATTGACTCTATAGACTGGCATGAGCATTAACTTTTCCTTTAGGCGTGGGTCACAATTTATATTGGTGACTACTGATTGGGGGCGTTAATTTGGTTAGATTTATTTTAAATATTTTATGAGGTCGTATATTTTATAAGACATTTAACACCTAAAAAATATTAAATTTTATTTTTAAAATAAAATTTTAAAGTGTTTTAATAAATAAAATATTTGACTGTTTGATATAATAAAGTTTTTATATTGCAATTCAAACAATCAAAAATTCACATCAATAATTCAGCAATACTTTTTCCATAAATATCGCCGGTCATATTTATTTACTGCAACTTCTTACGGTAGCAAACATATCTTTTAGGTAAAAGATAATTGCAGCCATAGCATCACGTAAATGAGAGTTTCTTTAAAGTTTTTTTCCTCTAACTTCACTGCTGGATCTTCATAAATTTATTTATACCTTAAAAAAATATTTTAATTTCGCTATAGTTTTTAATTATTTATCTATACTCAACAAGAACAATGATTGTGTTTGTAGAAATGGATTTTTTTTTTTTTTTTTGGGTGTGTTAGTGAATGAACCACACCCTGCTGGGAAAAATAATAAAGAAATACAAAGTAAAGACGGTTGGGATTTATAACTGTCGTTGTAGTCCAACGGTATGTGTGTGACGTTTGTCTCCGGGCAGACCGAATGACCAAACAAAGGGGAAAAATAATGATGTAAAATCAAGAATTGGGGTTTCAGCTTTTTGGAATTTCAGCCCCACCACGTTACAGAAATCCACATGCATTCTCATTTCTCAGCAATCATCGCTCTCTTCATACCCATTCCTGCCTACTAAATTAACTTAAAAAGCATAAGCATCCACTCCTCATACCCTTTTCTCATCTCTCTCTTTTCGCCTTTTTCTCCTCCTGTTTTGCCACCATTCGCGGGAAGAAAATCCAAATCCCACAACTCGACATTGCTTCTTCTTTCTCAGGTACTCAAACAAATTTATGTTTTTGCAATTTTTGTGTGTTTCTTGGATTCTTTTTTCGGATCTTGATGTTCTTTTTCGGTGTAGTTTTGCCATCTTGAGTTCTTGGGATACGGTATGACTGTGTTAGTGGAGTGTATTTCGTAGACTAAGATTTTCTTGATTTTTTCTTCCCAGTTTTTGCGGAGGACTGCGGTCAATAAGTTCTTGGAAATCGCATTATGATAATTTAATTATTTGTGGTTCGAATCGGAATGTCTTGACCTGTTTTGGGTTCTCAGATTTTCGTTTTCTTGGGTTTAATGGGCAACATTGGATTGTATTCAAGAAATAAAGCAGATAGATTTTTTCCCTTTTCTGCTCAGATTTCCTTAGTTCTTGGACAGTCAATGACTAATTACTAGTAAATCTGGAAAGGAGAAGTAAGTAACAAAGATAAGGTTTCTGACAGCAACCGATGATAGATGAGTTCTACGATTTTCCTTAGTTTATAAGTAAAGATCGGAGTTCATGCTGTAACAGAGTGAAGGTTTGATGCAGTCCTTAGATTTCTTTCATTTGTAATCAGATGAATGTTTTTTGCTGATTAAGTTAAAAAATTAAAGCATAGGATCTGTTGGGTTTTTTTTTAAAATTCATCTGTCGGTCTGATTGTGAGTCCTTGATCATGTCACGTGTTTGTGGATGTTGGTATCTGAGAATAGTTTATTACATTAGATGTCAGGAAGAAAGGAATTTTCTATCTCTGTCTCTCACTCTATACATTAACCCTGAAAATTGATTTTTCTGTACAGTTTTCTGTCCAATTACAACAAAGATGTTCAATTTTTCTCCATTGCAGTTCTTCTTTTTGTTGTTATTACCATCCATGTGAACTCTACTGATTTTAGTCTTTTTTGTTAGTTTGTTCTGCTTTAAAGTCACAGGGGCAGAAACAGAACACTGATAGTTAAAGTACTCTATGGAGAAACGGCAACTAGATTTTAACGCACCACTTCTATCTGTAAGGAGATATTCATCACCTTCGAAGTCGTCTGAGCTGGTGAAACGGAAGGTGACAGAAAAGCCAGTACCGTCCCGACAGCAATCTCTTCCAACGAACAAATCTGACTTGGAACACGAGCAGGTGACTAGACCAGTTGCCGTCCCATTTCACTGGGAACAAATCCCTGGAAGACCTAAAAGTGAAGTGGAAAGCCAGGTGCATACGCCAGAGGAACCTTCAAATACTCCGAGACTCCCTCCAGCGAGGGTATCAGATGCCATTAGACGCAGTTCAGGTGAAATTCCAAAGCTGCCTCCGGGAAGGTTATCAGGTCCGTTGAGATATAGTTCCGGGGAAAGATGTAATGATCAGAACCTTTACAGGCCTCAAGTTGAAGCGTTTTCCTTCAATGATCATGCTATTCTTTTGGAGAGATTAAATGAGAGTTTAAAATGTAAAGACGAATCGGATTCAGAAAGTGGGGATGATGCATATTCAGATGCACTTGAAACACTTTCACCGACAGAGTCAGGGTCTATGAACTACAGTGTGAGTGGCCTTAGTGACTGTCATAGTTCAGATGTGAAGCCATCAGGGACCTTTTGCATCGACAAGCAAACTCGGGATCTTATGATGAATAGGTTCTTGCCAGCAGCCAAGGCTGTCGTTTTGGAAACGCCACAATATGCTGTGAAGAAGTCACCAGTAATTGATGAGCCACCAAAACAGGTGAAGAAGGTGGTTTCTGGGGAAATAAAGCCTTCGCTCAAACAATATAGTTCAGATGCTTTGCCATATTACAGTCGGTATATAGATAATGCAGAAAGCGAAGATGAAGATCAGGAGTATAGTGTTCCTGTTAAAAAGTCGGGGAAAGCTTGGAGGATTCTCCCTCGCTTCTGTGTGAAGAATTCGTTGTGTCTCTTAAATCCACTGCCTGCAATGAAATCAAGAAGTCGTGCTCCAACACCTCCAAAGGCTGATGTCAGAAGATTGACAAGAAACGCGCACAGTGGACCCCTAGACAAGGTAAGTTTTGAACTACTTTTTTATCTTATTTCTGTTTCTCGTCTGTAGAATAGTTACTGAGTGAATATATATCCATCAATTGTTGGCCTGTTGAACTCCCAGCAGAATGCTTGCCGCGTGCCTTACAAGAAAAAATTTCATTCTGGATTGCTATCGCGGGATCTGCCAGCACTTGAGAATAAGCTAACTGATGATATAAGTCAATTTGTGAATACCCGTGACTCGCATAGTTCAGGAGTGTCCCCACTAAGGCGTTACAGAAGCGGTAGCATATCTCCTTACCGAAATGAATCCCCAAAGTCACCATTTCGTGAAGGGGTGGGGTTTCTTGGCGTACCTAAGCAAGTTGCAAACTACAATGCTGATAAGATTGCAACATCACGCAAATTGTTTAAGGCCTTGCAAGATGTATCAAGGAATCAGATAAATGAAAGAGGATCAGGTCCAACAGTCGATGTTGTGGAGAAAACTCTGTATGTAGATTATGTAAAGAAAACAGATCTCCCCATTTCAAAGTCGTCTTGCACAAAAGCTGATGATGGACTTGTTAAATCCTCTGGCGAGAGGTTGAAGGTTTTGGCTGGCAGCAGACAGATGGAAGACAATTATGCTCTTAAACCTGATCAAGACGCGTCATGCTTGAATACCACAGAGGAGGAGAAACGCCCCAGTCCTAAATCAGGATTAACTGAAAAAGTTCACGAATCGAAGAACTTGGAATGCAATGAAGTTGCTTTTGATGTGAAATTTGGAACGAAAGAAGAGAGGAACGTAGGATCAGATAGTAGAAGACAATCCGACCCTCCTTTCAAATCTCCCTTACCTCCGCCATTACCAAAATCACCCTCTGAGTCTTGGCTGTGGCGCACTCTGCCGTCCATTTCACTGGGGAATCCATTTGGTCATTCACGTGAAAAAAACCATCTTCACTCCAAGAAGCAGGGTCAGAAAGGTTCAGCTACTGATACCAAATGGGAGACCATAGTAAAAACTTCTAACATACGGCCTGATCACGTCCGCTATTCAGAGGTAACTTAGCCAGTCTTCTTAAACTTTAACCACCTGAGCTCTTTTTGTTTTTTTCTCAATCTTTGCTGAATTTTCTCTTTCGGATTTTGAGTTCTTGCAGGAGCTTATACCTCATGCATCTCGCCGGCAGAGCAAACATGGTAAATGATAAATCCCATGAGAGTTCATCAAGATCTTATTCTTTGGAATGTCTTCATTTCCACCACTCGAAGATTTGCAAGACCTTCCATCACAACCAATTCTACAGATGTCTGTTTCCGTTTTTTGAGGAAATACGATACAAGGTGATGAGATTTTGATCAACAGAGATACAGTTTTCTCCGTTTGCTTCCCCATAGTTTGGGTGAAAACTTTGATACTATTATCTCCTAATCATTGTTTGCATACATGCGATACAGAGCGCTCTTGAATAGCAGCGTGAATGAAAATTTATTAGATCTGATGACTATATTGCAAATGAACAACTTTTATGCTAGTTACATTTACGTCGCATTATTGTTTTGTGTACATTGAATGTATGGATGATTGTCATCGTACTCCTAACCACTGAGTTGTGGCTGGATTTGAAGAAAAGGGAAATGGTCTTTAAAAGTAAGCCCAATTGACAGTGAGAATGAGAAACAAACCCAATGTAGAAATCTAACACCGGTGGGTGCACTGTGGACCGTGGGCATGTGGCCCTATATGTGCACTGTCGGGAAACTATAATGTCTCTCAAACAGTACAGAAGATACAGACAGCATAATTTATGAAAATAGTCCATTAGTTGAGGATGCATTGATAAGCAGAATTTTCAGTTGATTATGCGGGAGGGGCCCGACCAAGTCTCAGTTTTTCACTCATCATAAAAGAGTATTAGTCAATGTGTTAGTTACTGGTTTCAATCATCAACTGTACATGCATGTGAACTTTTTATTATAAATTAATATTACATTTCTTCGTGTGTACATACGCAATTTATACAATATAAGTTTGAATAAGAATTTTTTCGATTAATTAATGAAAATTACATTCTCACTTCGTGACTGATGGTTAAACAATATATGTGCAATGAGAAACAAGAATGGTAGAGGTAATTGTCAACATTCAAGACGTGCAATAAAAGGACGACGACGTTTTGGGGTTTCTTGGTGGACTTTAGATGCTTCTTTTAATATTTGTTGGGTACAAATCATAATAAAAGCATTTTATTTCTGGGGTCCAGATAATAATCATTTAATATGATCATAAATATTACGAAACCTATGATCATCTTCCCATATGATTGCATTAAAATGATATTAGGCATGCAGGTGGACCGAACTACTACTCATCATGTACCTCTTCTCACTGTAGTGTATTATATTTCCAAGTATATATTAATATATATAGTACGTACCATAATGTTAAGATTTTAAACCCAACAGTTGAATTCTAACAACCCTCACCAACCCAACAAGAAAAAGACCATACATAACAATTATTTTAGGTGTAGCTTTTCTATATGTTTCCATGCAAGACTGCAGCAATCTGGAAAACAGAAACTTCTCAAATAGATTAACAGAAAATAAAAGTACAATCAGAAAACTCTGTTTATGTTCTAAATTTCTAATATATATTGTCTGTGTAAAGACCAAGTACTTACAAGATCTCACTCCTATGCTTTCAAGCATACAGGGTCAGATCTTAAGTACTCAGCCTCTTGTCTCAATGCTCTCTAATTAACAAAGTGTGGGTATGTATGTGTGGGTACCTAATTAATATAAGTTAATCAATCTTAATTTGCTTATATATTTATTCCTAGGTTGCAGTTGATGATGAATGGGGGGTTAAAGCAAGAGAAAGCTTTGTGTTAATGTCTGAATCCCCGCCTTTACTGCAATCCGTCTGATCGTTGTTATTGCTTAGGCCGATGCTCAAACTCAGTTGTAAATCAGCCGGTAACCAGCTACTGTGATCTTTACAGTTCATTTTCTTCTCCTCATTCATCTGTAAATATCAAACATTCAGTGATAAAAGATTAAAAAAATAGTTGAAGTTCAGTTGTCTGAAATTAAGTTTACCTGGATTTGAGTTGATGACTTAGAGTTATGAAATAGAGTACTTGATTTCTGTTGATTAGTCCTGCAAGTGCTGTCAATGCAAATATTATTCCAGCGAGATTGTGGTCTTAAGCAAATGTTGGAAATAGGGCTTTCTTTGTCTTTAGATAGGTTTGGGATGAGCTCTCGTGGAGGCCATCTTCTTCCTTCAAGAAATTGGTTTGGCCTGATCGGGCTGCACGCGTTGTGGTAGCTTTCTTGCATGGCATGAATACGGCTAGGAATAGTTATCGTCGTTCGCTTCTCTACATCTGGAATTAGTCTGGAATGAGGCCTAATTTTAGGTTCTTGACCATAAGAAGACGACCACTGCTGGTATCTGTATCCATATAATTAGATAAGAGGATACGTAAAATATAGGATGATGATCATGTCCTAGGCGATAAATTCTAATTCAGATTGGATCTGATCGTGTGATTCGTGAACAGTTTATGAAAAGGAACCAATCACATGTCATGTGTCCCAACCCGGATGAATTAATGATCTGTGGTGAATTATGTATTGATGAGACTTATACCTGGAAGATAGATGGGATTGAGGGTTTTGTGAAAAATTCGTCGCGCAATCAACTTGATTCGAATTCCGTGCAAAAACAATACCACCATTCTCTAATCTCAATTGATGATGAAGAGGGCTGCATTTGTTGTAAGCAGTTCCTGGGAGCTGGTAGTTTCTGCCATGAATGTAAAGCCTATTCGCTTGGCCTATTACTGTCACATGCAATTAATTAATCAAAGCATAAATAATGTGACTGAGCAGTAGTTTATAACTCATCACATGACAGCCCAAGAATATATATATAACATGCCATTATATTTTTTAATTTTTTGTCCGGACCTGGTTTGACTGAATCAAACCAATCATAGAATAAGTGTGATACACTTGCTATATGATTGGTCACTTTTTTATGTTGTACACCAATCACAGTCAAGTGTATTGCACTTGCTACATGATTGGTCGAGTCAGGCCTGAGCTAAAATTTCCCGATTATACGAGTCTACAACACTTCTTAAAATAATACGCACCTTTTCCGGATTCATCAAGTTTCTTACTTCTGTACATCTGAGCCCAATAAATACATAATAATCAGAAAACAGAAGTAAAATTAGACTTTGTAATTACAAGATCATCCAGCAATATATGTATGCAATAGAATGTCGGTCGATCGAGCTATTTAAGACAATTGTGTGTACCTGTAGGTGACTTTTAACGTGGGAGATGCTGAGTCCTCTCACATTCATCAATTGAAGCACTGCTTTAGGAGTGGCTCCTGCGCGCAGGGAATTCCCAGTACATATAATTTTTCAGATCAAAGAATGAAAAAAACATTTATGAATAAATTGTTAATATTGTACATACTTTCTTGGCCACCTAATCTCTCAATAGCATGAACAAACGAAAGATGAAGGTCAGGAGTCCACCGAAGCCTCGGCATTTTGGATCGAATATACTGCCGAACCGATGTTTTCTTCTCAGCCTGTCCGGACTTTGAGCTGTCGGCCGATCTCTCGTCTTTTGTTACTACTTCACCGTCCTGAATGCTGATGTCCGAAACCTCATTCATGGGATCGCCTACCACATCTTCATTCAAGTCGATGGAAGAATTCTCATCATCGGAGGAATATTCTGATAATGTGTTATTGTCTGCCGCCGCCCCCGGCGGTTCTGTACTGTTACTATGATCTCCTCCACTAATCATCTTCTCATCATCAGCCATGGCCTAGCTAGCTTTATATGCTTATTTCTCAATCATAATTTTTCTCAAATTAAACCTGAGGATATATATATATATGAATGAGATAATTAATTAGGAATATCTAAAACATATATTTTTCTCAAAATATTGGAAGCTTGTATTGATTTAACTCACTTAGCCATGACATATAACGAATGCGAGAAAGAAAATAGTTCATACAAAACCAAAATAGTGATTTGTAATTCAATGTTAATTATTAATTAATCGATTGATTGTTAAATTAAAACCCCTTGATGAGGCTCCAAACTCTCACTTAATTTAACAAATGGTTAATACAACAAACTGGAGAAGGTAATGATTATTCAGCTAATTAATCCATGCAGCCATCCTTTCAGCCTGCACCGGACAATGGGTATTTGGACATTTATTCAGAATAATTCCCAAAATTATGATTGGCAACAGCAGATATTCGATGACAGTTGATATGAAGAAACCCCGAAGAAAATTAACAAAAAAGAAAGCAGAAGAATAGAATCGATTTTGTAATTTCTTGCAAAAGCTTTTCATCATAGAGGGACTTACATGTTAAATATGATAAAGAAAAAAGAAAAAATAAATCAAGTTAAGATCATATATATATAGAGGCAGCCCCAAGGCGAAGTATATGTATCCACACAAAAAACCCTAAAAAGGAAAAGAAAGTGTACCTGGAAAGTTGACATGACTGATCACAAGAAATCAAACATGGACGTAATTAATTAGGGTTGATCCATGTTTAAGACACATAACTTCCCAAACCCTACTCATGACTTAGAATAACTAATCATCTACTTAATCTGGTTTAGGAAGCTCCGTCGACGGCCGGACACAAATTCGGGTTTCAACCAAAGCAATTATAGAGAGAGAGAGAGAGAGAGAGAAACATCAAACTGGACTTGTATAACTGAATCAAACATTTCCTAGAGAGTTTTCTGATGCTGAGGTTGATTTGATCATCAACATATCTATAAGGAAAATGTTTCTTGTGGATAAAACAGTTATATATATAGCTTCTGACTCAGATATATACAAACCCTGAAGATATCCAAGCCCTTGTTCTTGAATTCAGCAGATCTTGATCAGTTTCCTGCAGTACCAGATGATGATCCTAATATTTCTTCAATCCCTCCCCTGCTCACAATCAAACCATCAGTTGATATATAGTTCAAATTATCGAGATATTGATGGGAGGAGAGAAAAAAAGAGGGAGGTTGGAGGAGAGAAGGAGAAGAAGGAAGTAGAACAGTAGTAGCATATATGTGTGTGGATGTTAAGAGTTTCACGTTTCATTCAACCGTGGAAGTAATTAAAATTCCGACCCAAAAGATGATGATGTGTGAGAAATTTTACCTAGACTTTCATGCAAGGGTATGTACAATTTCTTAAAGACAAAAACAAACAAGGTTGAATTTGAATGATGGTGATTGGACAAATCCACTTGTTCTCTTATAATTACGTAATAAAACGCAATAATTCTTGCATTATGGATACAGATGAGTCCGGTCCCATTGCCTGTTGAATATCATGTGACTTTCCCTAAAACAAATTAAATTGTTTTTTTTTTAATTTTTTTTCCCGTTCTATATATATATATAATTAAAAACCCTTTCCCTTTGACAGTTGTGGCTTGTAACTTAAATTAAAATTAAAATCTGTCTATATATATGGATGATGATGCTCCCCCTCTCATGTGATCATCTTTATTGTTTGACCTCTGCCACTGCAGACTGCTCTTCCTCTCAACTTTATATAAAAAAATATGATCCTTTTGGGCATTATATGCCTGCCAATGCCAAGAAATTATACTGGAAATTAAAGGGTTTTCTGTCAAACTGCTGCTTTCTATTCCTACCTAAACAAAGACTTTCTTTCTCCATTATATGTTGAATTCAATCATGCATGAGTTTTCTGTCCCCATTTCCTGATTATTATTTTATATATTCACAATCCGGCGCACAATAATGTTTCAGTTCTTGGAATTAATTATTTTGATATTAATGTTGATGGAATCTAATGGGGTAAAAGTTGGGAAAATTATATTTTAGATCCCATAATTTACACTGTTTGTAATTTTGGTTCCGTTAATTTTTGACGTAGCAATTTTAGTCCCATGAACAGATTTTGTTAAAATCTTAACGGATTGAGCAGGTGCCTGCAGGCACGTGCGCTGAGTCAAACACAGGTTAAGTTAACGTAGCACGTGCTATGCACGTGCTCCACCCATTAAGATTTTAACGAAATTTGTCCATGGGACAAAATTGCCACGTTTGTGGACTTATGAGACTAAAATTTCTACGTCAAAAACTAATGGAATCAAAATTACAAACGATGTAAATTATAGAACGAAAAATGCAATTTTTTCGGTAAAAGTTTATTATTGGTCAGTTTTGGTGGGAGATTTCGTGTTCAAACACTTTGTACATTAGTGACTGATTGATGCAACTCATCTCTGTTGACTGACTAAGGCACTCGTATATGTGTTGCAATTACCTAGCTATTAATTATTACAGGTGCGAAATTATTATGGTAAAGCGTGAGACGTTTAATTCGGAGAAATTAAACACTGTATGTTAGAAAATAATTTTCTTATTTAGTTTGGGGCATAAAAAAAATAAATTAATGGTAAGTAATTATAAATAGAGGAATATTATAGCTTCTGCAGAATTAACCAAATGTTACAGCCACGACCTTCTTGCGGTATTTTGTCACAAACATGAAATCTTATTGATAACCCCATTCAACTTACGAATACGGAAAATTCTTATTTGGATCAGGTTTGGCCGAATCAAACCAATCATAGAGCAAGTGTGATACACTTGCTATGTGATTGATCACTTTCCCTAAACTGTACACAAATCACACGGCAAGTGTATTACATTTGCCATATGATTGGCTGATAAATTAAACTGATCAACCTAATGTAAAAAAATATATAATTAACTTCATTCAACTTTAATTATATCTCTTGGAAAGAAGAGCACCAAGAATTCAAACAAGTTGGTGACACTAAACGACACCCGCATGCAGCTGGCTCATCATCTGCTAATTCAGTGTGTGTATATATATATATATATTTACATATGTTTGCATGTTCACACACATAAACATATAATATAATATTATATAATATAATATGATGAATATATATGGATAGATTATTATATAATATTACAATAAATTTTGGATTATTGAGATGCAGACATGCAGACAGCAATTTATTTTAATGAGAGAACTCTGACACAGAAGTGTGCATTGAGAGTATGAATTACGAGAAACATGCATGATGGTAATTTAAAATTCGACATTCTTTCTTTTACTATAAAAGCTTGAAATTGAGCACTCTCAAAACCCTACACTCCTTATAAAAATACGTTATGTTTTTGTCTTCTCGTATGCATGGAGAGTTGACATTCTCCTAATTTAGGTTGCCCGAATCTTTCAAAGAATTGATTCTTTAAAATATACCTAAAAATAAAATTTCATGGATGTCGACATTCAACCTAGCACACCTTTTAATTATACAGTATAATTAAATAAGTAATATTGCACAAATTATCATATCTACCAAGAATTCTCTCACGTAAATTTATTAATTAATGATTAATCTAAAACCAATGATTGACGTGAGTCTGCAATTAGTAATAATATATTATTTATATATCCACACACTATATTTCATTTGATTACTACCCTGTGTGTATTTACCTTGACTTGTAATCTTGTATAATATTTAATGACTATATACTTTCCCCTGTAAATATGAGTTAATTAATTTCGGTCAAGATTGGATTGAACAAGGTTTAATTAATTAATTAATAAATTAAATGAATATATATATAATTCTAATATGGAGGCCATTTAATATTAATTAATAGATGCGGAAACCCATAGAAAAATTAAATTGAATAGGTAGTAGCTACGTACCCCGGCCGGGGTTTATGTAGTTTTGGTCCCCTACCCTGACTCAAAACTCACCACACCACCCAACTCTCACCGGCCTAAACCGTAGGAATTCTAAATTCAATGACAAAATTAATAATATCCATTTAATTTTAAGGTAAAAAATCGTACCTCGTCATCTCAATATTATTCCATGTATCTTTCATGACTAGGAACACACAAAAACTTGTTGTCTGAACTTTCTTCTGTAGCCTCAATTGATTTGATTTAAGTTCAACTTTCTTTTTTCAAAAAGAAGAGAAATCACGATCAGGCTCAGAACAATAACGTCGATATCATATGAATTACTTGGCTTATATGTAATCAATTTACAATTTAAAAAGAGAGACTAATTAAAATAGCAGCACCCGTTTGTTGAGTTTAGCTCAATTTAATCTATCCCCTCCATACTCAAATGTTTGACATGCATGTTAATTAATTAGGAATTTAGGAGTGAAGCGCATGCCAATTCCACCACACTCAATCTTATAATTCAATTATGTGATATTGGAAATGAGCAATCTATCTTCTGTGATATTAAAAATGAGCAATTTATCCCATTGTGAATTTTTTTAGCATTTTACCACCATATGTTTTTAAAAATATAACAATTAAGACCTTCACGCACTTTCGTGCAATACACGTGCGTTTTTTAATTTTTTTTATTTTAAATTATAAAATTTCATTTATATCCCGATTTAATAACCGTTGAATCTGATTGAATTTAAGGTTCAAAATTAACTAACAAAATCAATGGTTCAGATTCTACCTAATTTGAGTCAACAACCCAGATTTAAAATCGTATATTTTGATAATATATTTTATATAAAATTTAATGAAAAACATATATATAATATATTTATTAGTAATTATATATACATATAGAGAGAAAGGGAGAGAGAGAGAGAGAGAGGTGGCGGCGACGAGGGCTGGGGAGGGGCGACGACGCAGAGCAGGGAAATGGAAAGGGGGGCGGCGCAGCGCTGGAGAAGGGGAGGGGGCCGATGGTGGGCTGGAGAATGGGAAAGGGGGCGGCGGGGCGGGGTGGGTCCTTTTTTTAAATTTTTTTATATATAATCTAATATTTTTTTAAAAATATATATATATTTTATAAATAATAAATATTATTTATGTAATATAATATAAAATTATATATTTTTTGTATCAAGTAAAATTTTATTATGAAAAATCAAGAAAAATCGCATATATGGCGTGTGAATTACATAGCAGGGTATAAGGGGATATTTCGCTTCATTTTAGAAAATAAAAGGGGGGTAATTTGCTAAAAAAATTCACAGGAGGGAATGTGCACATTTTGCATATCAGAGAGGATATTTTGCATTTTTCTCAAAAAAAAAAAAAATCAGCACAAAATACAGAACGTATATATATATATATATTATTGAAGAAACTATATGAAGAATTAATTAATGGTATATATATAAAGAATATATATATATATGTGGCATTAATATTGTAGTTGGTTGATGTCAAAGTTTAGTTGTAAACAAAGAGTAGTAGATTGTGAGTAATGTAGAAACGGCGGATCAAAATTTCAAATGTCGGTCTGCCCTTCGCTGTCAATGAAATTAAAATAATTTTGGTTTGACCATCCACTACTACTAATACTCATCATCAGACATCTATCTATCTATTCAGATTTACATGTTACCACGTCCAATCTATTCCATTATCCCAATATTCATTATCTGTATATCCTTCTCATCATACATATCTCATGACCATCTTCAAAACACTATTTATTCATATATATATATATATATATATATATATATTACAGTTTTGTTGCATGCCTATCTACTACAAATGTTTTTTTTAAATAAAAAAAGTTAAATACAATATAGTCTATGTCATATTAATCTAGAAATATATTAACAGTAAATTAAACAAAAGATCCATACAAGAACAATTAATTACACTGGATAGAAACAAAATTAATTTTATTATATCAGGATATATATCTAAAAGTTTAGTCTCAAGTCTTTACAAAAATTCAAGACAATACTTTTTCTTGGCCAACACAAGTTAAATTCGCTAGCGCATAAGTCTTCAATCTCTATTCACGTAGCATTCAAAGGTTGAAAAGTATATATATATATATAGTCTATACAAGTGCATTCGAAATTATTACGGAAAAAAAACACGTGATCAGGATTTTTAACATTAAAAATTAGTAAAGAAAAGGTATTATATTCTGAAATTTTATGATTTGGGATCAGTGCACATCTCCCCA
The DNA here is from genome assembly GCA_034509735.1 of Sesamum alatum. Taxonomy (NCBI): domain Eukaryota; kingdom Viridiplantae; phylum Streptophyta; class Magnoliopsida; order Lamiales; family Pedaliaceae; genus Sesamum; species Sesamum alatum. The sequence goes on from JACGWO010000001.1 coordinate 56,756,923, forward strand.
AACTTTATTAGTGAAATTTTATTAATAAATGGGTAAGGATCAGCCAAATCCCTTGCCTAGGCACATGCGACTTTCATAGAAAAACAAAATATGAATTGCATGTCCATCTTTATTTAAAACACGTACAAAGTCCAACTTTACGAAATATTTCCTATTTTATTTTTCAGTAAAATATTCCCATTAGATGTAAGTATAATTTAGAAATGAAATTTGCTAGTCGGATTATATATATATATATATAGATATATATTAATCTTCCTTAAACCATTTACGCGTCTATTAATTAGTTTGATTAAGTGGTTAATGATCTTATATCATGATGAATTATAAGCAATAGTCGTTAATTCAACGCCAACGATAATTGCACCATTAATTACAAACAATATTGAAAAAGAGAAAACCCTATTGAATCATTCGTCTGATTATTATGTGGAAGGCTATTCAGGAGTAATGTCTAGTACTACGTACGTACCCTTCCTACCTATTCCTAATTATTGCCTAAAAAAATTAAAAATTACGTTTATATACATAAAAGATTATGTATATAAACTTGGCGGGTTGTATCCATTAATCAGATTGGCCCATATCTGCTTGGCCCTGTTAATTTGCCCAGCTTGAGCCCATTGAAGTTTGGGCTAAATCTTTAAAGTATGTGAATTTGAGGCCAAGTCATACTTAAAGTCAAGGGTTCAATAGTTTTAGTCTTTTATTTATAGAATTTTTAAAAATAATTTGAAATTTAAAAAACTCGATTAAATTTAGTCTTATATTTTATAAAAATTTCAGAATAGTTTCGAAATTGAAAAAAATTGACACTTTAGTCTCATAAATCTCGCAAGGCAGATGACTAACTGTATCGAATTTTCTCAATTTTAAAACATTGAGAATTAAATATGTCAAATTTTTCAATTGTAGAATCATTGAAAAAATCTCATAAAAGCATATGACTAAATAAACTAAATTTTATTTTTTATAGGACTAAAAATATATTTTATCGTTAATTTTAATTGGACCAAAATCAAAATAGGCCGTGATAAATCATTGCAAGATCCCCATCCAATCACGTCACAAAACAAATTCCCCTAATTTCTTTATTACAATGCTATGTGTAATATACTAGCATGAACCCCATGCTCTATGCACGAAAGATTTTAAATTCTATAGTACTTTCATAAATTCCTAAATCTTATAATTCCATGTAATTTTTTAATAATCATCTTTACTGTATAGTACAATAGTTATTATTTATATAAAAAATCCAATGTTAAATTCTTATAAGTTTATTTATGGAATATTTTGAAAAATAACAATAGAATATTACAATATGTTTACACATTGATAAAAAAAATACTTTATAAGATTCAAAAACAATATATATATATTTTTTATTCAATTAATATACTTTTAGTAAAATAAAAATATTAGTATTAAATATATTATGTTAAATTATTATCATATTATCTTGTGATATAAATTCCCGGAAAAGAATACGATTCAAATTAATGATCCTTTAATAAAAATTTCTAGATAATAATAAAAAAATTAGTAACAATGAAAAAAGTTAACAATATCTTAAACTAATAAAAACAGAATATATATACAACATACATATATCATATATATATTATCTAAATTATATGCTAACAATACAAACATACAATAAGAAATCTGAAACAATAAAAACAAAACATATATAATTATAAATTTCTAGTAATTGGGTTCATGCCCATTAAGTATTACAGATACTGTCAGATTATCGAGATACTTTTTAATGAATAATTGCTTTTATCATGTTGAATTTCCAACTTCAACTCATTTATTTTCACTTGATATTTGAACTTAGTAATTGGCCTATAATTTTATTTTATTTTTTGTTGGTTTCAATTTATGTTGATGGACCAAAGAATAAAATTAAATAATTTACTTAATCTCTATCCATACTCTCACAAATCTTATTTTTTGGCATGCCATTAAACATAAAAATATGTCATTTTTTTTTAACAGTAAAAATATGTCATGTTTTAATGACCCCTTACTATGTATAATAGTGCAAACTTATTTATACCAAACTAAAATATTGAATTATACTAAGTTTATTTACTGAACATTTTGAAAAGGGTAATTTTGACATCCGAATTATGCTCATTTTTACACTTTTTCATTTAAATTTTTTCCGTGTCAACTTACCATCTCAACTTTGAAAATTTTGCACTTTGATATATATGATCATTTTCTAGTTGATTTTTCTATACGAAAAACATCACATGAAGTGTACATGTGATATTCAAGGGCAATGCAGTGTTGTTTTTCCAGCATGTGCACTGCACGTGATGTTTTCTCGGCATAAAATTTGAATGAAAAAAAGACTACATATGACAAAGTTGCAAATTTTCGCAAAGTTGAGATCGTAAGTTGACGAAAAAAAAAAATAGTAAAGTGTAAAAACGAGCATAGGTCAAATGAAAAAATGTAATTTACCCTTTTAAAAATAAACCATAGCATATTATCATATTTTAGATATTGAAAAAATTATTTATGAGTTTCAAATATTATATCTATTTTCTTAATCAATTAATATATTTTCAGTATAAGTTACCATCATATTTGTCCTATAAAATAAATGAAATTTTCTTAGAAAAAATAATATTCACAATAAATTTTCTCTTTTGCAATCCAATTTCTTAAAGGAAAAGAAAAGATTGTTATTACATCATTTTTTAATTTCCTTCATAAAAAATAATTTTAAAGCTAGCACTGAAACTAATAAAAAGCAAAATATATTTATACTTTTAAATTTTATGCTAACATTACATATATACAATAAAAAATTTGATAGGCTACAAATGTAAGATGTAATAGTAATAATACGCCTAATAAATAATTTTTAGTAGTTGGGTTTGTGCCCATAATTATGATAAATACTTTTAAAATAATCGAATTACTTTTTAATGAAACTAATTCATGCTATTAGGTTGAAGTTCCTTACCATGAACTTTTAAGTTAGAAAATAAGTAGATAGTTGACAATGTAAATATATATATATATATATATTTACGTAGTTTATGAAAAGAAGATAACGGATACCTAATTAATAATGAAAAATTAATATGAAACTATATAAAAACATCACTAAATACAAAAAATGGATGAAGGAAATTTGGTGGGGGATATATCACAAAATATATATATATATATATTAAGTCTATACCATCATTCAATAAGAGTTTTAAATAAATAAACATGAAATTTAATGATCAGGATTTGAAAAATTGAAGAACTTTAATACAAATAAGAATGTATAAACTAAATAATAATGCAATAAACGCAAAATCTTAGTTTACTTATTCTAATTAAAATTGAAAAAGAAAGATGTTGATAAATTATTATTAGATAAAAATATATATATTCATTTACTAATCAAGTAGAAAAATCATGATTTTAATTGAATGAAATTATGAGATTAAAAATAAAATAATATATATGACCGGATTATTCTAGCTAATGATAAATATTTAAATGGAAAAATTATTAAATAAGAGCAAATAATAGACTATAGAATTTACAAACTTTAAGAAGTAAATATAAGAATACATCATGTAATATTTAAGAGATGAAGAAAAGAAAATTAACTAAAATACAAAAGAAAATACATAAGTAATGTGAAATTGGACATCAAAAAGCAAAAATAAATAAATAAATAAATAAATAAATAAATGGTAATGCATCATGGAAATAAGCTAGTGTTTCTATATCATGTTGTTTCATTCATGAAAATATAATATCATGTTATACTTTTGAGGAGCCTTTATTTTTTTTAAAAAAAATTATACATAAATTTTAAAATTAAAAATTTCATATATTTATCAAGTATGACCATGCTTTTGTATTGCAATAAATTCAAACCTATGAAAATTAAATATTAAAAATCTAATCTAATAAAAAAAATAAGAAAAACAAAAAATATTAATTTGAATAAAATTAATACCTGACTTTATCAGCAATAATGAACCAATAAAAAAATATTATAGAAATATAGATGAAATATATAAATTGTAAAAATTAATGATTTTACCTAATTAATTAAATTAAGAATTTATTGAATGAGATATATCAAGTGATGGTGCAGGAATTTAATCAAGGGATTAAAATATAATTTTCCAAAAAGAGTATTGTGTAATTACCATCCTACCCTCGCCGGTTACACTGGTAGTTAGTAAGTTAGTGGGGTAGTGGGTGGGAGCAATATGGTCTTTAAGATTTCTAGTATATATACATTTCTAGATGAATTAAAAGGGAGGATGGATCTCTGGCTGGAGAATGGCTTGCTAATGGCAGAATATTATATTGATGAATTTTTTCCAGCCAAGGGACTGATACGATAATTGGATGAATGCTGATACGATAATTGGATGAATGCTGTTACGATAATTGGATGAATTTATTTTTGTACTATCATCAAGAGATTGATATAAGTTAGCGGATAAATAAGTATATGATCAAATGAAAATTAAATGATTAGTGATAAGATATATATTCTTTGACAAAAAAATAATCCTGAAATTTGAATTTGTTTAAAATAAATTCAAATTGGATTAGTATCCTAATTTAGATAGAATTTATTATAGACAAATATTAATTTTGGAGATAGGATTTTTTTAGATAAATTACAAATTTATTTTAATTTAAAATATATGAGATTTCTAACAATTAAATTTAATTTCTAACCAATTTAATTTAATTATAGATATTTTATTTTCTGTTTAAAATAAACTATAATTTATCCTCAGAAAATAAAAAGCAAAAAAAGTATATATGAATTGGTTGGAACTGGAAAGAGGGAAGAGAAGAGGGAGGCACGCAACAAAAATGTTATCGAGAGAAGGAGAATAGAGATAGTGAGACCCAATCAAGGGATGCAAAAAGCGCGTCCGGTTACTTCGGATGTGGGGGCCCGCAACACCACCCATTAAAAAAACCGCTGCACCCCGGTTAACCCGTTTACGGGATCTTCCATTGCATGGGCCTTCCAGACGGCAGACATACTCGATGCATTGAGTGACATAATTTTTAAATCATAATTAATAATTAATTAAAAATCAGTAAACTGCAAAAAAAATATACAAATTGATTAAATTAAATGAATATTTAATCTAGGAATTGAGTTTAATAATAAATAGTAGGGATTAAAAAAGATTTGAAAAAAATACTTTAGAATTCCAAATTTGATTGTCCGGTGGGTGTGAGGGAGGGAGAGAGTGAAATAAAAACAAACTTCTTTTTTTAGAGAGAGAAAAAGAAGAGAGAGAAAGAATTGCTCGTTTTGTTTTTTTCCCCCCATTTCCCTTGTTTCAGAAAAAAAGATGGTCGAGGAGAGTTTTCACCTCTGAGATCATCCTGAAAAGGGCACTCAAGAAAATCACGCTCAATTTCCTCTCTCTGTTGTTATTGAGAATCTTCTGCGACCTGCCATTTTTCCAGTGTGGAACCACATTTCTTCCCCTCTCTTAATTTTCAACATCATCAACCCTTTCTTCTTCCCTCTGCATTTTTTTTTAAAACAATTCGTACATTCAATCCAATCTTCTACCCACGCCACGAATCAAACAAATTCATTGTATCATAATTCACTGCCCTCTTGTCTCTTTTTCTCCGGTGAGTTTTTCTTTTTTTACTCTGCATGTCTTTCTCCCGTGAGTTTTTCTATTTTTACTCTGCATGTCTTTTACATTTTCATGCGTGATTTGCTTGTTCCTAATGTTATTCTTCTTCGACGTCTTGTTTCTTTTCTATTATGATTCTGTAGAGGGTTGTCAAATAAAGCTTGTTTTTTTGTTTTTTTGTGCTTGTGATTTTATTCGTATTCGGAAACAAATGTTGTTAATTTTATTGGAGTTTTCTTTTTATTTAGATTACCTTTTTCAGCTGAAGGCCGAATCTTGGGGTAATTCGTTCCGCCGGGTTATGCAGTCCCTCCTGAAAACGGGGGTGTTATAGCCAAAATTAAAGCCGGTGAAGATGAGAGACCCCGATTCTGTTGATAGATTCAAGATGGCTAGCATAGATTTGTATACTTGTTGCCTAGTTTGTGCCTCGTAGTGGATTTGTAAATGTACAGTTTTCTTGAACTGCTGAGTTGAAGAAATTGTTGGTGTTGTTGTTGTTGTACAATTGGTGTTTTATCCGAGTAATTCTACATTGCTCGGAGGGTTATTTTGCACTATAAAGCTGGCGATTTTATTTATTTCCTTGTATCGAGTCCTTGCCATTGGCAGAAATTGCCTCCATTACAGCGACCAATCGATCCGCTAGCAATGGGGGGTAGATGGACCGCTTGTGGAATAAAGTTGTCTTCTTTTGCACTTTTGATTCTTGTTTCTGAAATTCATGGATGCTTGTCGCTTAATTCTGAAGGTAATGTAGGAATTCCTTGACATAAAAGTTTAGTATTGAAGTGTTTTGCATTCTGTGAAGTAGTTGACTTGATAAAAATGGAAATGCAGGATTATCATTGTTAAAATTCCGAGCAAAGGTGGAGATCGACCCATTTGGAGCTTTCGCAAATTGGAATCCTAAAGACTGCAACCCGTGCATGTGGTCAGGCATTGAATGCCTGGATGGTAAAGTGGTTATGCTGTAAGTCCTCGTCATATACCCAAAATCTTCCTCATCGTTGTGAATGTTTTAGTGTTTTTTGCATTGTCCTTCAAATGGAAGGATAATGTTATTCCTTGTCGTCCCAGGAACCAACACCAGTACTGTTCTAGTATTTGATATGCTAAATTAAATTTCGTCATGTTGATGGATGAATTTGTATACTCCCTGATTCATAAGCTTTCCTGTCTGTTATAGAAATCTTAATGGACAAGAATTGGAGGGAGTATTGGCACCAGAGTTTGGAGATCTTGCTCATTTAAGAATTCTGTGAGTATAAACTTTGTCTCTGACTCTCTGTGCATTGGTATTCAGATATTTGCAATGTGTGGCTAGTAGGATTCCTGCATTTATGGAGATTCTTTTTACCACATTTAAGAAATCATTGATTACCCTATCATCACATGGACTTGTTCTGGCAAATGAGAGTTTCCTTTATAAAGGGGTCCCAGAGAATTTGCATACTATAGAACAGGAGTGTTTATATCTAGAGTTTGTACTCTGATTTTGTAGTAAGACGACGGCCTTTATCTTCTCAGTGCTCATAAATATAGGAGGGGCTATCCTCTCATAAACTTTTAGTTTCCTTTTGCTTTTGATAATTTTGTGATTATCCTTGGTTAATGTCTTCCGGTTGTGTCACAAGCGACCTATCCAAGAACCATCTTTCTGGCACCATACCTCCACAGTTTGGACAGCTCAAGAAATTGGAAGTGCTGGACTTGAGGGATAATAACTTGAGTGGAACAGTTCCTGCAGAATTAGGAAGGTTGCATTCCCTAAAACGCCTGTAAGTATAAATTTCAGAGGTTCTTATATGTTTATGTTGCTTAATGCAATATTTATTTAGCTCAGCTAATATATATTTATTTCATTCTAGGTTGCTTTGTAATAATAGATTTGAAGGAAGTATCCCCGTGGAGATTGAGAAGCTTAGTTTGCTAACTGATCTGGAGTTCGATGATACCCTTCCAACTGCAGCAGCTGCTGGAGTTGGCTGCTCAAATAGAAAAGTTGGACACTGGTATGATATTCCTGACTTCTGGTTCCTCTGGCATACAATGACTGGCCATTTGTCAAACTAAGTGTACTCTTCTCATTTTTAATTAATCTTACTGTTTCATTACACATTTAGAAGCACACGTGGCATTTGCCATTTTGTTGGTGTTCTCCTTTTAACAAACTGCGTACTTGATCAGCATCTGGCAGAACGTTTTAAAACAATCAAAGAAATCCGATTCCTTTCGAATGACGACTAAATGGAGCATAAAACATTACCTGAATCGGCTCTTGCGGTAAGAGATCATAATGTGTTCATTTTTGTTCTATTTGTCATCTTAATCCCAATTGGATGTGATTCATGAATCTATATCGCCTTTTTTCAAGCTTCAAGTTCGGAAGTGGATCGCCACACAAGCATGCCGATGATGGCTGCACCAATGTAACAGGTGAGACAATTTTTTACTTTTTTTTTTTGAAGGGGAGACAATTTTTTACTTATTTATCCATTAATGTCTTAAATTAATGGTACTTGTGTGACTTTGACTTTCTTGCATTTGCTAGAAACCCCTGAGGCAGGCGTCATCCAGAACATGAACAAGCAAGTGAATAATGTGCGACGCGTACTAGCTGAACAGTCCAATAACCTTGTTGCCATCCCTCCTAAAGATGGGGTGCCAGCCCCATCGGGAACTGACATTTCTCTTCCAACCAGAAGTAGTGGGTCATTTCCTGCTGTACCGAATGGGAACAAACTCTCTCCTCCTCAGTCACCCTCACCTCCTCCTCCACAAGAGAATATGCCTCCTGACAAGACTAGTCCTGGTGCTGTCAGCCAACCAATTGAGGAACAGTCGTCAACTGGTGGAAGTTCTGGGAATTCGTTTAATCTTATAATCGCAATATCAAGTGCAGTTTCCTTGCTCATTATTCTTGCACTTCTAATTGTCATCTCCAGAAGCAGAGCAGCAAGAACAATTGGTCCTTGGAAGAGTGGACTGAGCGGACAGTTGCAGAAAGCTTTTGTTACAGGTATGCTTTCCATATTTGATCTATTAACTTTACGCAGTGAGATATAAAGATTTGAGCTGCTTGTTGTATGTTTCAATTATGCTGGACAATTTCAATTAAACTTTTGTTTGTTGATTTAGTTAGTTATAACATATTCAGCGGTATGTCCTGAATATTGTATTTATACGTAAACTTTTGGCTGTATGAAACATGAATCAAGTAATGTAAAGGAAAGAAGATATGGAAGATAGTCTGTAGACAAACATTAGTATTGCTGAAATTGAGTGTTGACACATGTTAAAAGGATTACATCCCACAAATTTCTCAGAGAGGCTGAATGTTAAGCAATGATTAAAAAGAAATTCATATAAAAGCTGTAAAGTTGCTTTAAAGCCATCCAAATAACAGTATCAATTGTTTTAGTTCTTGTAATGAGCTCCGTGTTGTCATTTTTTTGCTTAATATCATAATCAATGTGTTTAATTTGTAGGGGTCCCCAAGTTGAACAGAGATGAGCTAGAAACTGCATGCGAGGATTTTAGCAATATTATTACCGTACGCGAAGGTGTGGCCACTCTGTACAAAGGAACTCTATCCAGTGGAGTAGAGATTGCTGTTGCTTCAACTGCTATAGCTTCAGGGAAACAATGGTCAAAACAAGCAGAATTAGCATTCAGGAAGAAGGTTAGATGATATTCTTAGTTCCAAAGTTGATCGTTAATGATAAAACTGTGATCATCTCCAATATGATTTTGTCCTAAATTTATTCTTTTCCATCTTGATACTACCAAAGATTGATAGCATGTCGCGAGTGAATCACAAGAATTACGTAAATCTTATTGGGTACTGCGAGGAAGAAGAACCTTTCACTAGAATGATGGTTTTCGAATATGCTCCGAATGGCACTCTCTTCGAGCATCTACATGGTAATTTTATTTTTATTTTTTTATTTTTTTGTGAGACAGTCATCTTTTTTGTGTAGTTCCTTCTTTTTCTTTCTTTAAAAGAAATTATAAGCAAGTTTATATTTTTTTGTTTTTTAGTTAAAGATCTTGAACACCTTGATTGGAACGCGAGGATGAGGATAATCATGGGGACAGCTTACTGCCTTCAGCACATGCATGATCTAAATCCACCAGTTGTACATACCAACTTGGCTTCTAGAGAAATATTTTTGACAGATGATTATGCTGCTAAGGTAAGCTATGCTATGTATCATTCATGCAATAATGCAACAAACTAGGATACATATTGCGGCATTCATTCGTTAACAGACAATAATTTTTTTTTGCAGATTGCTGATGTCACTTTCTGGTCAGAACTAATAGCCAAGTCGAAGAAGACCATGGAAAATGAGCAGGAGCACTCTGAACTGCCTCCACTTGCTGTGGAAACAAATATTCATAGTTTTGGGATCTTGTTGCTCGAAATAATTTCTGGAAAGCTCCCTTACTCAGAAGATGAAGGGGATATTGTGAATTGGGTATCCATCTATCAAATATCTCATTATTCTCTTACGTTTCAAAAATTGCCAATCGGTGTCTCTTGATTGGTTTTATATGCGAAAGTTTTTCTGATGAATGATTATTTGAACTCTTGTTAGGCTGCCGCGTACTTGAATGATAAAACAACCATCAACCAGTTGATCGATCCAAGCTTAAAGTCTCACAAAGGAAACGAACTTGAGGTCGTGTGCGAGGTAATTCAGTGCTGCATTCAGCAAGATGTAGGGCAAAGACCTTCAATGAAGGAAATCATTCAGAAATTGAGACAAGCTCTCGAAATATCACCAGAAGCAGCAACTCCAAGACTCTCTCCGCTTTGGTGGGCTGAACTCGAGATCTTATCACAAGAGGCAGCTTGATGTTTGACTGCATGCCCATAATGTACGTCAATTGTATCTTCATTTTACTGAATACGGGCGATACAAGAATTGTAACTATTTTTTTTCCATCAGTAGTATTCCATTCTTGTAATCCCTATTATTTCATTCTTTGACAAAATATTTTTGTTATCATGAGATGACGTGGGCTGTGATCAAATATCGAACAAACGAGCTTTTCTGAGTACTATTTTTATGTAAAAGCGAATGGAGAGGGAGATGGATCATCATAGGGACCTTTGTGTCTTCTTCTTTTTTTTTTTTTTTTTTTTTTTACCCCTTGAGTTGGATAATGTCCTCTTGCATCGATTTTTATTGAACTTGTGCTGAAACACATGTTTAAGGTTATAGAGTACACTAGAGCAAGAGATGTGATGAAGCTACAAGGCGATTTTCTTATTTTTTATTTTATTTTTTATTTTTTTTGTGTTGGTCTACTGGACTGGTTGTTATTGTAGCTTGTGTACATGAAAAGCTCTTAGAATTCGATGCTTTTCCAGAAATTATTTTTGCCGAGTGTATGTCTATAATAGACATGAGATCCTATTTTAGAATAAAAATCTTTGTTCTTTGGAGGTTTCATACTATATCCTATTTTGTATTACCTAGTAAAATTGATGCACGTTGCACGTGATGCATAATTCTTATTTTTTATTATTGATTTTTTTTTTTCTCATTCTTTAGATAATGTGTAAATAAATAAAAGATTTTAATGAGAATTTTGATGAAAATATTGATATCCAAACTTGATTACTAAAAATAAACTTAAATTCGATATTTATACATTTGGCTCTTTAAATCGACGGTGAAAATTAATCTTAATCGTGTGATGATAAGCTTGCGAAACCTCTTTCGAAAATATTTTGAAATACTATAGAGGCTTCTAGAAAAATGATTTGAAATACTATAGAGGCTTCTATACTTAGAAATAAAGTTTTTTTTAAAATTTCTCTTAATTTTTATATTTGTCTAAAATTTTTCATCCATAAACTTCTTTATTTATATAAAATATTCTAAAATTTTTAATATTCTTAATTTCATGTTGCATTTATGAGGCTTTTAATGTTAACCCCTATTCCATCGTAGACTATTTAAAACGGTTGTTTTGAAAGTTACTTCATATATCCTATTGGTTCAAGATGTTTAATTAAAAAACATTGAGCAATGTACATAGTGTAAGAGAGGGGGAGGGAGATGATATTCATATTCAATTGACTCGGGCATGAAATTAATTATTCATGATATTAAAAATCATGAGATCAATTCTTATAAAAATTTGTGTATGTATATATTTTACCTTTTTATTGAACTTGCTTTGCTTTAGAAAAAAATACTTCGATATTTGTCATAATTTCTATAAAAAAAGATAATATTATCAAGGAATATAATATATATAAGAGGTTTTTCAATTTTGTCCCACAAATCGACATAATAATAATACTGCAATAAATAGTAGTCTAACTTCAAATTATTTTAAAATTTAAATCATAAAATTAATTTGAAAAATCCCACCATTTCTTTTGCATATCCAAGCAATGCTTTTAAATTCGAATCGGATTGATCGATCTGATCGATCCAATCAGGAATTGGACCTGTGCCCGGTCTAGGTGTAAGTATAAAATCGGGGGTGGTCAAACCGGAGTGGACCGATCAAAAACCGAAATCGGTTAACCCGGTTCCTTTATTTAAAAAAAAACAAACGCAAATCTATTTGAGCTGTGCGAGACACGGCTTTTGTTCAAATGAAGAAAGCAAACTATCCTCCTTTTTCATGTCTTCTTTGGTGAGTTGGTGAACCTGCCTCTCCCCTCATTGTAAATTTGAAAATTGAAAAGACTCTCTCTTTCTCTATAGCTCTCACTCTCTTACTGTAAATATGAAATCTGAAAAGTCTTTCTCTCTCTATAGCTCTCTCTCTTACTGTCAATAAATCTGAAAATTCTTTTTCTTTCTGAAAATTGAAAGTCTCTCTCACTCTCTCTATTTATATATACTAGTAAATGTGACACACTCAAATATGTGTGCACAATTAATTTAAATTTTAACAAAATATTTATTATTTTAAAAAATAAATAAATTAGATTCTAAAATATTAAAAACTAGCGTAGAACCCGTGTTATGCACGGTTATATGTATATATTTAAAATAATAAATATTCTTTTATAATATGTTAAATTTTTATATTAATAGGTGATACTTGGTAGTTTAAAATTTTTAATCTATTATTATTATTATTTTTATTAACAATGATATTTTCCTACACATACGGCATATTTCTACTTACCAAAAATTATATTCATATGAGAATTACTTTCAGAAAATAATGATATTCCATTAAATATACAGATCACTTTTAAGTATATCCAGTCTTATATAAAAATATAAAAAATAAAGAATTAGTTAAATGTATTGTTTGTATTATATAATTCTCTTCCACAAAAAATTATATTAAAGTACATAAATCTAAAATGATCTTTACTTATAAAATAAAAATAAATATAAAGCAAGAACAAAAATTTACTTTTTGATGAGTTATAAGAAAGACAACTTAAAAGGGAAAAAAATAGAAAAAAAGATGAGTGATAAGAAGAAAAATTTATTTAAAATAATTTCAAAATATCATATCATTTCATCAATTTGAACCAAGAAAGATAAGAGTAAATTATCATGAATGAAAAAATAAAATAAATGCAAAAGAAAATAAAATGACTAAGCTCAACTAAATGAAAAATATAGTATCATTATCACCAGCAATGAAAGAATAAAAAAGAACTTTCATCGGGCGCAAAGAAATCTTCAAAAATGAAACTTTAATGTGCAAATAAAAGAATGAATTGAAAAAAAAAAATTAAAAATTAAAACAATAAATATTTATCTTGCATTTCTCTAATAAAAGCTCAAATGCATTAATAAAAAAAGAAGTTAGCAGGAGAAAAGAAAACACATGAATAAAAATATAATAATAAAAAAGATAAAATATGCAAAAGTTTAAATCCATAATAGATTGGAATGTATAAGTAAGCCATAATTGTTATTATACATTCCATACCCAACCTTCATGATTTGTAACATAGTGTGTGTGTGTGTTTTCACATGAACACAGGTGCTTGTAATTAGATTTAGAATGGGATAAAATTATAATTTAACACCCCATCCCTTTTCTTTAATTAAAAAAAAATACCAACAATATAATAAAAAAAAAACCTAAAAAATCAATAAGGGTCTTCTTCTTCATCTGGCCATTGGGGGTGGATGAAGAAGAAAACCCTTCAACAAAATTGCTTCCGTATTTGCCAGAAATTTTCAAATATTTGTTTGAATATTTCAAAAGATATAGTTTATCAATGATGATTTTAGTTGTTTAGTAGAATGAACTAAACAAAAATGATAAACATCTCAAAGTTCAAAGATTAAATTTTATAAAATTTTTACTACAGATAAACAAATATAGTTGAAATATAATTTTGAAATTAAAATTACAAAATAAATAAATAAAATAAAATTAACAAAGGTGATTGTTTTTCTTTTTTCGCTAAAGCCGCCTGTGCTTATAGACAGGGGGTTTGGCGGACCCCTATCGTTGTATTAACAAAGGTGATTGTGTCCCAATAAAAGTATATAGTAGAGTTTTCCAAAATGATGATAGAATATAGAATGAATTTCTTGAACTTAAAACTATCTTGGTAGTTTATTTTGGACACGAAAGTAGAAGTTTTTGGGTGCTATAATAATTCTTCCTTAAAGATTTAAATAAGAAATATTATTTTTTCTTCTATGGTTTCATTATTAAGTGTAGCCAATAAAAACTTTTATTATAATTTAATAAATAAAATTTTTAGAAATTAGTATTTGGTCAAATAGATAGATTGGTTTTCGAAATAAACCAATGAGGGGATAAAAGAAAAAATAAATAGTGATGAGAGAAGTCATAATATTAATTCTGAAATATTATGTTAATTCCTAATGAAAAACATATATATATATATATATACACATATTAATTGAAACAAATTATCTTATTATCATGTCTTTAAACACATAAAACAAATAAATAAAGGAATACAAAAGCTGAAAGCAAAAGGAAGTATTGTAAATCTTTTGAACTTAAAGTAAAACCACAAAATGAAAAATTGAAAATAATACCTAAGATATATAAAGAATTGAATTAACCTCTATATTTGTTATTAATTTAACGCATATTTACAAAACTTTTAATATAAATATACAAAAGAAAAAAACATAATTTGAAACAATCATATATAGATTTTTTTTTTTCCAAAAAAGTGCTTGAAAATGAAAATATATATTTTCATGTGAATGTAAAGATTTACATAGGATATGGTCATGGATTTAATACAATCATTTAGATAATTCGAGAAACCAATTACATAAAAGTTAAAATCAGATGACTTTTTTCATCTTGTAAAACATCATTAGCAGACAAAATAAAAAACTGATATCAGAAAAAGAACAATAAAATTTAATGGATGAAATTATAATATATAAAAAAAGAATTGGTGTATACAAAAATATGAAAGGATAAATAATAATATAAATAAAAACTAAATGCCAAATTAAATAGAATCATACAAATAAATTTTAAACAAAATATGTTGCTAGTAACATTAAATAAATTCGTTCCTTCTTCTAGAAAAAAAATGGTTAATAACTATGAAATAGAATAACAAAGTAAACTATAAACTAAAAATTTAATGGATGAAACTAAAATCAATGTATTTATATATGTATAAGAACTGGTGTATAAAAAGATACAAAGGACCAAATGATTAAACAAAAATAAAAACTAAATGCAAATTAAGTAGAATCATACAAAAAGAAAAATCAATAAGGACATCATGCAACTCGAAACAAATGAAACTATGCAAATAAAAATTAAATGAGTGAACACAATCAAATTACAGAAATAATTGGAGAAAATATAAATTTAAAAAAAGTAATGAAAAATAAGAAATTACTCAAAACTAATACGAAAGTAAAATTAGAGAACATGATAATAGACAATTGCAGTATTAAAATTTTATTGCCAAAAAGAAACTTTGACAAAAAATAATTTGTGTGAATTTAAACTATAAAGAAATAAGCCATCAATTAAAATAATAAATTTATGGTATATTACTCCAAAATTTTGAAAACGTCCAAAGAACATCAAAGAGAAAAAAAAATATAAAATTGAAACTTCTAATAATAAAATGATGACCTGAATAATAAGAAAAGAAAAAGATAAAACATGATAATCATATGCAAAAGCAATTTACTACTATATTGCAAGAAAGATAATATTACTTTACATAGCTGACCAATATGAATCTTGAAAGAAAACCTCCATTTATGTATTCAAAGGGGTTAAACTTGAACATAACAAAAAATAATTAGTAGTGCATAATGGATTCACCTTTTTTTTTGTTTTTTCAAAATTTTAACTGATATTTATAATTATATTTGATTTGATTTTAAGTGGTTAAAATGGATGCAACTCAATAGTTAGTAACATTCGGGTATCTTCATGAGGATTTACCTATTTTCATGCAAAATTTTTTGGAGATTTAATTAGTTTGTTAAGTGTTTTTCTTTTGTATAAAAAAAAACTAAAATTCCAAGTAAAATTAAAACAACCAATTAGAATTTTTCGTAGTAATTAAAAAACTCAAAATTCTAAAAATTCAGAATTTGGTCAAAATTGGTTTAATTTGGTCAATCAACGTTTTGCTATATATATATAGATATAAAAAAAAATAAGAATTTAACGAAAGAAAATGAGAGAAGAAAAAGGAATGTGAAAGTTGATAAGAGATGAAGTGGGAAGTTGAGAAGTGAGAGAAAAATAAGAAGTTGATAAAAGAGAAAAATAAAAATAAATATTAAAATATTAAATAAATTAATAATTAAACAATTGTGCAGACCAAATTTTGGAGAGCTATCAAAAAAAGTGCTCTCACTCAATGTAATAGTATATATATATATATATATATATATCAATAAACATGAAAAAGCCTTTCTCTCTCTATAGCTCTCTCCCTCTCATTTCCCTATATATATATGAAATGGGTTTCTTGGAAAACGTAAATGAGCACAATTTTGTTATTAATTTTAATAATTATTTTTTAATTTTTTTTAAAGTTGATATTAATTTTTAATAAGGTTGAATTTTTAATTTATTCATTTTATAAATTTTGGGGAATAAATTACAATATATTTGTATATTATTGTTATAAATGGTTGAATTTATTTTTGCACGTTCCGTGTTACATTTTATTGGGAAATTCTTGTTGTTAATTGGAATGAAGTATACTTAGAAACATTTAAAAGTTTTTTATTTGAAACTTTTTATCTCTTAGTTTAATTAATTAATTAATATAAAATGTATTGATATGGTATATATATATATATATGTATGTATACAATATAGTTAAGGTCAATCGATTTTTTTAATTCGATCTAATCGATCGACTTAGTGACTCAATAACTTATTCGGTTCAATCTCCGACCCGATTTTCGAAATATTGTATCCAAGTACATCTCACATAGAAAATTATGAATACTTTTTCATAATATTTTGTTGAAAATATTATATATATCATTTTAATTTGCATCTAATATTCCATTGTTCGGCCAACTTTATTTTGAATTGAACTCGAGTATGAAAATAATTTTTCAATAGAACAATAACCATAAAAAGTTAACTAAATACATTTTCAAAATATTACGTAAAATGATATATCTTTATATAGAGTTTGAATTTTTTAATATTTTCATTCTTCTCGATCTCATTTTTATTGTCAATAATATATAGAACATAAATAAGTTTTATATAAGAATATTAAAAATCATAGAATAAATATGTGTTCTTCCATTAAATTGCACTTTTTATTATAATTTTTTATTTCCTTTAATGCAAGTAAAATAAAATTTATAACTTTGTTAATTTTTTGGTCATGATTGCTTCTTTTTCCCATCCCGATTTTTTGGAGTGTTCGGCGCACGTATACACTCATATTGAATAATCACTTTTTGAAGATTTGTATATATAGACTATTTTTTTAGTGAATTTTAATATTTTTTATTTTTTATTTTGATATCTCAATCATTTAAGTTATTAATTTAGTATGAAATTATACTCGACATAATTATTGTTGTACTCAATAAATTATACATTGCATAATCTTTATTATCTATTGGAGTGCTTTTTAATTAATCCCACATGAATTCAATGGCACATTGTTTGTCGTTGTTTTTTTATGTGTTTTATTTATTTTTTTATTACATGTAAAATAGAATTTGTATAAAATATAATCAATGTTGTATACCGATTTAATATTTTATTGACTTCTTGTATACAAATATTTTTGTCTTTAGAAAAAATAGTTAAGGACTATAAATAGTGATACTCAAACTCTTATAATAGTATATACAAATGTACTTATATATACATATATAAATAAAGTATTTAGATTTAGATTACATGTAGCCATGAGATGTACTTAGAACATTATTTACAGGAATTTAGTAATTTAAGAGTTGAATTTAAACAATTCAATGAACTTTTTGAATAACTTTGGTACAAAATTGTCTAAGTTCAATATTTCAATTAATATATCTGTTAATTCAATATATTATTAAAATTAAGTTAGATAATAATAATATTAATTTACATAAATGTCACTAAAGTTAATATAGTTATAAGGATTCTTTGTCAAATCAATAAAATGAAAGAAATTTTTTAGGCCATTCGTACTTGTATAATAAAATAGATAAATAGATATAGATACTCACAAGAGGCGGATGGGCTTATGCTATTATTACTGCTACGTGCATTTGAGTCCCAAATTAATACTTAAATCGCTCCACCGTCTTAAATAACACATATTAATTATATAATTACTTTTTTTTATAGGATATAATTAGTTTATAATGAAAATCAACATGTAATTAAATTTAAACTTAATCAAACTCGATTCAAACTAATTAAATAAAACAGTAGGTAGGCAACGATGACCTCTTCCCACAACCTAAAACTAAAAGGTACGATTTTCTCTGAAAATTTTGTTATCGTAATAACATTTATCTCTCTTTTTCCCGATTTTCCTCATTTGGCTTTGGAGCATTGACTTGGCAGCTAAGAAGTCCACGCACTGCATGGGAGTCAACACATCCAACATCCCTTTCAACGTCTTCAACCTTACACAGTCCACCATTTTCATCACTTTCTCCAACCCAGCCAACATCCCTTTTACTGCCACCTCCACCATGCTGCTTACCACTGCCGTTCCCCCATTCTTCTCCGCCAACCGCTCCTGCCTCGCTAGCTCCACCATTTTCCTATCCGCCATGGCCACCTGCTGCCTCTCCATCTCCCTCTCCACCCTTTCTTCCTCCATCTTTATCTTCACTCTCAAAGCTTCGATCTTCCTCACCTGCTCCTCCGTCATACTAGCTAGGCTAGCACCAGGAAACCGAGCGTTCCTTAGCGACTCCACAAGATGAAAGGCTACCGAGGGCTTCCAGCCGGTGACCCAAAGATGGGCATTCTCAAGACGGCTCAACCAAACAGGAGTGAAGAAGGCCAACACATCTTCATGAGCTGCAGCCCATTTGAATGTGTAGTACTGCTTGTGGTGGGTGGTAAGCTTATTAACCATATCCTCGCAGGCTAGCTCCGGATGCTCTCTTGACACCATAAGCAGCAGTTGAAGAAGATCTTCAAGTTGGCCCATCCATTTTCTGTAGAAATCTGAGAACTTCTCTTCTACTTGACTATTCATTTTAATCCACTATATCTATATCTTTGTAGACGAGAAGTAAAGAAGAAGAGGAGCTTGATCAACAAGGTGGGTGGATTATTTATTACATATATACATCCATAGACATATATATATATATATATAGAGAGAGAGAGAGAGAGAGAGAGAAAGAGGAACACTATGCGCGCGCGTGTACAAAGAGACGGAGGGAAGGAAAGTACAATAAGTGTATATAGGTTCGTTGTTAGGGAAAGAGAAGTAATGACCAGATGCAGGATGAGGAAGAAAGCCACGGTAGCTGGATGAGAAAGTTGGGTTTGTTTGGGGAAATGCGATGAAAGCAACCTTTCAAGACCTGAAGAGTTAATTGGCTACATAAAATTACATGCATGAAAGGTACTATGTGCAGGTGGTGGTGCAATATGCATGTGAACGTGTCACGAGTAGAACTAAGGTGGACTCCCACGTGGAAATATATTTGTATGTTTGTTCATGTCTCATCTCATCAGGTGGTGCTTTGTTTTCTTGAGCTAATATTTATCTGTGTAATATATATTTTAACACTATTTATTATAGAGCCGTTAAATATTCTCGTATGTCAATTAATTCTTGCAAATCACACTATCCTACAGTCTCCTCAAAATATAAATTGGCTCTAGTCACAACTAAATTAATCAAGTTTAATTGATATCAGCGAGCAAATAAATTATATTTATTATACTTCATAATAATATAACATACGATCACATGAAGATCACTAAAAAAGATATTATAATCTTTTAATGTACATTTATTCTTGAGGAAAACCATGCATGCACCAAACCTATATATATTGAATAATATTAGGTGAATTCCTAAAGACGGAAAGGGTGGGTATGTGTATTTGATTCAGGCCATACATCTGAACCCGGACAACTACTTAAACCTTAATCTTTCTTCTATTTTGGTCGTACGTACGTCACGAATGATTTGCCTCGTTAGTACAGACCGCCGATCTTGTACGTACTGCATATACTATTATATGTCATACTATATTTTAAATGTACATATAATTTTTTTAATAATATAAATAATTACAATTTTTTACAACATAGCTAGCAACATACATATACATATCACGAGATACAAAATGAATACTATGTATATACAATAATAGATAGTACATAATGTGTTAGTAATTATCTAGTTGTAATTCACGAATACTTAATAAAATTGAGAGTATGTGATATTACATAATGTTTAGTTATTAACTTTTTGATGATTAGATTGTCGCAAAAAAAAAAAATGAAATGTACTATATATCCTTAATAATAATTTAATATGGTTACTACTTATTTATTTTTAATATAATGTTTAGTTGGAGAAAAGACACTAATTAAAACCTGGTATTATGTTCCAACAGTTGAATGCCTTTGTTTATGGTTAAAAGGTGGTTGGAAGTTTGGAATAAACCCATTCTGCCTATCTTAACTAACAGAATTAAACTGTGACAAAATATTACTTTCGCAAAAGCTTATTGAGATATTGTCAAACAACCTTCACTAGATTAAGAGGGTGTTTAGCTAAGCTTATAAGCTTCTCAAAATATGTTAAAAGATGTTTGAGAGCTTATACGTTCTAAAAATTTGTTTGACAAATTTTTTTTTTTTTTTCTAAAAAGCTTATAAGATTTCAAAAAATGATGTTTTTGAACTTATAAGTTCTTAAGTAAAGGTTAACATTATCCAATTTTTTTAAAACGCATTATAAACTCTATAAAATTAATATATTTTAAGACAAATATCATAATTCATACACTCTCTCTCTCTTCGAGAACACACACACACAAACTCTCTCTCCATGCGCACACAGACAAACTCTCTCTTCTCTCTCTCACACACTCTCTTTCTCTCTAGAATTCAAAAAAAAAATTATTGCTAATATTTAATTTTTCTTGCATTAAGAAAAGATAAATATTTTATTCTTAAATAATAAATTATTATAGTTAAATAAAAATAATATCACTATTAATATTATATTTACTAAAAAAATATATATTCAAGACATTATAAATTGTACGAGTAGAAATAGTTATTGTATTAACATATAAAACATCAATTATAAATCTGTATTAATATCGACTAGCATGAATGCACATATATATTATTTTTATTCAACACTTCAGGTCATAATTTGTTATTTTCTTATTTTCATAAAAATAATTATCTGTTAAATTTTTAATTTGAATTAAAATAATGTTTAATGTTTATAAAATTATTTTAAAAATATTTAAATACAAGAAATTTCAAGAAATAACAACTTATTTGATTTTTTAATAGTATAATGCCCTTTTTGGTATTTTACCAATAAAAAGATGTCAAACACCTCAACATCTTATAATTTGTGAAAACATATCTTATAAGCTTTAACATTTTATTTATCCAAACGTTTTAGGAGTTTATTTTAAAAATAAGATTCAACATCTTATAAAATGTAGGTGCTTATAAGATATTTTAAAAAAATTTAGCAAAACACTATCTAAATATTATGTATCGATCACTTACCCATTCTATAACACACCCACATAAAATGATCAAGTTCTAAATCCCTAATGAGATTTGAGCTCATAACATTCAAATGACAAACTGAACACTTGATCATGAACCACCGTATTGGTGGTAGCCATAGGATGTCATGTACTCTCTTGTATGCTTGAGAACATCATGCATGCTTACAAAATAGTAATTTGTGTCACACCATTGTGTGTGTAAATTTTATAATACTATTTAAAATAAAATATTTATTATTTAATAAATTATATACAAAATAATAAGTGATATTATAAGAATATGGTAACCAAAAAAATATGCATAAAAATTAAAAAGACATCTATAAAAAAATAGTGGGGGAGTGGAAAGTTAAAAGGAAAAAAAAATTAAATATTACAAAAACAGACCAAAAAAGAGAGAAATGATCTCCCTTAATGTATTGTATAGGTGCTCTCCCTTAATATATAGTATAAGTTTTTAAAAGATGATATAATCTTCCGACCATTCTAGGGGCCTGACCAACTTCTCTATTCGAACCCTGTTGGTACTTGAATCCTTTTAAAACTTTAATATGATTCAAATTTGAATGGATGGATATGACTTTCGAATTTATAGTTATAATTCTTTTGAATTTGTTTCAATAATTCTAAGTTTAAAGAATTTTAAATTATTCATCTCTAAATATGAATGATATTTTATTAATATGGATGGATTTTGAATTATTTTATTATGAAGTCAGTTGAATTTTTATTTTTTTTTTAACATTTCCCTTAAATTCAAATTTATCAATCCAAATGAAGCCTAAGTGAAAACACATGAATTATACAAAAATACATTAGAAAAACAGAGGAAATGTTGTGGGCTTGGTCATAATTGTATCTTGTGCATTCTGACGGCCCAACTCTCTTAAATGGGGCCAGACCAAGAGATGCTTGGCCCACTGAAAATCTTTTGGTCTAAGGCCCACAAAATTCTTTCCCTCATTCAGAAGAACGGAATCGAGCCCTTGACTAAAGTCAAAATTTCCTATTTGGGGCTCGAATTTTCTAGGGTTTCTGAACTTTGTGATCTGGATCAATTTGTTAAAATTCTTCGTACACTTATTGTGGAAACTATGCAGGTAATCTATCATCCGATTTTAACTTGAACTATAGTTGGTGAATATTCTGCTGCTTAAAACTTTTGTAGAATCTTGGGTGATTTATCGAAGTATTTATGTTTCTATTCCGTAGTTTCTCAAAATTTTGCCTGGCATTGTTCTGTGAGATGAAGATTTTGCGAGTTCTTTGGATTGGATTACCATTTATTTTAACGCAGTGAGTCGAAAATCCCTTTCAATTTGATGTTTCTGCGTCAAGATTTATGATCCCGACGATGTCTTCCTTTCCGTTTTTCTTTTGGAAATATGTGTAGTTTTTTTCGAACAAGATTCCCAATTCTTTATAATTAAAGTTTGACATCATGTGCCTTCTTTCCAGACAGGCCATGGTATCTAGTGTTTATGGTGCTGGTGTGAAGTAATAGTGTCTCTCTATTGTGATTGATTTCAAGCCTTTTCATAGGACGAGGTCTCTGTTATTTATTTATCTGTCATCTGTGCTGTTATAGGCTGAATAAATCCCAAATGTATTCATCCTGTTGATAATCAATGGACAACAGCTCTCTTTGTGGTACATCCGTCTCTGAAGGAGAAAATTTTGAAGCTATATCCAATAGTATTACTTCCATGGGAGAGCATAATTCAATAGACAAGCTAAGCCCTGGCTTGTCAGGCAAGCTAAAGATCAATGATGGGGACGGAACGAACGAGACAAATGATTTGCAGAAAGTTCCTGTAGACAGATATTACATTGAGGAGGACGAGGAGGAGGATGAAGAGGAAGACGATTTTTCAGAAGAAGCATTGTTAGTGCAGATGGGCTATGCGGAACCCGAATCCAGAAGAGATACATTAAAAGGGCCGCAAAAGCAATATTATGATGAGGCAGAAGAGGAAGAGGAGGAGGATTTATCAGAAGAATCATTACTGGCTCAAATGGGCTATCTAAAGAATGAACCACCCAAACACGAACCAATTACCACGCCAATGGCTGATCTACATCTTGTTTCTGCTCTCAAAGGGAGTCGCGAGAAAGAAGGCAAGCCAGCTAAGGAATGCCGAGTTTCTTGGGCACCGGACGTGAATGATCCACCTTCTACATCTGATGCAGATTTTGCAATGAGCCAGACTGGGAGGCATAAGGGTGTGCAGAAGGTGAAGGGTGCAGCTGGGAAGAACAGGCAAAAGGCTGGTGGCAAAGGGGCGGCACCAGGTGAAGTCGAAGGCAAGGGAAGTAGAGGTGGAGGGAGCAAAGAAAATGTGGGAGGAGGAGGGAAAGCAGCAGGAAAAGATAAGAATAAGAAAAAGGTTGATAAGAAACAGGCTAAGAAGCATGGTGGCAGAGCTAGCAAATATTCTGATTCTAGTGAGTAATGACATGTTTTAGACTTGAGGGAGGATGTTGCCATTTTATCTCTTTACAATCAGATGTGACTAAGCATCCGTAATCTCTTAACTCAGGTAAATATACATGGTAACTTGTGATTAGCAGAAAGTTGGCCTGTCCTTTTGATGATTCCCATCGCCTTCTGGTGTCTAAGTTCAGTCTTTGGTATCATCTTAACTTATCCTAAACATGCCGATTAGTGAATGCTGTTGAAATGCAACGCCCCTATCGGTGTGCATGAATGGATGCTAGGAATGATTTTAGTATATCATTCTCATGTTTGGTCTGCAAAGGAATAAGTACTGAAACTTAGTAAAAGAATGCACAAGTCTTGTTATATCAAATCTAATTCATTCCCTGCACCAATCATGCCAAAATAGTATTCTCCACTTATTCCGTTAGCAATGATTAATGGAAGGATAGACGGGTTTAATGGATGGGAGACATCCGCGTTGTTTGAAATCACCCTATGATAAGCAGTGAAAAATCCTCCCCCCGACGATGCTTGGCGTACCCGGTAAAGAAGGGAGTGAATATTGATCAAAGAGCATTGGCGGGTAAAAAGTCCAAGAAACTTGGTGATGGGATTGGATCATGACAATCTCAAGTGATCTGAATGAAGAACTGAGGGACAATGGGACACTCAAGACTCTATCACAACTCACGTGATCATGTACAAAAGAATGATCAGGTTTTAGATATGCTTCAATCAAATTGCTGTCATAAACAAAGCTTATTCCAGCCGGGGAAATAAGAAGAATAAAGAAAGAGCACATTGAAATAGAGCTTGATTGAAGACAATGTCCTCTTGCACGTCGCAGATACGGACAACTACTTCTCTCACCAAATTTCAGCCATCATCTTATTTTGTCGGAATCGCAGTGACACAATCTCCAAAACAAGCAGAGCTCTTCATGACCACGAAAACATGATATATTTGGACCGCAAGCACACAACTTATCGTGTAGTATTCAGAATATTGCCTCCACATGGACTAGCACGGATTGTTGAGTTTACGACAAGCAGCCGAATTATGAAAATGAATCGAAACTAACAAATACTAAAGAATAAGCTAAATAAAATTGTAGTAGAAAATCAATAAGATAAAACTTCTAGAATCAGTTTTCCAGATGACAAACCAAGGCAACTCGCAAGAACATTTATTTTGCCCAAGCGAAAGAAGGGGCATTTATTAGTACAATATGCAACCACATTATTAGCAAATGAAAATATCACACAGACTTAAGCATATGATTATTGGTAAAAAGACAACTCAAAAGACACTGACTGAAACTGAGGACATCCACAAGAACATGAAAGCTACCAGCCCATAATGACACATCACTGTTTAAGGAAGTCAGTGCCTTCCGTGTTCATGATCCCTCCTCCTGCCCCATGCATGGATGCAAAGATGAAGCTTTCTTCCGGTGGCTATTAAATCCACAGCCTGAACTGGGGTCAATATGCTCGTCAGCTCTTTCAGTGTATTCAATCGCAGATTATCAGCCTCTTCCAGCATACTGGTCATGGATACGGAAACCACATTCAGGGCCTGATCAGCTTCCGTGCTGGCCTCACTGTGTGCTGCCAGTTCCTTGGCTATGATGGCAATAGGCTGATCCGCCATCTCCTCTTGCATACTGGCTAACTTTGACGTTAGCTTTTCTTCCTCCTGAATTGTCTTGAGCTGCAAACTGTTGATTGAGTTGATTTGACTCGGTGAGAGCTCGCCAAGCCCACCATTTCTATTGCCACGAAGATATTCATCCAGACGGGACGAGATTTCCTTCCCAGACAGAGCATAAACGAGCCTTATAAATATGGATGGTCTGCAGCCTCCGGCCCACAACATGGAGCCCTCAAGTGATGTGCACCAGTTGGGAGAGAAGTAAGGGCAGACATCCTCTCGAGCAAGGCTGGCTCGCTGGCCAGCGTATTCTTGGAAGTGCCTAATATTTTTCTCAACGAGTTGGCTCAGCTCAGCTGTATGATCATCTCCATCAGCATTGTTGAGGTGAAGTGACTGTAGGAGCTCAGAAAGGTCTTGCTCTTGGAGGCTCATCCATTCCCTGAAGCAACTGAGCTGAGAACATGTGTAACCATCTTCCATACTGAAATGTTCTCTGATGTCATATATGAAAAAAACCTCTAGTGTATATATAGATATACATGGAAATTTACAGCATGTAAGTTGAGTATTATCCACAAACACACAAGAGAGAAAAAAAAATATGTTTCTGTAAACGTAACTGTCAGCGGACGATATGATAAGCCAGCTGTTGGGAATTTATTAAATGTTTGCTGTACGTTGTTTCTTGTACAAGATCCTAAACTCTTCAGTTAGTAGCTCTGTTACTCTCAAAACCTGAAAATCATAGAGAACAGAAGGCCTCAGGCTCAGGGATCTGTCTTGGTATTCTTGTGATGAGTGGTGAATTAGTCCTCTCTTATTTTTGTCCATTGAGTTTTTCGGGCAGAGGGCAAACTATCCATCAGAGATCATGTGTTCGTTTTTGTCGCTTATGTCATCCTATGACATTCTTGCTGAAATGCTTGCCTTATCTTGCTAATACTGGCACAAAATCTTACCATTACAAACTTGACAATCAGGCGGAAGTTAATTTTCGAAACAACACAACCAAAAACATGGTGCTAAGCCGGTAGTATGAAGCTGGTAGCTGTGTGGAAACAGATAAGGTATCTACATGATCTCCCAAGTAAGTTTCATTGACTGCTAATGGTGCAAACTCAAAGGATCAGCTGGATTGATTAAGCTTGCTAAGTACAACTCTTTTTTACACCATTTTCAAAATAAACTGTGAAGAATTTAAATGTGAATTGTTTACTTTGCCTAATTACTAGGCTGTTTTCACTGAATAACATTCTATGAAATGCCACAAAAGCAATGAACAACAAACATCTACATGAATCAAGTCAGATTCACTACTGATAATTACTTCCAATAAACCACGGCCGTAGAGACATCAAATTCAAGATTTTAGCACGAACAAGAGCTAACACGTCTTAGTTAAATGCTTATAAATTAATGAACTGGATTTGGGGTGAAGAACAAGTCACGTCACGTCACTTCACTTATGAGTAATCTGTTGGGTGGACACACCACCAAGAGGATCACCGAGATCACACAAGATAACAAATTACACCGGGGGATTGGGTATGAAAACCCTTAAATTACAGACCAGGGGAAACAGAAGATTATGAATGTAAACAAACTCTAAACAGAATATAATCAGAAATAAGCACCAAAGCTTCAAGATAACAGATATGAACAAATCAGGCTCAGGGAGCCAAGATCCGGAGTGAGAAGGCTTCGACCACAACAGGTCGGCACTCAATAGCCGTTTGCACCAACAGACCAACACGACCAAGACCTACACAAGGTCAGATCGCTCACAGACCCAGATCGCTCGAAACCTCAACAGATGTCTCTCAAGGGGGAAATGCATCAGTGTACTCGTAGACCACACAACTCACAGAGAGTAGTAGTGTAAGATCTTTCGTGTTTTTGAAAGGGTAGAAAGGTGCCATTTTATAGTGATCGGAGACAGAACAGACAGGGAAAGATATGACGATTATGGGAGGTAGAGGTGAGGGAAAGGAAAGGAGAATCAGATCTCTGGAGAAAAGAATGGCAGAGAGGCAGACGAGTGAAATGGCAATTAGGGTTAGGATTACTAGGTTTTATATGTGGGTCCAAGAGCGAGCTGGGTCGGGTAACAAGAGGTCTGCCCCATATTTGGTCTATTGGGCCTTACAGATTGTTGCGCCAACCAAGTTGGGTCATGGGCCAAAATATCTCAACATTCTCTACCTTGGACCAGGACCCAACTAGAAAGAGGGTGGCCTGGCCCAAAGCCGGATCTGGCAGTCATCATTGCCTTTAGACTTCCTTGGAGGTATCTGCAGAAAACAACATAGCACTTGCAAATATATATGGTTAATAGATTAAGTCATGCAAGTCTCAAAATCTTTAGACAGTTATTGAAATTTTCAATATGCAGACACTTAGTCCCATATCAGAGGGGTTTGATTCAGAATCTATCTTTTCAAGATTTATAAGATCTTTACCGACGATGTCTCTAATGAAATGATATCGAACATCTATATATTTTGTTCTATCATGAAAAACCGAGTTTTTGCAAAGCCGTATAGCAGATTGACTATTAGAATAAATCATGACTTTTTTGTTTAAGAAACCGATTTCTTTCATGAGACCCTCTAACCATAGGGCTTCCTTAAAAGCTTCTGTTGTTGCTATATATTCGGCTTTAGTGGTTGACAGAGCTACGATTTGCTAGAGTTGGGATTTCCAACTTATACATGACCCACAAAGAGTGAAAACATATAAAGTAGTAGATTTACGACTATTTTTATCATTCGCATAATTAGGGACAACATACCCAACAAGATTAACCCCATTAGGGCATTTAGAAAATATAACTCCATGGTTTGCAGAACCTTTTAAATATCTTAATAACCACTTAAGGGCCTCCCAATGAGGAAGTCCGGCATTAGACATATACCTGCTGAGACAACTTATGGCATAGGCAATATCAGGTATAGTACACACCATTAGAAACATGATAGAACCAATATCATTCGAATAGGGAACTTTTTCCATTTTCTCTTTCTCTTTTTTGGTTTTAGGGCATTGTTCCTTACTAAGCTTATAGTGAGAAGATAAAGGAACTGAGCAAGGTTTTGAGTTGGACATGGAAAAGCTTTCTAACATGGATAGAATGTAGGAGCTTTGGTTCAGGAAGATAGTAGAGTCTTTTATGTTTCTCTCAATTGTCATGCCTAGGATTTTCTTAGCATCCCCTAGGTCTTTCATATCAAAGTTTTTGCACAGATTTTTTTGAAGCATTTTAACGTGTTGTAAACTAGGGCTAGCAATCAGCATATCATCCACATATAAAACAAGAAACACAGGAATGTTTTCATCATACTTAAAATAGAGACAGTGGTCATAATTGCTTCTAGTGTAGCCTAGTGAATGCATGAACTGTTAGAATAGGTGACCATGAAGCCAATCTTGTTAGGCGAATCGTAACCTATGTCCGAACAATTTCAAAGTTTTAATAAAACCTTGATGAATAAGAAAGTGAAATTCATTTGGCGCATACTTTGTCTGTGTTTACTTTAACTGCTTTATAACTGTTCGCTACACAAACAAAGCCCACAAACTGAGATCACATTTCAGGGACTGGGACTACGCTTGGAGGTAGTTCCCTGAAATCAGTTCCGCCGAATCAGTCTGAAAATCTCCAAGTCAAGGAATCTCGAAAATGGGTACCGAGATTCCACTTGAGACTTGCACTAAGCACCTGCTGTCGTGTTTCATCGACGGGTGACGAGGGTCGTCTAAGCAGTGTTAGTGGGTCGGCCTGCTGGGGAGCGGCTGACTGAGGTGACTCGCGGGAACTGTCTTACGGAGGACCTTGAGTAGGGTCGGCTAGGTATGACGTGAGTTCCCGGTTCCAACGGTAGAGGTCAAATCCTTTGACTTGAGGAATTGCTGAGTTTACATGTACATTGAGACTGTATCTTAGGCATGGTGAGAGACTGCCAAAATGCAGTTGAGTAGTCATAAGCCATATCTAGTGCAGCCACGGTGTACAACGTGACAGTAGTTTCCAAGAAAGGATTTGTCTTCTGTCAAGAAAGTTGACAGTAGAGTCTCACAATACTCTGTGTCTTGTCCCTAAAATCTGTGGCCACAGTAACTGAACAGAAAGGAAGGATTCCCTGCGGCGTTTGGTAAAAGACAGACCGACACTTAGGTCCAAAATGGGTACCTACATATCCGTGCCCTAGACCCTAAGTGGTGAGACCGTAGATGGAAGGATAGATGTACTGTAGAGCCTAAATGTTTATCCCCACACATATTCACATAGTTTCTAGTGCCATAGACCATTGCTAGACGGCCACCCATGGTAACGGGTGGACTCTAGGAATCCAACCAAGTCTAGCTGAAGGTGAACCTAAAGAGTCACATACAATCCGCACACATGACATATTTAATTGGAATTAAATATTTGGAGAGAAGTGGAACGATTAAATTTGATTTAATCGCGTCCTTCTTTTCTTGGGAAGAAATTAATTCCTTTTATTAGATGAAAGGAATTTATCTAATAAATTAGATTTATTAGAAATTGATTTAATAGGCTTGGAATAAATATTTATATTTGATATATTTATTTATTGCCTTTTGGATTATTTAAATGAGATTTAAATATTCCATTAAATTAATCAATGGTTGAGATTAAAGAGAGAGATCAATGGCTAGGATTGGTTTGACTAAGAAACTAGAAGTTGACTAGCATTTGACTAGGTCAAATCCTATTCCAAGTGGAGTCTTCCAAAGAGTTGGAATTAGAAGATGAATATGATTCTTCCTCTATAAATACTCCTAACTCTTCACTTTGGAGGGTGTGATGAAAAATTGGAGCACACACACACATATACCACTCGGCCTCTCATCTCTCTCTCTCTCTCGGCCCCACTCTTTCCCTCTCTTTCCAAGAAACTCTTCCATGTTCTTTTCTTTTACAATTGAACTCTAAGGAGGGTTGGTCTCGTTAATCAATAACGTTCGATCAATCCGTCCTCTCCAAATAAACATACACTTGTTCTTTTGCTAGCACGAGGATCAAGATACGTGGGCGGATTGCGTGTACGAATTAGAGGGTCTCCTATTCGAGATCTTGGAGCAAAACAGGGAACAACGCGAGTAGCGGATTGAAGACGAAAATGACAACCGGTAGGTTTCCGGTTTAGATTTTTTCATCCCCTTTTCTTTAAACCCTATGGCCTCCATGAAAGTTTTGTATGTTTTATTATTCATGAGATACACCGAATGCCTAGGAGATTCAAGGGAACACCCCTTGAACGTATTTATTTTATCTCGTTCATGGCATGTTTAAATTCTTGCAAATTTTATTATACCGCGCTTCCGCATTTGCGCTACTCCCGGGCCGATCCACACGCCTTTGCCAGGCTTTCATGAACATATCAAATTTCTTGTTCCATTGTCTAGGTAACTGTTTCAAACCATACAGAGATTTCTTTAACAAGCATACATGATCAGATTTTGTTTTATCAATGAACCCAGTGGGTTGATTATATAAGTGTTTTCATCTAGATCATCATGCAAAAAGGCAGTTTTCACATCCATTTGCTTGAGTTCCCAATCAAAATGAGCAGAAAGAGCAAGTAGAACTCGAACTGTGGTATATTTCACAACAGAGGAGAATACTTCTGTATAGTCTATACCTTCCTTTTGGGTAAAACCTTTTGCTATTAGTCTAGCTTTAAATCTTTTCTATTTTTCTTCTTGTTTGATTTTATATATCCACTCACAACCAATAATGGAACAGTTTTTAAGCCTTGGTACTAACACCCAGGTTTTATTATCCTTTAGGGATTTCTTTTCTTCGTTCATGGCACTAAGCCATTTTTTGGAATTCTTAGATTTTAAGGCTTCTTCAATCGTACTAGGTTCACTTGACTCGGTGTTTAGGGCAATGTGAGAGTCCTAAAATCTGGAGGGAATTATAGGCTCTCGTCTATTCCTATCTCTTGCCAATCGGTAGTTTTCTAGATTTGTATCGGTGTTAGTGCTTCTAGAGGTTTCTCCTCCATTTCCTTCTACCTGTTCATTATTATCTAAATTTTCCTCTACCTGATTAAAGACAGGTCCTAAATCTGTATTTGTTTCCTTTTGAGGATCGGATAAGCACGACATTTCTCTTCATAAAGGTTACGTCTTTACTAATCTGAACTCTAAAACCTGGTTGGGTTCTAGACCACAGTCTATATCCTTTAACCCCTTCAGGGTATCCTATGAAAACACATTTCAGGGATATAGGTTCGAGTTTATCAGAATTTTGATGCACAAAAAGCATAACAACCAAAAATACGCAAGTAGGAGATATCAACATCTTTATCAAGCCAAACAAATTCAGGAATTTTACCACATAAGGGGACAGACGGAGATCTATTGATTAAATGCACAACAGTTAAAATAGCCCCACCCCAAAATGCTTTAGACAAACTAGAACTGACACGCATACATCTGACCTTTTCAAGAATAGTCTTATTCATGCATTCAACAACATCATTCTGTTGTGGGGGGGG
The DNA here is from genome assembly GCA_034509735.1 of Sesamum alatum. Lineage (NCBI taxonomy): Eukaryota > Viridiplantae > Streptophyta > Magnoliopsida > Lamiales > Pedaliaceae > Sesamum > Sesamum alatum. The sequence goes on from JACGWO010000001.1 coordinate 56,789,399, forward strand.
GGGGGGGGTAATAGGGGTTTGTCTTATGATGTTTAATGCCATATTCATTACACAGATCTAAAAAAATTTTGATTACAAAACTCTAAACCATTATCCGGTCGCAAAGCTTTTAACCGTTTTTCAGTATGATTTTCGACAAAAAAATTTCCATCTTTTAAAAAATTTCGAAAACATCGGATTTTTATTTCATTAAGAAAACGAAAACTTTTCCTAGAGAAATTATCAATAATGGACAGAAAATACCTATTCCCACCATGAGTGGGTGTATTATAAGGACCACATACATCAGCGTGAACATAATCTAAAATGCATGTGGATGATGAGGGGGAAGGGTAAGGTGAGACAGGAAAGTGCACTTTATGTTGTTTACCCAAGATGCAATCATCACAGAGTTTTAGCTTTTCAATTTTATCACTAAGAATACCTTCATTTTTAAACAATTCAAGGCCATTTAAACTAATATATCCTAGTCTTTTATGTCACAAAGATGTTTTATCGTTATCAATCACAGAGGTAGCAAGCATATCATAATTAACACGACAGATATAGAGGTTTCGTTTCCTTTCAGTTTTAGAAGTAGTTAAAGACCCTTTCATGATTTTCATAACGCCTTTACCCCATCTACCCTCAAAACCTTCTTCTTCTAAAATAGCACATGATATCAAGTTATGACTTAAGTCAGGAACAAATGTGACATTTTTCAGGGTGAATTTGTAACCATTATCAAAAGACAAGCAAACGTCACCAAGACCCTTGATCTCACATCATTTCTCATTAGCCATTAAGACAAATACAAAATTACCAGATTCAAAATTAGTAAAGATTCTTTTGAAAGGACTCATATGAAAGTACACCCAGAATCAATCGATCATTCATGCATACTAAGATCATTAACATTTTTAATATCACAAACGATGAAGACATCACCAGAATTTTCTACTATAACCGTGTTAGCATCTTCTTTATTGTAGTTCATATCCCTATTGTCTTTCCTTAGTTTTCTGCAGTCTTTTATGTAGTGTTTCTTAATCCCACAATTATAGCATCTTCTTTCTTTTACCTTATTATGTTGATTGTTATCATCTCTTGGTCTGGATTTACTCCTATTTCTACTTCTACTTCGACCTCTACTGTGTCTTCTGTATTTATTGCCCGAGTTACGATTAGTAGTCCTTCCTCTTACAAAATTGAGTTCATTATGATATTGATTAGGCTTATTAGTCTTAAGATCCATTTTCTAGCTTTTTAAACTATTTATAACAATGTCCAGGTTCACATTATCTTTACCGTATTTTATGATTGTCTTAACATCACTATAATTATCTGGAATAGCATTTAGTAAAACAATGGGTGTGTAATCATCTATGTTTTTATCACCAGTGAGTTTTATGTCTTGGATCAGCTTAGTGAAGTCATCAATATTCTCATCTATAAATTCTTAGAAATGTCTAGCTTATACCTAAAGATTTTTTCCATCAGAAAAAGTTTACTTGGCAATGATATTTCAGTGAAGAATTCTTCTAATCTATCCCATAATTCTTTAGCAGTGTTTTGTTTTCCTACTTTTCTAATAACAGAATCAGACAGGTTTAATATAATGGAGGAATACGCATACTCATCATCTTCTAGCTTCTTATCCTTAGAGACAGTTTCAAAATATCTACCATCAATAGCTTTAAAAATCTTTTGTTGGATGAAAATGCCTTTCATTCTCTATTGCCATATAGAGAAATCAGATTTACTATCAAACGGAAGTAAATTATAACCAGCCATAAGTGACGAGATATGAAATTATCACACAGGAAAACGGAAGCACGAGATAGTTAAGAAAACGAATCAGAGAGCCTCCTCTGAACCTCAACCAGATACCCGACGGTCTCACGGGACCTAGCCAAGTGAGGGATCAAAAGATAACGTAAATCAAGAGGAATAGAGTCTACCGGTGCACAAAGCAAGATATGATAGAGTACTTCAAAGATTAGAGTATATATAATTTAAGAGGAAATTCTGTAGATAGCATAAAACAGAGTGTACGCACTAAGCCAGAAAATATTTACCAACATATGGTCTCAACAGCACACATCAACAGTTAAACAGAGAAGTCAGAGGAGTTTTACGAGAAGTCGATCGAGACAGAACCGGTGTAAAACTGGCTCTGATACCACTATTGGGTGGACACACCACCAAGAGGATCACCGAGATCACACAAGATAACAAATTACACCGGGGGATTGGGTATGAAAACCCTTAAATTACAGACCAGGGGAAACATAAGATTATGAATATAAACAAACTCTAAACAGAATATAATCATAAATAAGCACCAAAGCTTCAAGATAACAAATATGAACAAATCAGGCTCAGGGAGCCAAGATCCGGAATGAGAAGGCTTCGACCACAACAGGTCAGCACTCAACAGCCGTTTGCACCAACTGACCAACACGACCAGGACCTACACAAGGTCAGATCGCTCGAAACCTCAACAGATGTCTCTCAAAGGGGAAATGTATTAGTGTACTCGTAGACCTCACAACTCACAGAGAGTAGTAGTAAGATCTTCCATGTTTCTGAAAGGGCAGAAAGGTGCCATTTTATAGTGATCGGAGACAGGACAAACAGGGAAAGATATGGCGATTATGGAAGGTAGAGGTGAGGGAAAGGAAAGGAAAATCAGATCTCTTGAGAAGAGAAGGGAAGAGAGGCAGGCGAGTGAAATGGCAATTAGGGTTAGGATTACTAGGTTTTATATATGGGTCCGAGCGCGAGCCGGGTCGGGTAAAAAGAGGTCCACCGCATATTTGGTCTGTTGGGCCAACCAAGTTGGGTCATGGGCCAAAATATCTCAACATAATCAGTTCATCAGCCAAGTGGTGTAAAAATCTTAACTGGATGACGCAAAAGAAGATGATTTCTACAATTTTTAGATAACACCATCAAGAAAAAAACAAACGAAACAAGATGAATAAGTATTCTTGTAGAGGTCTGTGCTAAAACCATGAGGACAGCAGTTCTTTGGGGTTTTCTCTGCAACGTGAAGTTTTCTGGATGGAAGCATTATACCCATGTGATAACAGATCCCCATTTTTGTCACAGCATGCTGCAGCCTGCTATGCACTTGCATTTGCAGAAAATCATCACCGTTACATTAGGACACTTGCTTCATGCTCGGGAAAGATGAAGAATATAAATATAGAAAGATAGTGGTTATGACAACAGAGGAAAACTAGCTATTTCACAGACTAAAAAGTTCAGACTCAATTTCAACAGCCGCAAGTGAAAATCTTCTAATCCATCCCTGGAAACAAGAACAGAACAGAGGAAACATAAGCCGTTCCATTTTCTTTTCATGTTTCAGTTGTTGCATGGTTGAATTTGTCAGTCAATTTAAATTCTTGCAATCCTGAAAGTGTCTAATGGACACTTAAATATCAGTTGCAAAGATGATCACATGCCTCTGCTGGCTGAACTCAAGATTCTTGGAATTTGGTTTCTAATTAGCCCATCTCAGAATCAGTTTTCCAGTAAATGAGGCATTTACTTTAATGGCAAGATTGACGCTTCAAAACTCTCACTTGGCAGAAAATTTTGGATTTCGAATCCCATGATTGAGGTGTATTTGTACATTTACATAGCAGTCTATAGTTTATTATTTTCGCTGTTTTGTAACGAAATTATTAATGTATTTGATAGATTTTAAGTATATTGTAAGATGCAAATGATCGTCGATATTTTAGAAAAAGCAAAGTTTTCCAGACGAGAAAACAAGATATATCCACAAAAAGAGTATCAGCAGAATTAGTTTGTCAACAAGAAAGAAGGGACATTTTATTAGTACAAACAAAGATATCAACGAATAAAAGTATCACAGAGACATCAGCATACAGGCAATACAGAATTTAAAGACGCTGACTGAAACTTGATAAGAACATGAAAGCTACAAACGGCCATAATTATACATAACTATTGAGGTAACTCAATGCCTCCCGTGCTCACGATCCCTCCTCCTTCCCCATGCATGGACGCAAAGATGAAGCTTTTTTGCCATGGCTATGAAGTCCACAGACTGAACTGGGGTCAGTATACTCGTCAGCTCCTTCAGCGTATTTAACCGCAGATTATCAGCCTCTCCCAACAAACTGGTCAAGGAGGTGGCAAGGGCATCCAGTGCCTCATCCACTTCGGTGCTGGCATCGTTGCATGTTGTCAGTTCCTTGGCAATGATGGCAATCGGCTGATCCGCCATCTCCTCTTGTATACTGGCCAAGTCTGTCGATAGCTTATCTTCCTGCTTGATTGTCTTGAGCTGCAAATTGTTAATTGAGTTGATTTGACTCGCAGAGAGCCCACCAAGCCCAGCATTTCTACCACCATGAAGATATTCCTCCAGATGGGACGCTACTTCCTTCCCAGAAAGAACATAAATGAGCCTTACATATATCGACGGTCTGCAGCCCCCAGCCCACAACATGGAGCCCTCAAGTGATGTGCACCAGGTAGGTGAGAAGAAAAGGGAGCTATCTTTCCTAGCCAAGCTGGCTCTCTGGCTAACGTATTCTTGGAAGTGCCTAATATTTTTGTCAACAAGTTCGCACATGTCTGCAGTGTGATCATCTCCATCAGCATCATTGAGGTTGAGCGACTGGAGGAGCTCCGAGAGGTCTTGCTCTTGGAGGCTCATCCATTGATCGAAGCAACGCTGAGAATCTTCAGAACCATCTTCCATAGTGAAATGTTTTCTGATTTCACGTATGATAAAACTTGTAGTGTATATATATAGACATCCGGAAATTTACAGTAGGTAAATTGTGTGTTTGATCACATTTAAACAGCACAGAAGAGACGGACAAAAAAAAGTTGTTCTTGTGTGTTAAGGGAATTTATTAAATGGATTAAAGGTAATTTTCGTCCTATAACTATAATCAATTTCCATTTTAGTCCTTTATCTTTTTAGGTTTTTAAAATAGTTCTGTAATTTTTTAATTTGCTCAATTTTGGTCTATTTTTCGCCGGATTTTATTTAAACCTGCCAAAAAACGTCATCGGAAATTGATGTGGCATTTTAAATTGGGACAAGTGATTTTAGCGGCTAATTTTACATGACATGGCAGTTAAATAGATTTAATTAAAAAAAATATGACATGGCATTAGTGGCCAAGGTGGCATTAAGGATTAAGTTATATTATTTACTAAAATTATAATTCTTTGTATTTAAAATAAATAACATATTTTTATATGTTTACATTGTTGAATTAAATCATTTTTACTTCATTTTTTTAAAATTTAAAATAATATATTTCTTCTTCTTTTAGTTTAAAATAATAATATAAATATATTAATTAATTATATATATAATAAAAAATATATCAAATTGTTTAAATTATTTTATTTAATATAAATAATATTTATCATCATGTGTATTTGAATAAAAATTAATTAAAATATATCAATTTTTAATATCTAAAATTTACATATATAAGTATATAATACATAATTGATAATTACATATATATAAGGTTGGCGGCGACGGCCAACCGCCGCCTCAGTCCGACGGCGATCGTCGCCGCCAACCCCTGGGCGACGGCGACTGTCTCCCAAGAAGAGAGGGGCATTGCCGTCGCCAAGGGAGGGCGACGGCGATGCCCTTTCTTTTCTGGGCGACGGCGACGTCGACGTCGCCCAGGACTATTCTGGGTGAAGGGCGACGGCGATGCCCTTTCTTTTCTGGGCGACGGCGACGTCGACGTCGCCCAGGACTATTCTGGGTGACGTAGCCGTCGCCCAGGGTTGCGCGGCGACGGTCACCGTCGCCGTCTCTACAAATTTTATATGTAATATATATGATGTATATAATATTATATACATTATATATATCATTTTTTCAATTTATAAATATATTTATGTAATTTGTATCTCTCAAATCCATGTCATCCAGATGACGTGGCCACTAATTGCCACATCATGTATAATTAGTCAATGAAAACATTTTTCCCAATTTAAATTGCCATGTCAGATCCAGGTGTTATTTTCCGGTAGTTTTGTCCAAAATTCGGTGACTGATGTCCTAAAATTGAGCAATTTGAAAAGTTAGAGGATCTTTTTGAAACCCTAGAAAATTAAAGAACTAAAACGGAATTTGGCTATAGTTAGTGGACGAAAATTGCCTTTAATCCTTTATTAAATGGTTGCCTCCTCCTCTTTTGTACAAGATGATAAACTCTTCAATTTAGCAGCTCTATCTGTCACCCTCAAAACCAGAAAGAGAGAACTGAAGGCCTCAGGGTATTCTTGTGATGCCTGGTGTCCGGTGAAGACATCTCTCTTATTTTTCCCTTCCCTCCTCCGTTGAGTTTTTTGGGCAGAGAGCAAATTATCCATCAGAGGTCATGTGTTCACTTTGGTTCCTTATGACATTCTTGCTCAAATGTTCACCTAGAAAAATTTATAACATTCATAAGGGAAAAACGGTAGAAGACAACTCTACCCTCCAAACGTATACATATTACGCAGGCCAATCAAGGATCAGCACACTTGGTCTCGGGTCGGGAACATCCCTCCCACCCAGCCCAATTGACCCCAAGGCAAAGCTGAAGATGGCTAGACACGTGGCAACATTTGGTAAATTCCACGTGTACATCGTACAGTGGGGGAAAATTTATATAAATACTCTCAACCCACTATTCATTTAATAAGTTGTTATTTGCACTTATTTCGGTTTATATCAGAACTTATGTTCAAAGACTGACTTAAGTTTTAGAGTGTCCCCACCTCTATTTTGTAAATCTGTTCTCAAAATTGAACCAAATTGGGAACCTGGGTTCCCCCATTGCCCGACCAACAGACCAAGTGACCCGAGACGCCAATCAAACAGAAACCGTCAACGTAAGCAATGATGTAATTCAAGAATGTGAATCAATTAACAGTGTGGTAAATACTAAGGGTAAAGAAAAGGACAGGTTAAAATCACTTCTGGATAGTCAGTTCATCCGCCAAGTGGTATAAATATCAATATGACATAGAAGATGATAAATTCTCCAATTTAGAAAACAGCAGCAACTCACAACAAACGAACAAGATAGATATATGTATTCTCGTGAAGGGCTGCAGCGTGAATTTTTTTGGATGGAAGCACTTTTCCCACGTGAAAGCAGATCCCCATTTTTGTCACAGAGATGCTGCAATCACATTTGCCAAAAATCATCACTATTATACACGGAGATCAGTGAACAATAAAGTATAGACAGATTCCTCGAACCACAACCCAAGAAACTGGGTTTGGTCTTGTTCTGGATTTGGTCGATGATGCTGTACGTGGACCTGGATTGTGTCGGAACAGGGCCGGTTATTGCTGATAGCGGCCTAACCGATGTTATATCAATAGCCCAATACACCACAGTTCAAATTTATGTATGAACAGAAGCATCATTCGAGAACTATGATAACCATACAATCAATCATAAGCTTTTTCTTTCAACCTCATTATGTTTCATTAAACATTAGGCTGACAAGGTAATGATTATTCCTCCATCATTAATTACTATAATTATTTAAATGTTAATGAAAAAAGTAGGAAGCAAGAAAGAGCAATTTCGGGAAAATTAGAGACGGCCCCGTTCTTGAAAACTAAATTATAAGGAAAGTGGATTGATTGATTGATACCATGAGAATGATGCTTTAAAGAAACCACTATTTTAAAACTGCACAGGAATAGAAGAATCCCTAACTTGAATTATTGTTAAGCAAGCTGAATGATGCTGACATTTAATGATACATGTGCTGCTTATGAATATGCATGAGAGATCACATTTAATGATACATGTGCATATTCGGATGCATGAATTACTCACTAAGCCCAAACAAGAAACAGAAACCTCTCATCTTGATGATTTAAAACTGGTGAATTGCGAGCTAGAGTATCTTGATTAGTAGATCCATTACGCAAGAAAATAACTCAACGGCATAACAAAAGTCATTTGTCGTATAGATGAAGAATGAAGGTCTGTTTTGTCTTTAATTGAAAACATAGTAAAAGCAATATATGATCCACAACTGATATTTAGTCCTAGCAATCATCGTCTTAACCAGGTTTCTCACATGCCTAGTTTGTACAGAACAAACCCTTTGGCAACATTGAAAACAAATCCCAAAAGTAGTGGTTCACATTTCAGATGGGTCCTCCAACTGTTGGTCGCTGTTGTAATAAAGGCATTGAATTTGACAAACCAAAAGAGGAGAAAGAAAAGACATAAATGGATATGGAACAAACTGAAGGTCGTTGATGGTGCTTATATGCATTAAATGCTAGTGTAAGCACCATGAAACACAGTTTAGATAACATATATTTATTAACTGAGTCATCTGAATTCAGAAGAAAAAATCTAAATGGGAGGGGAACAGTATATTTGTCTTGGCAGCATCCAGAAGAGAAAAGGGCCTCCTGGAAATTCTTCCGACAAAGAAGCAACACAACACCAAGAAACAAGTTGATTTAAAGCAGAATGCATTGGTCAATCCCAGTCTTAACAGCTTATGGGAAAATATCTTTGCAGCAAACCAAAACTATTCCATTTTCGTTTTCTCTTTCTAGTTGCAGTTTGGAACTCTAATTAAGCAGCTACAAGATGCATAACGCACTACCAATTCACGGAGTAGCCTAGAATAACATGATGCTGGAATCAATGCAAAATTTCTCCTAAAGATCCACATAACTTTTCGCAATTAACTAAATGTAAAGCTTAAAAAAAACTAAATTTAAAGCTCAAGGCAACACAATGTATCTGCTCTTTGATGACTATTGACAGCAGAAAAGGACGTGAGACTAACATGCTTCAGGTAATTCTCAGATCAAGAAGCCACGTGAAAGAAGTGCGACTTTGCTGCAGTCACGTCTATCGCATGCAACACCACAAGAGGATAGAAATAAGTCGATGTTAAGAGTTTCACCAATGTTTGACATAATTATACACCCAATACAGTAAGATACTGATCTTGAGGATACCCCAGTTTTTAATATCATAAATTTGAGACACCAACCTTGCGCCATAACAGAGGAGTCATTTACATTTTGCTCCAACCATTTTGGGTCTATAGTCCCCTCAAAGTTGCTTCTCTTTCCAATCAAAAGATCACTATTGATGTTTCCAAAGCAATACAGTCCCAGGTGCTTCTAACTTACACAACCTAGTAATTGCAAAGAGATCTTGATAAGGCAATTTTGCCTAGCACTTCAACAACCTTCCATAGGTTTACTTTAAACATTGGCTCTTATGCGTTATGCAGTTAAGAAACACAAAGCGTATGAAGTAGGGAATTTGGTGAGCACTGAAATGCACAGCTCATGGGTTTGGTAATAGATGCTCATACTTGTTATTAATCAATAACAAGGTAAATTTACCTATTTACTTCTCGCAGAAGTTAAATAGATAGATTTCATCAAGGGGCTAACACTGGTACAGCTGTGCTTCATTCTCAAGAGGATTTTACAGAATCTACTTCAACATGAACATAAATTTAACCAAGAATGATGAGGTTACATTCGCGCTTCATTTAACAAGCAGAACGAGAGGTAGATTTGGAAATAAAATAAGGAAAACAGAGTAACTATCATACAGAAGCCACCAAGTGTTAAAAAAGAAGGAAAAAGAAGGGCATACTCTTCTCCCTTCTTTATCTCTCTATTCAGTGTCTGAAGGCAAGTAAGAAGAATCAGCAACATTTCCCATCGCAAGGCTTAGCAATCCAGGCTTCAATTCACGGTCACAGAATTCCTCATATTCCACTCTATCGCCTCCTTTCTTCTTCACCTCAACCACTCTCAACGATGGTGTCAATTCGAATATCTCAGCTGCAATAGTCAAGGGTCCCTTCACACCATCCTTTGATCCCTCCAGACTCACCCTGCAATCCTTTTTCCTCACTGTAAAACTCACAACCTTGGCAATTTCCTCCAACTTTGATATGATGCTAGGCACAGGTGCCCCTGAAACAAACCTTGCCCCTCCATCTGCTCCTTCCTCAAATAACCCTGACAAATCAAAACCACGCGAAAACGAGATGATATCAAACGCATTCAAGCTAGCAGGCCTAGGAAGAGTAGTGATCTTCCGTCTGGTCAGCAACTCAGACTCCGATTCAGACAGTGACTGCTCAGATAACGAATCAGCATCGTCATTCACATCTTCATTCAAATCATCATTAACATTGCATAACTTGTCATCCTCAATATAGAATTTCACATGCTTAAACCCCTTTTTGAACCATTTCTGGTTCATGACCTCCGGAATTGTGATCCTGGTCTCAGGATTTGTGTCAAGTAAACGTCGCAAAAGTCGAGCCAATTCAGGTGAAAACCACCTGGGACACCTAAATTCGCCTTTATAAATCTTCTTATACATAAGCATGATATTTTGATCATGAAATGGCAAGTATCCGGCCATCAAAACAAATAGTATCACGCCACAGCTCCAAATATCAACTTTGGCAGCATCATATCCCTTCCTTGCCAACACCTCCGGCGCCACATACGCTGGTGTCCCACAGAAGGTATGGAAAAGGCCATCCTGCTTAATCTGCTCGGATATAGCACTCAACCCAAAATCGGAGACTTTAAGATTCCCATCTTCATCAAGCAATATATTTTCTGGCTTCAGATCACGATGATAGACGCCGCGTGCGTGGCAGAAACCCACCGCGGAAATCAGTTGCTGAAAATACTTCCTAGCAACTTCCTCCTTAAGCCTGCCCTTGGCAACCTTGTTGAACAGCTCACCACCCTTCACGTATTCCATGACAAAGAAGATTTTCGACTTGGTCGCCATGACTTCAAACAATTGCACAATGTTGGGATGGCGGACTCTCCTCAAAATCGAGATCTCACGCTTGATGTGGGCTATTAACCCTACCTTCAAGATCTTCTCTTTGTCAATCACTTTAATCGCCACGCTCTCCCCGGTCTTCACGTTCCTGGCGTGGTATACCTTGGCAAATGTTCCATGGCCAAGGAGTTTCCCAATTTCATACCTGCCTAATAAAAGACCCTTCATCTCTTTCTGTTTCGCAACATTCGTTGCGGTGGAGGTTGTGTCGGCGGCGGCCGCGGCCATGGGTCGCCCTGAAATTCGTATTTGAAACCCTGATTGCAGAAATTTCAATCCCTAATGTATGATGAGGCGATCGTATGGAAGAGATGGTTTTGCCATTGGAGCTTCAGAGCTGGTGTTTGTTCTACTTGTCGCCCCCGCCCCTAATTTTGTGAGGTCTATAAAAAGCTAAAAACTTTCGTTTTACTCTAACGACGTCGTCACGTACGCTGGCCCTAAAATTAAAATTAATAGTAAGAGTTTTTAAGTATTGTTGCCGCCTTACAGCTGGACGTTCGCCGTTTCCAGCGTTAACGGGGATCGTCCCCATTGTCTCACGAGAAATAAAGATTGAATGCGGACGCGAACACCGTTGGACAAGTTAATAAAAATCGTTGAATGAATGTGTAACGAATAGATTTTTTTTAAATATGTGATTGATGTAATTTGTTTTTATCATTAATATTAAAAAACATAATGTGCTTTTTAGGAAATATTTGGTGTACGCGTGGTAGATGTATAGGATCATTTCATGACATGTACGCGAGGGCAGATGGCAATTTTCAACTACAAAAGAAGAAATATTATTAATGTGGGGACTAGGCGGTGACTCATCACCTTGCTGACGTGTACAGATACGAGAGTCCACCTACAAGTGGCAACCATAGTTTCTAGAAAATTTATCTGAAAAACGATTTTATTTTGTCAAGAAAATCTTTAAAAAAAAAAGGCTTTAGGGAATTGATGGAAGGGCTTCAAGTTAACTATTTTTTGGTATGTTTGGTTTTATTTTTAATGGACATTAAATGTTTGGGAAAAAAAAATATTTTGATTTGGTCCAAGTGAATTTTTCAAAAAAAAAAATTTAAAATATTTTATAATAATACTAAATAGTCGTGACATTTCCAATATATATTTTAAAATGTTTCAAATTCAAAATTAATTTTTTCAAAACTCATGACAGTTTGTTATCGATTGTGGAATACTGAACAGTTAGAATACACATAAGACAATTCTTTTTCTATTTTTTCCGAATCATTGTGATTTTTTTAAAATTGATCTTTGCAGAAAGCAAATTTAGAATCATGGTGTGGATAAAATTTAATTAAGTTGGAACAAGCAAAACTCAAGAGGTCGGTTCAACATAGAAGAGTGCAATTAGGCGAGAGGTCAACGGTCCTCCTAATTGACGGTGGTGATCCGCAGGCACGTCACCTTGATAACAGTATTGCGCTTCTATCTTGTACTTTTGATGATTAAACTTGATAATAAAGATGTCTTAGGCACATGTTTATTATCATGCACTCATTAGTAGTTCACCTACACGCATACGCGTCATTCAATTATCTCTACTCATCATCATATAAACCTCAATTATTTATTTAGTAACACTTTGTTGGGAAAAAAAAAATAAAAAAGTACAAGTGAACCAATTCGTTAAGAATCAATTTTGGGAATATTAAAATAATTGAATTTAAAGGAATATAATTTAATAATTGAATTTAAAGGAATATAACGTCAACGGTATCATAGGTTAATTATTTAACATGTTTGTTTATGTTTTTATTTTCAAATTTCAGCAAAAGATTTGTTTTAATTTTATATAATTTTTTGTATGAAATGATTATATATTTAAATTAATTAATAAGATTATATTTTATATTAAACTAGTTACTACCCCGTGCCAAGGCACGGAGAATTGTATTTTCGATAAATCTGAACTTTAAAGTTAAAGTAATTAATAAGTATAGAAATACAAACGTGTATTGAATATAAAAAAGAATTCAAACTTTTTACTAATTAATAATTACCTAAAATAATAAGTGAATCTTTTGGATAAAGGTAAAAAATGAATATGCGCTTTAAAATGAACAATGAATATATGCTTCATAATAAAAATAAATAATGTAAATAATTACCTAAACAAATAATACTTTATTTCATTAAGTGGCAAACTAAATTTCAAATCTATCATCAAGTAAACATGTGCTTTAATTATAAATAAAATAAATAATTTAAATTTTAAAACAATATTAGTATTTAATAAATAATTTAAAATTAAAATGATTAAAAGAAGAGGACAAATAGGAGGGATTCATGATTTTTGAAATGCCATAACAATCTCCTTGGTTAATAATAGTTTTAATTAGTGCATTTCTTTGGTGCAATAACTTACAAAATAAATTAATAATGTTAGATATTCAGAAAGAATTTTTTTAGAGAAATTGCGTCTTATTAAGATGTTATTAAAATGTTGAATAAACATTGAACTTGTCGATGAATATTGAATTATAAATAACTGACATTACCATTGACATGAAATACATATATATACATATATATTGGTTTCACCAACAATTTTAAAAAATAACTTTATGAAATTTTAAAATCTCACTTAAAATATAAGTAAAGGAAAAAAATATGAAGTGGAAAGAGAAAATTCCGTGCTAGTGTAGCGTAAAATTTCACAACCTTGTTATTTATTTTTGTGCTGCTTCTGCAAATCTATTATTTATAATATTACAATTTTATCTGAAGTAGTTTCGAATTTCAAATTTCAAATGACAATAGTATATAAGATTTTATAAAATTGACTTATCTGTATCATTAATGAAAATTTTAAAATTATTTAAAGTTTCTAATTATATAATCATGAAGATTCTCCCTATGATGATTAGAAGTTTTTGGATAAACACTAATAATTATAAAAGTAAAAATTATTATGTTTTCAATAAATATAAATTTTTTATATATACTAATCTATGGTTTTTTCAAATTATTATCTATATACATAAAATTTAGATAATCTAGTTTATTGCGTATCAAAAATTCAGAAATCATATCACTTATAGTATCTTATACAGAATATTATAAATAAAATATTATGGTACATATAAAATATTATGGCTATATTATAAGAAACTATAACAAATAATTAATTTAGACTATATTTCATATTAGTGGATAATGAACAATAATTGATATTTATATTAATGATATTTCGATAAAATGAACTTTTATCTGTTGGATAAATATATATATATATATATTGAATAAATATGTTTTTATATACTTAAGAAAATAGATAAATAAATAATATTGATTAGATTCTTTTGGATAAGTACAAATATTTTTTTTTTATTTAATCTAAAAAATTATAAATTTCCATTTGGCACAATGGAGTTCATTGAGGTTGTCCACATATGCGTATATATGGCGCTTAGGTGGATAATTTCAATGATTTTGTTTTATTATGTATAGATTATGATATTAATTTTCAATAAAAAATATATAAAAAGATACTGATGTGAGCTGAAAGAGCTCGTTATAGCTTAAGCGGAGGGGACATTGGACTTATGCAAACTAGGAAAAGGGAACCTGCAAAAGAAACGTTAGCACTCCAACGTTCAAGTCAACAAATAGTTGTAGAAGAATAAGCGTAAATAAGATAAAGAAACGGTGAGATCTTGTGAGCAAAGAGCATAAAATGAACTTAATGCATTGTCCTTTTCTTTTCCTGGTACGTTGTCCTAGATCTTGATCCCAAACAGTTCAGGTAATAATACTTTAGATTCTCTTTTCTTTTCTGTAATAAATTTCTTACATCCCAAGTTAGACCCACATCCCTTCTTTTACTATTACTACCTTTAACAACAGATATGGCCTATGATTATTAATAACCTCCCACTGCATAAATTGATCCATTGCATTATTGTACATTAATAATTTAATAACAAATAAGAAAACCACAACATTTAACCAAGTAAATAGTTTTACAGGGGGCGTCAATTTTCATTACTTAGTACCTCGATTAGTATAAGAATACGAGTTTCGAAAACACAAATATAGTATCAACAACGGGTCAAAAAGATGACGTAAAGAATTTTTCGACACCCTCAAACTTTCACTTTTAGACAGTATGATGGGAAATATACTGCAATTGGTAATAGGACAAGAGAGTTGAGAGAAGAAGAGTATTACATCCTAGTTGTCATTCTTGTTGGAATTGTTTGGTTGGATTACGTGGGGTTAGGTATAAGGTAAGAGCCATCCAACTCACAAAAATTGGTCTAAGTATGGTTTTTATTTATTCATGAAAAAGGAGAATTAGGGCGACAATCACGTTCTATTGCGGATGGGATGACCGAATCCAGATACGAATTATGGAGTAAGTCATCCTGCTACTGTCCAAATCCACTTTTACTTTCAACTAAATCACTTCGTGTCCCATCAATTTCATTAACAAATACAAAAACAAAAAAAAAAAGGTTCAGTATACGAAAAATAAAATTAAAATAAAACCCACCAGGGAAAAAGAGATTAAGGTTATGATTTGATGTAGGGTACTGGATTTTGGGAGAAGATCTTGAGCTATTGATGATCTGAAATTCACCGTAATAATAGGGAAAGAATTATTGAAAAATAAATGTTAATGATTTTAAATTTTTTATTGTAATATTAAATGTAAAATATCTTAAATTTCAAATATATCAATTCAAATCAGCTTATAATTATTTAATGTTTTTGGTAAAAGATAGATAGAAGTTAGCCAAAAAAACAGCTTGGATTTAGGTTAAGACGTGCACAAATTTATATATCAGAAATCCATGTAAATATTTCCTATGTTCATCAACTCCAATCATATACACATAATGTACCTTGCTTTCGTTATCGCCATATTCAATGAAGAATGAACTAAAACGTTTAAGACAGATATTTGTCAATTTTGGAGAAGAAGAAAATATTTGTCATTTTTTTTCTTTTTTTGTTAAAAGAAAATCAAACAAATTTAAGACATATAATGAATATTATTGAGTTTCCCAAATGATGAGGGACAATAGGATATAAAATGGTTGAGTACCATCTCTTTATTCACATTCTTATTGATAATTTTTTCATTAAATATATGTTGGTGGGAGTTATGTCCTAATTGCTTATGGGAGTTGCAATTGCACCTTAGAGATGGAGATAATAAATTGTCATAAATTCATATAATATTAGGGCCAGTCCCAAATTTAATTATCGAACTTGCGCAGTGGACCTTGTCCAATACGCACAAATTAAATGCTTTTACTTTCACTCTTACATCAAATTATATATACTATTTTAATGAATAATAATATTGTAAAATAAAAAAAAGCACTGATTCAGTAGATTGATCTATTGCAAATTTTATTCATCTTTTACTTTATTTAATATATACACGTCACACGTATAAAAATAATATCATGTTCTTTATTTTGAAAAAAAATTCATAAATGCGATGTACGTATGTTAAATGAAATAAAAAAATAAAAAAAAACTTTACAACATATTATTGGATATTAGTTAATTATTAATTAAAACAAATTAGACAAAAAAACAATGTGGAGTAACTTTCGCACTACATATAGTTCTGTCTGCTTTCTTCTCCATGTTGTTGTCTCACTGTGTATTGAGTAGTTGAGAAAGTAAGAACTATATATACATCTCTCTCTCTCTCTCTCTATCTGTCTCTCACTCTCTCTCTTCAGCGCAATGGGAACTCAAGAGCAGTAAAAGCGTGGAAACCAGCAGCATCTCGCCATGAAAGTCCTCTTCATATTCACGCTTTTCATTTCTTCACTCGTCTTTCTAGCAGAAGCAGAATCATCAGCACCAGCTTGTAATAGCTCAGACCAAGCTCTTCTCGCCAGGGCCTTCGCCTCTGTTTCCGGCTTCAACATTTCTTGGTTTTTCAACACCTCTCTATCCAACTGCACGAGCCCTCCAATCTCCGAAATACAGCTCTCTTCGAGAAATCTCAGCGGCACAGTCTCATGGAAGTTCATCAAGAATATGACGCAGCTTCGGAAGATAGATCTCTCCAACAATTCTCTGACGGGCTCTGTTCCGCCGCTCGTATGGCTTCTCCCCGGCCTCGCTGAAATCAACCTCTCCAAGAACAGGTTGGGCGGTGCGATTGGGTTTCCTAGGCCTGGGTTGTTGAGGTCGTCACCGGTTCGAAAGATTGATCTTTCGTTTAATAGGTTCAAGAACTTCACTTACCTTTCGAATTTTCCTAATCTTCGCTTTCTTAATCTTTCGCATAATGATTTCCAAGCTGTGTTGTTGCCTTTTTGGTTCACCAACTTAACTAATCTTGAATCTCTCGACATTTCTGGCTGTAATATTTCCGGGAATTTGAAGCTGGTTTCTGGGCTTCAATTCTTGAAATATCTAGATATTTCAAGCAATCACTTCACTGGGAAATTCCCTGCTGATTTCCCACCATTAGGTAACCTCGTGTTCTTGAACATCTCATTCAATAATTTCTCGGGTTTTTTTAGCTCAAAAGAGGTTCAAAGATTTGGTGCTTCTGCTTTCTTTCATGCCGGCAACCTCATCTTTCGGAGTAACAAAACCACCTCTCCCGACCTACACATCAAAAGTCATCCACCTACTCCACTAATCCACAAACCGGCGCCGCCCAAAAACACGGAGAACAATCTGAACTCCGTGGAGAAAAAGAAACCCAAATCAAGAAGCCGGAAAACCTTAATCTTGGTCGCTTCGCTAGCATCATCCTTCCTGCTCCTGGCCGTCGGTATTTTCAGTTACTGCGTGTACAAGAGGAGAAAGACGGCCAGGCAAAACAAATGGTCCATTTCAAAGCCAATCCAAATCCCATTCCGATTAGAGAAATCCGGGCCGTTTTCATTCGAGACAGAATCCGGGTCGTCATGGATTGCTGATATCAAAGAGCCCACCTCAGCTCCAGTGGTGATGTTTGAGAAGCCATTGATGAACCTCACATTCAAGGACCTGATTGCGGCCACCTCACACTTTGGGAAAGAATCCCTCCTCGCAGAGGGAAGGTGTGGACCCCTTTACCGAGCCGTGCTGCCAGGCGACCTCCACGTCGCGATCAAGGTCCTGGAAAATGCTCGGAGGCTTAGCCATGATGATGCTGTGGCCATGTTTGATGACTTTTCCAGGCTCAAACACCCAAATCTACTGCCGATTTCTGGCTACTGCATTGCCGGTATGTGTGCTTGTCTTTTGCCTGATTTAACATTTTCTTGATCCACCATCTTTAATGGATTCACGTGAGTTCTGGGCTCTGAGAAAATGCCAACACAGATATCTTGCAGTAGATATCCCGTATCATAATTACCGCCTAGTCAATAGGTTTTCGTGACAGCGATCGAACTTGGAAGATAGTGTTAGATTCAATTTTGAACTGCTGTAAAAATTTCTACTCATAGTTCTTCGGTGTTCGTGTCATCAAGGAAGTCAAATGTGAAGATTTAGGAACATCGGGATTTGATTTGAAGACTTCGAGGTTAATTACCTAGTACTTAACCAGGAACTAACCAAGTATATAATGTCTGTGTAATTAATTAGTTTTTACACTGATCATTTTAATGTATCATAAGCAAGCTTTCATTGTTGCATTGAATTACACATATTTCACTAGAAATCTCTGAATCTGAAATTTGATTGAGAAAGATATGTTGTGAGCAATAAACCTCCGACAGGGACTCTACATTTGAATGAATTGAAACATCAAAACTTAAATGAGAGAATTAATTAATACGGTTGCGGGTTCCCTTCTGTGCAGGTAAAGAAAAGTTGGTGTTGTACGAGTTTATGGCCAATGGTGATCTCCACCGATGGCTGCATGAGCTCCCGACAGGAGCGCCCAACGTGGAAGACTGGAGTACCGACACATGGGAGATCCAAAATGGGACCCACAACGCTTCGCCGGAGAAGATGGAATGGCGCACGCGCCACCGCATCGCCGTGGGGGTGGCGCGAGGACTTGCCTATCTCCACCACGCCCGGTCCAAGCCGGTGGTTCATGGGCATTTAGTGCCATCGAATATCTTGTTGGCGGACGACTTCGAGCCACGGATCACTGACTTTGCACTGAGCCAGGATCGAGCGGCCGGTGGCTCCACCGAGGACGATGTGTATAACTTTGGCGTGGTACTCGTCGAATTGCTGACTGGTCAATTGGGTTCGTCGGAGACCATTGATTGGATGAGGCGGCTGGTGAAGGAGGGGCAAGCGGCGAAGGCGCTGGACTCAAGGCTGAGGGGCGGCGGCCGCGACTCAGTGAGTGAGATGGTGGAGTGTCTCCGAGTTGGCTACTTGTGTACGGCGGAGTCGCCGGGGAAGAGGCCCACAATGCAACAAGTTCTGGGTTTGCTAAAAGATATACACCCTTCTCCATTAGAGCTGATTTGACTGGTGGTTTGTATTTTTTGAGATTTTCAATTAATATTATGTTTGAATCCATAGAATTAATTAATTAAACTCGTGCAATTAAATTAATAACACGTCTTTTCAAATTAAAATTTCACTTTTTCTGAATGAATTCCCAATTACTGTATGGGAAGAACTATTTCAAACAAACAATAGTGGGAAGCGTATGGGGTAGGTAGGTGTGTGTGTGTGTGTCTTTATTACACGGATCAGACAAGGCAGAAATTCCCACTTACCATCACTTGTCC
Organism: Sesamum alatum; assembly: GCA_034509735.1. Lineage (NCBI taxonomy): Eukaryota > Viridiplantae > Streptophyta > Magnoliopsida > Lamiales > Pedaliaceae > Sesamum > Sesamum alatum. The sequence continues at coordinate 56,808,951 of JACGWO010000001.1, forward strand.
TAACATCATCTACTCCTTTACATCTTTCTTTTTCTTTATTAATAATTTCTTTTTCTTTCTTTGTTTGTTTGCTCTTTTCTTTTTTGTTCATATATATGTAGCTTTAATCCTTTCGATTTATAATATATTCCCTGTAATTCCTGAAAGCTGTATAAAAGCGATATTCCACTGTGCATGCATTAAAGAACAATCTTTAGTTGCAAGGAGTTTGGGCCAATAACACAACAGAATATTAATCTTTTTCTCCTTTGTTTTTTAGCTTAAGAGAAGGGACCATTCATGCATGTCTTCTCACTCGCATTGGATTCCACCACTGTCAGATAAATTCTAATCTGGATCGAATTTAATTATATTTAAATCAATTATACGACAAGTGTATAATTTAATTCGAACAGATTTGATTTGAGTACCGCCACCAAACCTATTCTACACACCTTTCCTTTTCCATACATTGCCAGCATATATAATTCAGTTAGCCATCAAACATTGTTGGCACGCATGGTGGGGCAGCCCTACTAGTTTAACAACGTTGTTTCATGGCGACTTGATTAGCTTTAGGATTCTTACAGTAATAAGAATGATCGGACAGTGGGTGAAAAGCCATGGCAGTTCCTAATTCAGCCTTCCCTCATTGCAGTGTCGTGCTTTTAGGGTTTTATGCACTTTCTCTTTCTTTAGTGTTCTTGCTTCTGGGAAATTTAATAGAAAAGCATTGCAAAATCATCAATTGTCTGAGTGGGAATAATGTGTTAGAAATTACGTTCTACTTGGTGTTTACTGATGAGTTCTAATCAAACAGCAAAAGCGTTGACTAGTCCTTCCAATGGTTTTAACAAGACAACAAATTAGAATTGGGAAATTAAAGTAGGACGAGAAGTGAGCGTTGCGTGCGGGAATCAAATTGACCAAATTCATGTCCAGACAAGTAAGTAGCTACTCCACTCCATCTCCTTCTTCATTAGAACCATGCATGCATGTCTGATTCAATTATCAATCCCATTTGTCTTGGTCAACGTTTGCAGATTCTATTACTCTACATGCAGCAAACCAAAGCTGCCACTACTTACACACGCTCGAGATTTTAGGGCCCCATCAAAATTCTTTTTCCACAAAACCGCAAACAGTTGATTAGGATCTCAACGACCGAAAATTTATAAAAGAAAATAATAATAAGAAAAAATACAAGCAATTCTGTCGTATTATTAATGAGCAAATTATTTTATAAAAAATAAAATAGCAATTCATCTTCTTGTATTTTTTTTTAAATGAAACAATTTATCTCCCTATATTTTTTCAAATAAAGTAATTTACCTCCTTATTTAAAAATATAATTGTTATTTATCTTTTTATAAGGAGGTAATTTATTTATTTGGAATATCATAGTGTGTAAATTGCATTAAACCCAAAAAATAATGCAATGCGAATTGCGAACCCATAAATTCGGTGGAGCTAAACAGGACGTCACATAATTAATTGATTGCAACCTAACAAATATTGCACGTTAATTATGTTTCGTATGTATATGGGCATTATTGTGGTATTCGACATTAATGCAGTGTACATGATCATGTACGGTAAAATAATTAGTAAGGTCTAATAGTGATGGTTTAACTTTTTTTTTAGATGGTAAAAATTAAATTTAAACCAACCATAAAAAGTCTAGGTATGAGTACATCGCGCTAGAGTCAAATTAGGTACCTAAGTTTTTCATCGTACATATTTTAGATTGTGAACAATTAACTTAAATCCTGGACCTATGTTTTGAGCAGCAACTCTATATAATACGCACAATTCACAAAGCATGTTTCGAAAGGTAAGATCAACGGCTAGTTTAGACGCATCGGCAATTTAAAGTGATTTATTACCGCACAAGTCGTTTTTTTTGTTTTTTTCAGGATAAATTGCATAAAACTATTTTTTTAAAGGATAAATCATCACCAAATTATTTTTTAACTATTTTTTTAAATAAATGAAGAATTTAAATTAAAAGTGGTGTAATTAGTTATATAGGATTAATTGCATTTTTTATCCCGTAACTTAGGTCATTTGACGTTTTCATCCTTTAACTTTCTAGAGTAGCATTTTGGTCTTGCATCTTTTCAATTTTCGCAATTTCAGTCCTTTTATTCGTCGGAGTTCACCTCCAACGGCGACAAGGGTAAAATTGGGCAAAAAAATAATTGAAATCACAAAAATTAACAAAATACAGGACCAAAATGCTACTCTATAAAGTTAAAAGACAAAAATACTAACAGAAATGGGTCAATAGGAACAAAAGTCCCAATTTTAAAATGTCACCTGAGAGGCACATGCATTTTTCTGGCGAGAAGAGTGAACTCCGGTGAAAAAAGGACTAAAATTACGAAAATTAAAATGATACAGGACCAAAATGCTACCTTAGAAAGTTAAAGGACGAAAATGCCAAATGACCTAAGTTACGGGACCAAAAATGCATTTAAGCCAGTTATATATATATAATAAATACACAACAAATATAATATCCCAACAATTCATATATACTTTTGAAAAGTATATATATATGCTTAACCAAAATTTCAACACTTTTAGAAAAAAAAAAACAATAAATATATTTTGTAATATTTTAAAAAAACTAATTTTTGAAAAATGGATATATAATTGCTCATTCTTATCTAAAAAATTAATAATTAATAACTTAAATTTATTACCAATTTAATAAAATCTTTTTACATGAAAGTTTTTATATAGTTATTGTACTAAATCATTACTTAACTTGGAGTCTGTAAAATAGTTCAAAATTGTAAAATAAATACAAAAAAAAAAAGTTAAATAATGAATGAGTACAGTAAATATAAAAAAAACTTTCATGTTAAAGATTCTCTTTTGGGATAATATATATTATTGTGTATCTATTATAATATTAATTTATTACTCAAGGCATTTTTAATAAATTCTTCACCTATTAAAAATTCTTTTTAGTTATTGAGAATAACATAATTATTCAAGACATGAGGGACATTTTGTTCAACCAAGGGGTAAGGGTTGCATTTGATAGTTTAGAGGGTAAATGCTACATCAAAAATAATTCAGGGGGTTAAAGTGTATTTGACTCTTAAAAATATAAGAAAAAAAAAATCTACCCCTTGCCATTTTGTTTTGCTTAACACCATTTGTTTTTTTTTTTTTAATTTTTCATTATGTCCTTATATTATATAAATTATTGTTATTCCCAATGACCTTTGGATTTTCTTATTTACATCAGAACCGTAGGATTTAATCAATTTTTAGTAGTCACTAATTTCAATATTTAAAATCAACAATCCAGATTAAAAATATATTTTATATTTATATATTAAAACAAAATCTATCATAAAAATATAATATATACATACAAATATGATATATATATACTACATCTATATATTGTGTATATACATACGTTGGTGGAGGGCCGTTGCTCCACCTCCCCTGATCGTCAACATCTAGGCGACGACGCCCATCGTGGCTTGGAGAGGTACGCGGGGAAGCAGAGGCGGTGGGGAGGCACAGGCGAGCGCGGGAGGAGAGAGATACTTGGGGAAGACAACTATTTTTCTTTTTTCTTTTTTTTATTTGTTGTATGTTTTTAATTTTATAATTTTCAACATAATGAATTAGATTAATTATGTAATTTTATGTTTAAGTATAATTACATTGAAATATTAAAATTTATTTACTGTAATTTATATTAATAATATAATTTCACAAATATTCAACACAAAACCAAATTAATTAATAATATTTAAAAATAAAATCATGTATTTTGATTTTAAAAATTTGAAACATTAAAACACCTAAAAATATCATATTTATATATATAATAATAATAATAATTTAGTTTGATGTAATAATATTTTTTCCACATAAATATTAGTGAATATTCATTATTCAGTATTTATTATATTTTTTTTAGTAAAATATAAAAAGGTAAAGAATTAATTCAAAAGAAAAATAGAGGGAATAGTTGCATAAGATAGGAGTAATTTTATCTATTCAACAAGGTCAAATGGCAAAAAATATGTCAAAATCATATTCCACTCGCATTTTAACGAGTATAGGTCATTCTCCATTTTTTTTAATAGATAGGTTTTCTTTCTTTTTTTTTACAGGATTTATAATTACATATTTTTTTTGCGGTTTAATTAATACTCGTAAATTTTTAGCATTTTTCCTATAACACAGGGGAGTATTATGCAATTTTCCTCTTTTTTCTGATAAGTTATTATTGTATAAGTCCGGGTAAAATTCAGTTTAATCCTCTCACTGTTAAATTTAATTTTAAAATAGTCACTGTCTTTTCAAATAACTTCAAATTGGTTTCTCCCCATATTACCTTTATAAAACTATTTCTCTCTCTCTCTCTCTCTCTCTCTCTCTCTCTCTCTCTCTCTCTCTCTCTCTTTAAATAAAATTATTTGTCATTCATTTCTTATTTTAAATTACAATTTGGTCTTTCTATTTTCAAACTTAAAAAAATATAATCGTTTTAATTGAAATAATTTAGCGTTGATTATTTAGATAATAACTCAATTAATGATAGAGAAACATAATTTTTATGAATTTAATGAATTTATTGAATTTTATAAATAAGCTGGAGAAAATAGAGCAAAAATATTTAAACAGAAAACTTATAAAATTATAGCATAAATAAAAAAATATTATATTAGCCAAAATATTGAAAAATATGGTAGATAAAATCCATAATCGTTCATGTGTTCTTAATTTTACTTGAAAAATTCAAGAAGTTCAATATATTCATGATAATCATGTTGATATGTCATTAATTAAATTATTATCTATGCTTTTATATAATTGAAGATCACCATTTTTTGCTTCAATAATTTTATTAATTTATAATTTTCTATTTTCTCAACTTTTATTTCTCTTTTTCTTCTGTCATTCTTTTTTTTTCAATAATTTCTCAAAACTTTTTGCTACATTTTCAATACTTTATATTTATCCAATTAACATATATAATTTTTTAAAACAATAATTAGTTTCTAAAATTCAAATTTAAATATACACAAACATCTGAACAATTGGACAATAATAAATTATTTCAATTACAACAATTATTATATTATAAGTTTATGTATGAGGGACAAAATTGCAATAAAAATAAAAAGTGAAGTACTAAAATGATTTTTCTGTTGAAAAAAGAAGTTTTATAGGGATAATATGAGAAACTTACCTGCTAAGGGAACTAATTTAAAATGAGTTAGAAAGAGATGAATAATTTTAAAATTGAAATCAAATGTCAAGCAATAAAATGAAATTTACCCCTGTAAGTCGTTACTCACGCACTCTCTCTTGGTGGAATTAGTGCGACTTTGGTTAAATTATCTCACCTCAGTGACTTCACCGGCTTCTATTCAAATTGGAAAGAATAGGAGAGAGCATAAGAAGGGGGAGAGGGACAATTGTAGCACCGGACCCGCTACTACTGCACAGTTCTTGTTTCGCGAACGCAAACTCGCTTTCCAGATTCAAATCCAAAACCCAAAACCCTAAAGTAGTCTGCAGATTTTTCAATTTTATTTCTCAATTATAGGCTTTCGACATCCAAGATAACAAAAATCACTCAGAATAAATAGAAAAGATTGGAAAGAAGAACCCTAGATTAGGGTTTCAGTTTGGGGAATGGCATCAGAGAAGAGAGCGTCGGAGGGCATAGCGTTGCTCTCCATGTACGGCGATGAAGACGATGAGATGGAAGACATCGATGAAGAGGAGGATAATCATCATGAAGAGGATATTCCCCCTCCCGAGTCGGATGGCGTTACCGTGAAAGATAACGATGGCGTTAGTGATTTTGGCAATGAAACTATGCCAGGGGAGCAGGAAGAGACAGGTTTGAATGACAATTCTACTCCTAATAAGACCTTTAATTATGGTACTTCTTCGGCGTCTGCAACTCCACAGCTATCTCTCTTTTCGCCTCAACAGCAGCAGCAACAGCAACCGGTTGGTTCGGATTCGAATTCCATTCAGAGTCAAAAGAATCGACTAACGATTGTGGATTATGGGCATGAAGAGGGCGCAATATCGCCAGAAGCTGAGGTTTTATTTTGACGCTACAAAAATCGTGCAATTCGTTTTCTGCGTATTAGAATTATGATTTATTGATTGGTAATTTTTTAGGAAGGTGAAATCTTGGCGGCTGGCAGAGTAATGTATGGGGAGAGGCTCCAAGCTGGTGATGGTACGGCCTTGCAGTCTGCTGTCTTATATGACTTATATTTTCATCTGCGGTTCCTTGCATAATTTGATTCAAAACTCAATGCAACTTTTAGAATACTGATGTTTGTGGTAAAAATGATCACTGTAACACTTAACGAAACAGCACTTTGAGTAAGATTCTTTGTTATTTTTTCCCTTTCAGGTGAGATAGTATCAAATACTGGTGTTTAGGACAGAATGAAATACTGTAATTCCTAATGAAACAGAACCTTCAGTAGAAGATTGGTTGTTATGTTTTCTCCTTTCCAGTGGGATGGTATAAAGATTGTGTAGGTGAGAATAGAGGGTTGATAATTTTGAATAGTTAATATCTCTAAAATGAACCTCTAATGCTTTACTGTTGTTTTTGTGTTTGCTGATTGCTGTTATTACTTATTACCCATGGAAATCCAGACTTGGGCGTCTGCCAGCATGATTTTTTCTGTCTTGCATGTATAACTTCTGAAAATGTAATATGCTATGTTTTACTGTGTGCGTCTTACATCAGTAAGATAAAGGACAACGATAATGTAAGAACAGCTGTACTTCAAGTTGTATTACTGATCTTGGAATATCAGTCCAGTTTGCTTTATTTTCTTGTAACCTTGGAAAGAGCTTTCTTTTGAGCTGCTTAGTGGTTCTTTCAACAGTATTTGTACTGATTTCCTGTGCTTTAGGTGAGTCCCGAGAAAAGAAATCACCAGGAATAGCCCGGCTCTCAACACCTAGCACTCAAGCAACATCCCCTGGATCATTGGAGCAAAATGATCAGCCTGAATCAGAAGCCATGAACCATGCTATAAATGAATCAGAAATAACGGAGATTGAGGATGCTGTTATGGTTTCTATTGAAGAGCAAAAAGATGTTGATCCACTGGACAAGTTTCTTCCCCCGCCTCCCAAGGGCAAATGCTCAGATGAACTGCAAGTAAGTACCTGCTCCCTACAGGGTGTTAATGATTGCTACTTGGAGCATGAACAATAAATAATTGTTATGATGAAACAACAATTCTTCTAAATTCCAGCCCAGTGACCTGAAGCGTAAATGTTTGCTGTTTGCACTTTTAGGTATTAGGTATAGTGAAATGATCTTTTGGTTGGTTTCGTTTTATGGTTGGATAAGAAACACGTGCATTTCTCACATCTGGTTGGTTTATCTCTTAACTACTATTATTTGGAAACTTGATGCAAAGTTTTTCCAAACTTGCTCCAGAAAACCTGCAATTCTGTGGTGACTACTCCTCATCTCCAAAATTGTGGTATGGAACAAATTTGCAACCCATGTAGGATTAGGACATCTAAGTGAGGCTTGGGGAAAGTGAAACCTACTTGATATAATCTCTGTTTAACAATGTATGATTATCATTTGTTATATATTTTCTGAAATAGATAATGTTCATGTTGCTATGACATCTTTCTTGCTCAGGTTCCTTGTATTTATTCTATTTCTTGTGTATGTGGTTCTCTAGGAGAAGATTATCAAGTTTCTTGCACTGAAGAAGACAACTGGAAGAAGCTTCAATGCAGAGGTGCGCAATAGAAAGGAATATCGTAACCCTGACTTCCTGCTGCATGCTGTGACCTACCAAGATATTGATCAGATAGGATCTTGCTTCAGTAAAGATGTCTTTGACCCTCATGGATATGACAAAAGTGACTTCTATGATGAAATAGGTTTGACCCATTCCTAGTGTCCTTGGATTTTCTGTGTTTTTATGGTGTTGTTAATTGTATGTCTGAGCTGTTATAAGACTTGCAAATCAGATGATGCTGTGGTCATTTGGTTTGATTGGGTTTTGGTTAAGTTATTGTTCAGTAAAATCATTGTACGAGATATTTGGCAGCTTATAAACCATTGAAGGTTTTTGGTAAAAACCTCTTAGGAAAAAGAGTTATAAGCTTTACAGGATTAGATTTGAATAGCTTATAAAATTCTGAGACCCCAACTTCGTTGTTAAGCCTATCAAAGAGCCAAGCGTCATCCATCTTCGTTCACATACCCATTTTGCGCCTCCCTTTCACTGCAAGGGTAAGAGTAGATCGCCATTGTTCCTAAGCTGTATTAGAGAATTCATGCTACACTATTATACAGGCTCAAATTTGACGGAACAGATGCATGTGAATTTGATCTTATTTCTCAAAATCAGGAGGCTAAAGGGGAAACATGCCCATTATTCGTGAAATCAGCTTCAAGTTTTGAGTGAATCACCTGACTGTGTATAAATTATGCGAAAAATGGGAAGTTTCAAAATAAATGGAGGTTTGTAATTTTGTAACTGACAGTAAGAGAAAACACGTCCGGCACGTACAATGTATGTAAAAGCTTATGGTGGTGTCAGGAGAAGAATTTCCTTATTAAATTTAGTGGCTGCTTCTGTCCTGACAAGCGCCAATTTGTGATAGGCAATCAGATATACTTGTGGCAGAAGTCCTTTTCGTGGATACCCTTAGTGCTGGAATTTGTTTTTCTGAAATTGGCACACTCTCTTCAATTTCCTGCATTTCCCCTTTTGGTTGTCCTCTCAGCCAAAACTGTGCCTTTCACCTGCATCTGTGTTGGATATTGTGATCAGTGTTTTAAATGGTAAAAAAATTATGCCTTGTCCTATTAGGTGGATGCCTAGGCGATCGGCCCGTGGTTGATGCTAGGGCCAGATGCCTTTGCGCTCCGACATACCCAAAAAAATTCCCATGAGTCATCATGGTTTTGAAATCATATGTAATTGTTGACTTTTGAAGCCTATTATGAAGTTTCCATCTGACTTTCTATGATTTATGTGTTTTATTTGCATTTGAATCTTTTGAATTTTGACAACTGCTTGTATGTTTGCTGCTGGTTTTCTCAGCTTTTGGAGACAGATTGCCATATTTTCATATAGCCAAAACATATCATCTGTTTTTTCACACACTTTTGTTGTGCAAGTAGAAGCGGACATGAGGCGGGAATTGGAAAGGAGGGAGCAAGAAAGGAAGAAAAATCAGAAGTTAGATTTTACTTCTGGAGGAATACAGCCAGGAAATGTTGTTCCTACACCAAAGATCAGCATACCAACTCCAGGCACTGGAATAAATAATTAGTCTTTTACTCTGTTAAATTCCTTGAAATGATTTAGGTTTTGAAATTTGCTGATGTTACTCTTTTTCTTGAACTGTTGGTTCTGTGCTCCGCAGGATTGACTGCGGTTGCAACAGCAACTTCAGATGTTACAGCTCGGGATGGTAGACAGAACAAGAAATCAAAGTGGGATAAGGTTCATTTACTTGCACATGGTTTGCATCTTTGGAAGTAAAGTATTGAGTTTTAGAAAATTGCCTCACTGGTTTTGGTTTCAGGTGGATGTTGATCAACGGAATTCTCTGGCGACAGGTGGGCAGGAAAATCTGTCTGCTGTTGGTGCTCATGCAGCACTTCTCTCTGCTGCTAAAGCTGGTAGTGGATACTCTGCTTTTGCGTAAGTTTTCTGTTAGGAATTTCTCATCCTTACTATCTTTACTTTTTCCACATTCTTAACACGGTGTTTCCATGTTGTTGCCTCTTTGGTGAAATGAGATTTTCAAATGTACCTGTGACATGTCTCCATCGGCTGGTTGACTTTAGCCTAGTCATGTATATATAGAGTGCATGATAGAAGTCTGAATCAGTTTCATCTCACCGATTTAGGTTTATGAATGTTGAAGCTTGTACATTGGCAGGCAACAGAGAAGAAAGGAGGCAGAAGATAAGCGATCTAGTGACAAGAAGTTGGAGAGAAGATCATAGAGTTGTCCTTTTGATGTTAAACCTTGACATCTATAATAGCGTAGCCACTGACATGAAGATGAAAAGAGTTGCTGTGGCCTGGATTTTAAGCTTGCGTCCTGTGTTCAGGACACACACTGTAGACATGGCTGTGTACGAGGCTTATTTGGATAACAATATTATTATACCTTTCAAGTCTTTTAGCAGCCAAAGTGTACTTGTTGATCATAGGTGCTATATATTGTACACTAATGGTGGTCCACCCATAATGAAATGCTCGATGTTGTATTTTCTTAAAGCAAGATGCTTGTTTAATTTTTTAACAATGGCGGAGTTTGACATTAATGACTTGATTGCTTCATTATTAGTAGAAGCAGCTGCTCGAATTGTGATCTTGGACTTTCTTTCTCTCATTCTCTTATTTCCCTTATGTGTGTTTCCTGTATGCAGTTAAAAACGTAAATTGTGATACCAAAATGAAGCCTCCAGTCGAAAGGAAGTGGTATCTCCACAAGCAGTGCGAAGAAGCAAGGTCCTACCTTATTATCTTAATCTTAATTTCATTGCCTCGATTAAACCATTGTCTTTATTTTTAGCTTTAGGGCGTTGCTTTTTCCCCACGCACTGAAAGTTGTTGCCACGATAAGTTTTACCTCTTTAAAACACCATCCTTTCCCCACAACACACACACTCGAGTCACCATCGGAGGACATAATTGTTGAGGTCCCAGTGGAGTCATCATTAATCAGCAATAAGTAATCGTACTATACCATAACGTCTATGCATATGATACGTAATTTTCTGGATGACTGAGAGTCCTCACCTCTGTATTTACTCTGTCTGTGCTTACTTGTGTTCTAACATTTCTTTGCTAAGCGGTCTTCTTCTCTTATTTTGAGTTGGTTAAACTTGAAACATATTGTTATGGTACATATAAAACCCACACCACTACTTAATAATGAAAAGAATCTGTATTTCTGGAGGGAATGAAATTGAGAAAATTACTGATTAAGAATCCAAAGCGGTAAATTGGTGAACCACAAAATTTTTACCACTTTGGGCAGCAGCAGCAGTTTTTTCATTGTGGAGCAAATGAGGATGGTGGTCATTTTGAATGTGTGTTGGTGTTGGGCAGGTAGGAGGTTTAAATGCCATGAATCTGGCGAAAGCTCGAAGATCAAGGCTGCTCTGCTGCTTTGTCTTTACACTGCACTGCAAGAGAGACGTTGATCTTGGTTTTGTTACTACTGCTCCTTCACACGTCGGCCCTTTCTCGGACTCCATCTAATTAACTCAAAATTCCACTTACCAAGTAAAATAAATTAGTACAAGAGATACTTATATAAAATAATCCTTTTTTAACTTTTAGTTCTGACCACGTATATTCCATATTATTTCTCCTCCTTACCTTTTTTTTTTCTTTTCTTTTACCTTTATTACTTTTTCGATTTTTACTTGTTTCGTTCTTCAAGGGCGACGTTTTCCCGGAAATTAAGTGGTGGGAATATATAAATCATTTCGTGTAGTTAAAATGGTTTTGTTTTGCTTTATGGGACTCTTAAGATAGACGAGTTAAAAAGACATGCAATGATTTAGGTTAACATGATTTGATGAAACTAGTTAATATCTCGTAGGGGAAGATTATGTTTTTTGAAATAAATAATAATTGAACTTTTAAACTATAAAAATAGTAATATATATAATCCAAGATTTGAAGTCAAATTAATCAATAAATATAAAATTATAGAAATACTATTAGATTGTTATTAATTAATGTTTCTGTCAAAATTTTGAATTAAAAAAAAAACAGTAAAAAACTTCAAGAAAAATAATTGTTATGCGGCATATCAAAATATGCACAACCATAGATGACGATTATATTTCTAAAATTGTATAATGGAAAAATTATGAAATATTTCAAACTTTAAAATATAAAAACAAATAATTGATGAATAATTGAGAATTTAAAATTAAAATTAAAAATGATTAGAAATAAAAAGTATTATTAGATATAAAAATAAAATTAAAGTATATTACTAATTTATCTGAAAAAATCTGTAAACTTTTAGATAAAGATAAACTATTATAGATTATCTAAATTTTAATAAAAAATATTTTTTTCTATGAGAAAATAAGATTTAAATAAGATATTATATAAGATACTCAGTCAAGTTTACTTTCTATAATTAGATTGTATAAACAGGATACACCAACAATGTTTATTTTGCATTATGAAGATTTATTTTTATTTCAAAAACTCAAAATTAATTACTGTTTGGGTTGAATAATTCGACTTACTTTAATATAATTAATATATGGTTTTCGTATATCCTACACAAAAACAATTCATATCAAAAAGCAATCGCGCCTCAATTACTAATTTTTTACCTTAAACAAAAAAGAAAGTAAGTTGAAAATGTGTTGTTGAATCTCAAGAGTTAGCAGAGAAATAGAGATTAAAAAATAAAAATTTAAACAAGGCTCAGGAAGTACAACTCAGAAAGCCAGGGGCTAACGGTAACATCTGGTTTGGCAGTTCCTTCAGGGGCAATATTGGAATTTACTAAAAGTTAACGGGACATTCACTATCAAAGAAAAGCACGCAGCTGAGAAAGCAAATCAAGAGCAGTTCTATGCATAAAGCTTCGGAGGTGGGCTGCAACTCTTCACTCTCTCTCTCTCTCTCTAAATCTTTCCCACCGCCTCTATATATATATACAATATTTCAGTCCAATCACATTGACTCTCTCTCTCTCTCTCTCCGGTCACCTTTTTCTACTTTTCCTTTTCCTGTCTTGAATTCTCTTTTTTACTTTTTCACTTTCTATCTTAATTGACAAACTCATCTGCCATTACTGTGAACAAAACAAGACTTTGTTTGTTCACACTAAGCCCTGCTAATTATTTTTGATTTTGGTGAATCCCTTTTCGGAGTTTGGGAGAAAGAGTGAAAGTTGGTGAAGAGAAGCGAGTGAGTAAGTGATGGCGGCTCCACCAAAACCAGAGGAAATAAGTCATCCTCCGATGGACCAACTTCAGGGATTAGAGTATTGCATTGACTCTAATCCTTCTTGGGGTATGCCTGTTCTTGATCTTTGAGTTACTTCCAGTGTCTGTGTTTTTATTTGTAGATTTATTGAATGATTTTCTGTCGTGCGAAAAACAGGGGAGGCAATAGCGCTTGGATTTCAACATTATATTTTGGCACTGGGGACGGCGGTCATGATTCCTTCTTTTCTTGTTCCCTTGATGGGAGGAACCGACGTAAGATCATACTTAATTTTATTTGTTGTCTTGATTTCTTAAGATTCTTGGCTAAGAAGTAGTCGTTCTTGATTTCTTAAGATGGGCTTTATTTCTTTCTTAGGGATTGAGAATCTTGGGGTTGTGGGGTTTTACATTCAAGATTTTATGGCTTATGTCCTTTAGCAATTTCTTTTGATTCTTGCAATCAGGATGATAAGGTGAGAGTAGTTCAGACTCTGCTATTTGTTGGAGGAATAAACACATTACTGCAAACACTGTTCGGTACCAGATTGCCTACTGTTATTGGAGGATCATGGGCATTCATGGTGCCTATAATCTCAATCATCCATGATTCGTCCTTGCAGAGAATTCCAGACCCTCATGTGGTATGTGGTATACATGTCAAGTGTATCTGCTTTATTGATACATACAATCAATTTTTAATTTTTCGTCATTCCAGTTTATCGAACTACGCCTTGATAAATAATGAATGTTGGGATGAGACGAGTTTTGGAAACTTACATTAGCAAGATTGTGTTCTTCAATTGTAAATATAACCATATGTTAAATGTGTAAGTTATTACAAGTTTTGGATAAAGAATGTGAAAATGCAATTAAATGTCTAAATCTTTCTGGATATTTTCCACTTATAGAGGTTTCTGAATACAATGAGAGCAATACAAGGTGCATTGATAGTAGCATCTAGCGTGCAGATCATTTTGGGCTACAGTCAGCTGTGGGCTATATGTTCCAGGTATAGATTGTCCTGAGATAAACCATTATTGCATCACTTGAACATTCCAAACACAGCATGTTGTTGCATTTCTCAATTAATTGGAGAAATCTGTTTATTTCAGGTTTTTCAGTCCTCTTGGGATGGTTCCCGTAATTTCTCTAGTGGGTTTCGGTCTATTCGATAGAGGCTTCCCAGTGGTAAGTTGAAAATTCAGTTTCAAATGCTGAATATATGATTATGTTCTTAGCCTTCTTATATTTGTTTTTGGTGCCATTTTATCAGGTTGGGCGATGCGTGGAAATCGGCATTCCGATGTTCATCTTATTTGTTGCCTTCTCTCAGGTGTTGTTTTTAGTCTTAGACACTTTTCATTTCTGAAACCATGTGTGTTTAAGTTTTTGCTAACGTCTCATTTTATTCTTGTCACACAGTACTTGAAGCACTTCCAAACAAAACAAATCCCTGTATTGGAACGATTTGCTCTTCTCATTTCTGTCACTGTTATATGGGCTTATGCACATCTCCTCACAGCTAGCGGCGCTTACAAGCATCACCCTGAATTAACCCAAAGAAACTGTCGCACTGACAAAGCGAATCTCATTTCTTCTGCACCTTGGTTAGTATTAATAAACGTGTCGAACAATGAATCAAGCGATGTATTTTTATGTACATTTTTTAAGTCTATGTATATATTTACATTCACAGTCCTGGCTGTTTACATAAGTTTAAATTGCCTCTAAAATGAATGAACAGGATAAAAATCCCGTACCCACTTCAGTGGGGTGCACCGACATTTGATGCTGGCCATGCGTTTGGAATGATGGCTGCTGTACTAGTCTCCTTGATCGAGGTAGAAAACCTCAACATGTTGGAATATTTCCTAGGTTATTTATGGATCAGTTTAATAGCAATTCGGCTTTGTTTCTGCAGTCAACTGGAGCATACAAGGCGGCATCTCGTTTGGCAAGTGCCACACCTCCTCCTGCTCATGTTCTTAGCCGTGGAATAGGCTGGCAGGTCTGTAGTTAAAAGAACTCCATATTAATTGTGTATATGACTGACTAACGTAAATTTGCTGGACAGAAATATAACGTCTTTGCAGAAGTTCTACACTATAATGTATCCTCTAGCACATCTTTGATTGGAAACTCACAAGTACTTCTATCATACAGGGCATTGGAATCCTGTTGGACGGAATGTTTGGTACAGCTACGGGATCCACGGTTTCAGTGTAAGTATTTTGACTTGGTTTACTGCTTCAGCTCCAAAGACAATACAAGGATTTACCGGTTGACTTTATATTTAAAACAGGGAAAATATTGGTCTGCTTGGAAGCACTCGTGTTGGCAGTCGGAGGGTAATACAAATTTCAGCTGGTTTCATGATCTTCTTCTCAATTTTGGGTAAGTAATACAGCCATGCAGTCGCTAAAAGACAACATGAATTAATTAACATTTTTCTTATAAATATACTCATTTGTCTTGTGTAGGGAAATTTGGAGCATTATTTGCATCAATACCTTTCACAATATTTGCAGCTGTGTATTGCGTTATGTTCGGTCTTGTTGGTGGGTTTTCTGGCCTTTTTATATATGCTTTTCCTTTATTCAGCATTTCTTCAATATTTGCCTTGTATGATTGTTTACCCACTGTTTGTAGCTTCCGTGGGGTTGTCGTTTTTACAATTCACAAACATGAACTCAATGAGGAACCTCTTCATCACTGGCGTCTCCCTCTTCCTCGGGTTGTCCATTCCCGAGTACTTCAGGGAATATACCGCTGCTGCTCTTCATGGTCCTGCACATACCAAAGCTGGCTGGGTAAGTCACATTTTCCACATAAATCTTTGAACATTGGAGGAAGGATTTTTAGGTTTCATAATTAGGACAACGAGAATAGATCACCTTCTTTTGCATCATATGTTTCTCTCTCTTCTTGAAAAAATATTAGTTCTGCATAAATGACACTCGAATATGTAATAATGATCAATGTACACCCAGAGATGACAGCAATGTAAATTATTTTCCATTAAAAGTGAGATTACTTGTATTAACTTTTGACACATATTGTGCTTTTGCTTGGATTCTACTGCAGTTCAATGATCTCTTGAACACAATATTTCTGTCGTCCCCGACTGTTGCCCTAATGGTGGCTGTATTCCTGGACAACACACTCGATTATAAGGACAGTGCTATAGACCGGGGAATGCCGTGGTGGGCTAAGTTCAGAACATTCAAAGGGGACAGCAGAAATGAAGAGTTTTACACCCTCCCCTTCAATCTCAACCGATTCTTCCCTCCTTCATGATCTACAAGGACAAAATGACAATTAGGTGTATCGGTAGAGGATTGTATTAACTACTAATACAATCCTGATTCGTAGAAGAATGTTTGTAGATTGACAGATTAGCCTCCTCTGTCATTATTTTTTCATTTGTTTGAACTTATCTGGTTTGGGTTATTTAAGTTTAATCCAATAAAACTAAATTATCCAGTTTTTGTTGTGCATTAAATTTCCCAACTGCAGAATCATTGGCTAGATTGAGAATGTTGTTGCAGTTCCCATATCAATGAATTTGATATCACAGAGGAAAGGAAAAGGTAACATAAAAAACAAGAAAAAGGTACAAAAAGAGACTATTGATGCTTGCACATGCACTCTTTGCATCTTGGCTGTCGATAAATGCTTCTGCCAAAACCCCTTATATGCACTCTTTGACCTTCCTCGACCATCTTCCTTACTCTGTTCTCAAAACTCGGCCACTTGATAGTGCTGTTTTCTTGCAAGATTGCTGCCAGCCTCTTCTTGCTAGGCCGCAGCGTGGGAGCGTTTCCTCCACCATAATATGTTCGGAAACCAGAGACTAGGGACGATAACTGGCTCCCAGAATCCGTCATTGCAAATACATCAGAAGCAGCACAAGCAATGAAGTCTAAAGCTGCAAGCTGCATCGCAAGAGTTTCTGTTCTATTAGGCCCTGTATGTTCTGCTACTTATAAAATGACTGAGAATGACCTTGTAAAAAGCCTAATTTACCTGAGAAGAAAAGTTCTTAAAAGGTGCCAGTTCAGTGGGTGAGAGGAGATCCTCTTTTGTAACAATGTTAGGATAGAGACTGATTATAGGCCGCATTCTTGATTTTCCTCCGTAAATTTGGGAACCAGCAAGATAGATATAAGTCCGACGGCTGAATCTGAGACCAGCAAGAACCAGTGCTGCTTCTTCTGGTGTCAAAGGACATCTTCCCATCTTTCTCAATTCTGCGGGGGAGAGGGGTCTGCCGGCCATTAAAACAACAGTGGAAAATTTAAAAATAAGGTATGTCGTTAGATGCATTGATCACAAAACGAAGACTTATGGTTAAAGTTTAAGCATTTTGAGACCATACTTCATTTTCTTCAAGCGCTCAAGGAGCAGTGGAAAATGCTCTTCTCTATAAGCTTGCAGTTCCCTGGTCTCGTTTTCACCACCTCCGAAGTCACACATTGAATAGGCCACCATATCCACTTCAAACCTTAAATGCAGAGCAAGATATTTGGAAGGGCTAGCTATAGTAGCTTGCTCTCCAGAAGGGATGCTTGAGATGAAGTTTCCAAGAAGCTGCTTATCTAACATGCTTCTTGCACTGTCATGTTTTCTTATCCTCTTCACCAATAAGGAACCAGTTTTCTGAATCTTTGGTACAAACTTTAAAGCATGGAAGTTACACTTGCATCTAAGTTTCTGCAGAACAATTTTATCTGAGTTAAACAAGTGAAAATTTGAAATGAAACATCATATATATGCAATGTCCATGTCGAAAAATTGAAAAAAAACAAAAAAAAGAAAGAAGAGAACATAGGCTTCTCTGCTTTTCAAATGATATCTTGCAGGCAAACAATCTGTTATCTTTTACCATCTACTGATTGATGATTAATGGGACGGCATAAATGATGTAACACAGATTTCGTACTCACATTTGTATGAAGTACAAACAAGAGAGTGCCATTTTAATGCCTCGTAAGCATATTTTTGACTTGATTGGATACTGAGTATTGCTGAAGTTTACTAAGATGTCAGCAAAGATCAGATGCTAAACTAATCATTACACAAGAAATATTTGAAACACTTCATTCAGTACGCATCATCAAGCAAGATATGCAGAGGGTTTGTGTGATAAATCCAAACAAAGTATAATGTGTAGAAAGTCGGAACATAAAATTTGAAGGTAAATCTGATGGAATGAGTCTTTTCCGGTACATTGATCTTATACAAAGGAGCGTTACCTGAAGATCAGAAGGCAATGGGTCAAAGCCAAGACGATTCCCAAATCCGAGGAAATGAACAATTCCATTACGCAATAAAATAGGAAGTATATTCTTTATATATTCATCAGGTGTTGCCTCCTTTGCAAGGTCTGCATCTGTCACCTGAAGAGCATATGAGAGGCCTTAGACATAGTTCTCCAGAAAGCACTCCTTAGTAAAAAAATTGAATAGGTAACATACTAGACTACCAATGGCCTCCAGATCTAATGATCTCAGATGAGAAGGAAGCTCCTTTATAATATTTATATCATCCTTTAGTGTGTTCATAAACGTTTCTTCTTGATATATATCACTGAATTGGCTGCAATGACAAAGATCAAGAGAGTCAAATCTTCTGATATCAACAATTGCCTGAGGGGAAGTGAATACTCAAAACACCTAAATCACGGATGCAGCGATGTATTCATTGCATACAAAACCATAGCGTGAAAGTAAAACAATGAAGGTAACTCGTCTCCAATTGCACTTACCTGGGATCCTTCCATACGTTGCTATAAAGAAATTTGGGAATTACTAATGTTGCATTTAGTAGAGATGCTACAGCAACAGCATTACAGACCTGCATACAGCACGAAGAGACGAGATCTTATTGTACAATGTTTTATGTACTTATGCTGAAATTCCTGAGTTTTGAGGATCCTTGAATAGAAAAGGTAACTCAACAAAAGATTCAATACAGAATCTAGATAAGCCTATGACTCAAGAATTTTGAAAAGAGTATTGCAATTTTCTCAGTCAAATTAAGCTTTTAGAACAACACACTACGACAGAACTTCAAAAGGCACTTGAGATCAGAATACGGAGAAAACCAGAATATGCAAACAAACAGGAAATTTACTTCAAAATAAAGAAGAGTGAAAGACATGCTTACAGCAACTCGCTGTTGATTTAGTCCTCCATTTGCACTGACCAAAACAAAACCAGTGTGGTTGTTCACTGTCCCTGCCCTGACAACTATAAATGGTTAAACAAGTCCAAAGGCATCCCTTTACTGTCAAATATATGAAAGATTTTTATGGGCAATTATCAAGAAGTTGAATCATAGATAAAAGTTAGTCACATACACATACCTTTTGGCATTCTTATCTGCACAAGGTTTCCACGTAGATGCCTGCGGAAATTGTTCCTTCCAAAACTTTGACACATCTTCCTCCGGATCTTTCTGTAGCATAAGTACATCAACCTTATATTTGCATTTTCTACTGAAAAAGTATGAGTCATAGTTCCTAAGTTTTGAATCTGACCTCTGCAAGTGAAAGAGAAGCCATATGCAACAGTCTAGAATACAACACTGGACTTTTTTCTTGGTCATCATATGCAGCGTTTCTTCCCTGCTGGCAAGCAAGGAAAGATATATACTAACTGGTCAGACAACAGAATTTTGACAATAGACTGAATGGTTACCAGAACCAAGACGATCACCTGCTGGTGTCATGTATGTATTTGTAAGAATAGTCGTAAAAGCCGTAGAAAATATGTTCATCAATATTTACTAAGAAATCATATTCATAATGACAACGATATGATATTAGATAGAAAAAACCATCTATTGTCATCAAATAGTAAACAAAGCACGTATTGAGCAATAATCAAAACTAAGTAAAGAGGATCTGCATTGATATTGTCAAGTTGTACCTTTGCATCATATGCCTTACTCGGATTTGGACTGTTCTCGAGAAATGTTGGATCGAAAAGAGAAAAAATTAACGAATCTAAAAGCAATAAGAATCCCATCAACATGAATGTGAATATAATAGACCTCAAATGCCTAAGAAGCCACCACAGATGCTTTTTACCAGCAGAACCTCCTTTACTGGCATTGTATTTTACACTATCATTCTTAAATCCTTTGACAAATATAGGTTTGTCCCAATTATATTCTCCACCAGACACCCTCCTACCCAGAGAAGGATCACCATTTTGTAGCATCTCATTCCATCTCAATTGATACTCCTTCAACCCAGATGAGGCATCAAGACTTAAAGAACCAGGACGCGGGCTTTTTGGAGACCCTTGCTTTCCCATTTCCTAAAAAAACTCAGGTGTTTCACCTCTGAAGTTGTACTGCTGCATATTAGGCACAAGAATCACACTCTCTTATTCCACCACAGACATTACTTTCAAGAAACCGCCCACCAACATCAAGAACTACACTTAAGAAGCACTATTTCGACTAAAGTCCTCATGAACCTTAATTCGTCTCTCCGAATTCTTGCATCTATCCCGGTAAATTCATTCCATGCATGTGAAAGCATTTTCATTCCACTCATGAGCTCGAGAAGCTTGGGATAAGAATTAGAAGTTGGGTGGGAAAGTAGAGCAAGAAAATTAGATAAACCAGAAACATCAAAGAATAAGCATAGATTGCAAGTGAAGTAAAAGTTGGTGAAAGTTAAGGTATGTGCATCAACATCTAAAACATGTTACGTTTGAGCAAAACAAATCTACTAACACTGGAGCACAAGTGCATATGTTTGAAAACTGACCTTGTCTGTTGTACTGTAGTATAATAGAAGCGATGAATCACATCGGCAACAATAACCCTTTACCAAACAGGGTCTCTGTGCTTTCCGCTCAAGAATTCAAATGGGTTTGAGTGATGAGAGGAAGAAAAAAAGAGAAGCCTTGAACTTGAAGCGGCCATGGAAAAAGAGGGTTGTATTATATGCGCAGATGCAATGTGTTTTTCGCGGGCCCTTTTCAACCGACTCAACTACCGAGGTTCGGTATTCTTGATTACCTTTTCCACTATCTACTTTCTTTTTTTTCAAAATCTAGAATTTCCGGGCACAAGAATTTTACCTTTGCGACGGCAGATACATATATGCATCCAAGGACAACCTTAGAATGAGATAAAACTGGTAAGTTCTATATTCTTGGAAATTTTTCTGGTCGCAACGTCGCATACAACCGCTGCTTTCAGTTTAGGTTTAAAGATAAAAACCAGAGCTGGAAAAAAGAGAACAGAAAAATCTGAGACGGGACCAGCGGAGAATTTTCCAATGTTTGAAACTGTTAGGATCTTTATCAGCATTAGCCCATCATCTAAAAGATTCTGTCCCTGTAGATAACATAATTTAGTTTCATAAGCAATGATAAATTGTAAATGTAGCTGAGCAACAAATTAGTTTTCTCAAATGGAGTCAATCTGGAACTTTCAGATAATTGGTATATGAAGAAGAAACAAATTATGGGCTTGAGCTTGTCATGCGGCTTGAAAAGAACTGATTTCTGATTTTCTGGAGAGTGGCCAGAGCATCTTTCATATTAGTCCTCTCTGTGGGCAATTCAGCAGAGCAATCGAGAGCCAATTTCATGATCCGTGATATACAATCAACATTTTTATCAAAGCTTTCCTCCTCAGGATCAAGCAAAGTAGCATCTATCAGATGACTCAGTGAATGTGGATATGCTTCATTTATCCAATCCCTCAGGCTCAAATCTCCAGTGAACAAATCATCAGTAGGCCTCTTTCTCGTGAACGTTTCCATCAACATAATGCCGAAACTGTAAATATCACATCTTGTGGAAACTAGTCCTTCCGATCCATACTCTACATGCACAAGAAAAATCTTTTAGAAGAATCAATTTTCCCATGTGCAGCTTGAGAAGGTTTTTAGAAATAGAAAACTATGCACGGTAGATAGCCGGGTTTGTGAGTATAAAGCAGGAAGCCTAACCTGGTGCAATGTAGCCAAATGTTGCGAGAGTATTGGTTTGAAGTACAGTGTCCTCTGCATTTACCAGCTTTGCTATGCCAAAGTCACTTACATGAGCCAACATGTTATCGTCTAGAAGGACATTGCTAGGCTTCAAATCACAATGTGCAACGGGTGTTGTGTACCCATGGTGCAAATAGTCGATTGCGGATGCCACATCTATCATTATGCTTAGCCTTTGTGAAAGTTTTAACAGTTCTTTGTCAGAATGTAACCACTTCTCAAGGCTCCCATTTGGCATGTATTCAAGTATCAGTGCTCTAAAATCAATGTTGGAGCAACTGCTGATGACTTTGGTCAGATTACGGTGTCGAAGGTTGCGTAGCACTTCACATTCTGTATCGAAACTCTTGAAAGCTCCTTCTATCTGCAAATTGAATACCTTCACAGCTACAACTGTCCCATCTGTGAAAATTCCTTTGTAAACAGAACCAAAGCTTCCAATGCCCAGCAAGTTGGTTTGACTAAAGCCATTGGTTGCTCTTTCAAGGTCATGGTATCTAATTCTGTCCAGCGTTATGTCAGGAAACAAATCTATCTGACTTGGAACTTTACTCTTCCTTTGACGTTTTATGAGAAAAAAGGAAACTATCGAGGCCAAAATTGCGAACACAATGGCTAATGGTATCAGAACAACAAGAAGAACAGCCTTCTGCCTCAATTTGTGGTGGTGGTGATGGTCAGATTGGCATGCTGATACCATAAACCTTGGAGGGCCACAGAGAGCATCATTCGAAATAAAGGATTGGTAGTTGAAATGTGCAAAAGGCCCTCCAATAGGAATTTCTCCTGTTAGCTTGTTGAATGAAAGATTCAAATACTCGAGATGTTGAAGTGCATCCATTGTTTTTGGGATGACGCCCGTGAGGTTGTTATGAGACAGATCCAATCTTTCCAAGCTTAAAATTTTGCTGACTGAATCAGGAATTCGTCCTTGCAATCTATTATGGGCCAAGGACAGATTAACCAAGTCATTCAGGCCACTAATGGTGCTAGGAATACCACCAGATAACTCGTTGAAAGACAAGTCAATTGAGGTTACTACCACCAAGTTTCCTATTTCCTGGGGTATCACGCCACTTAAGAAATTTGATAACAAGTTAAACTTGAGGAGATCTTTGAGGCCTCCTATGGTTGGAGGTATGGTAGAATTTAATTCATTGTAATCAAGATTAAGGTATCTTAAAGAAGTAACATTCCCTAAGCATGCTGGCACTTGACCATAAAGCTTATTCTTGCTCAATGTGAGCTCCCCTAAACTGAGTAGATCACAGAAATCATCTGGGATTGGTCCATTCAACTTGTTACCTATAAGGCTCAACACCTGTAGATTCTTTAAACCTTTGATTGTGGTTGGAATGAACCCTGTTAATCCATTGTTATCCATATATAAGAATTGCAAATTACTAATATTGCCAATCTCTTTTGGGATGCTTCCCTTTATCCCAGAGTTGCTCGCATCCATTTGTTCAAGGCTAGAAGAGAAATTACCTACCGAGCCAGGAAGCAGGCTGCTGAATGAATTATTCTGAATCCACAGAACTCTTAGGCTCCTGCAGTTAGTCAAAGAAGTGAGGAAACTCATGTCTGAAGACTCAGAAGTGAAGTCATTTTCCCCGAGGTTTAAGAAGTCAAGAAACTTCAACTCCCCAAGGGAGTTGGGAATAGGACCAGTTAACTTGTTGGCAACCAAGCTTAAACGGCTAAGACTTGAGGCATTTGAAATGGAATCTGGTATAGGACCAGTGAGGTTGTTCTGTCCCAGCAAAATGGCTTCAAGGTTAGGTAGCCCTTGGCCCATGGTCGATGGGAGACTCCCAACGAGGTGATTTTCTCTAACTGAGAGGGTTATCAAGGTTGAGATATTGAAGATTGTTGTCGGAATATGACCTGTTAAGTGATTTGATCCAAGAACCAGGATCTCCAGATTCAAAAGATTGCCAATTTCTGAAGGTATTTCACCTGTCATAATATGCATACTAACATTAGAAAGTCCTTGAAAAAGACGCTACTCATCTGACAAAAAGACTCCATTGTTAAGCAACATTGAGATTCAGAAGTTTTGAAATATTCTTATTTGGCCAATAATATTTGATTAAGTTTTTTCCACTGTGATCAGAATGATTTCTGCAAGTACACTGCAGTTGATTGAAAGAAGGCGTGCCAACATCTTATGGTTCTGAATTCTGGTAACTCAACAATCTCATTAGGGTGCTTTCTTAAAGGCAAAACAGAGAGAGAAAAACTGAACTCTGTCTTTGTCCAAGAATTTCCTATGTTCATCATCAGTTATTTAATTGTGTACCAGAAGACAAAAATACCGTTGCTTCTTTAACCAACTGAGACCGTATTAATAATATAGTTGTTTCTTTGGTTATAAAGAAAATGAAATGTGTAGAATACCTGTTGACATGGTCTCATCCATATATAGCTCCATCAGTGAAGAACAATTGCCCAATTCGCGCGGAATGCTTCCGCCCAATTGGTTCTCCCCAAGATAAAGTCCTTGTACTGCAGGAAGGTTCGAGCATATCTCTGTTGGCAAATTACCGGTTAGGTTATTTTGTCCGAGATAAAGCCATTCCAAAGTGGATATGTTATAAATGAAAGAAGATATTGGGCCTTTGAGGCCAACTGCATCCAAGGTCAAGTACTCCAGATTAGGAAGGTTGCCAATCTCTGCTGGAATTTCACCTGCATAAAAATGTGGAGGGAAAATAGATGTATCATATGTCTCGTTCCCGTTGAAAGTACTTTGAAAATGTTTATGGGATACAAAAGTAGACAGGCTAGATACCTTTCAAGTTGTTGTCTCCAAGATACAGATCAACAAGCATAGACAAATTTCCTATCTGTTTTGGCACTGGTCCTGTAAATTGGTTAAATTGAAGCACCAGAGTTTGCAGCTGTGAGCATTGATCTATAGTTGAGGGAATCTGGCCATATAACTGGTTTGAATACGCAGAAAAATACTTGAGGTTCAACATGTGTCTGCACATATTTGCTGGAAGATTACCAGAGAGGTCATTATTAGTGAAATCGACTTTTTCCAGGGTCGAGATGTTGAAGATGCTAGCTGGTATGGAACCTGAAAGCTGGTTCTCTCTTAGCAGCAAAGCCTTCAGGTTATGAAGATAACCAATCTCCACAGGGATCATTCCTTCTAGTGAATTATACCTTAAATCCAAGGTCTCTAGCTTTGATATGTTAGACAGGGATGGTGGGATTGACCCCGTGAAGCTGCAATTTTCAAGAAGCAGTTCTTGAAGATTAGGCAATGCCCCAAACCATGACGGGATTTTCCCACTAAATCTATTGAAGCTAAAACTGATGAACCTCAGTCTTTTCAGCTTAGCCAACTCCTCTGGCAAATCTCCATGGAACTTATTGCCACTCAAGTCAAGAGAAACTAGAAAAGAGAGGTTTCCCAATTGTGGAGGAATAATGCCTGAAAGATCCATGTTGGAAACATTTAAGGCCGCAACTCTTAGGTGACGGGAACTGCAAGTGATCCCCTTCCAGCTACAAAGAGGAGTATCAGAAGACCAGTTTCTTGCCAAAACGTTGCCGGGCTCGTGCTCAAATTGTGATTTGAAAACGAACAGCGCAGACTGATCAGTTGTCATGTTGCGACTGTTTAAGGCTAAGCAAGAAACGAACAAGTGCATAGACCATAAAATGAAAAGAAGCAAGTTACTCCCATCCATTATTCCGTTGCATAGACCGACTATACAGTCCAGAGCCAAAGATGTCTTTTCAAATCTGGATGTTCTTGTACCACTTGGAATCAATGCTGTATATCATCTTCTATATCTGAAGAAAAATATTGACAGTCACACAATCAGGTACTGCTGTGTGAATGATCCCAGAAGTCATGCCGTGTGAAGCACAAACTTTGAAGCTGCAGGCAACCAATATTTAAGTTATCAATATATTCATTTTTATATCATGACCCTTTGAAATCAGTTCACTGTTGCTTTCAATGAACATTGTAGGCCTTTTCTTCTCTTTCTCTTTCATTTCGAGACAAGTTGACAATTAAAATCTTTGTTTAGTTGTACAAATCGACAGTGCTACTAATGGAACGAAAATGACTGAAAGCTAGATAAAACTGGTCCTGAAAGTCTGCCCATTATTTCAAAATTCAAATAAAGACAGAATTGTGTAACTGGATGCTAATTGGACATATCAGAATTCCCTATACATGGCATTGGTGGACTTGAAACTTGAAAGAGATCACAAATGGACGCAATAATCAAGGACCCCATCTATGCCCGATTTCTAGCTTTCTATCGGAAGGGGCTGGCCGATTTCAAGACGACTTGAAGTCTTTGTTCACACACACATATTTTTGCTTAAGTCTGTTGTTCACACAATAAGATACCAGATATACCAAAACTGTATGGTGAAGCTCCTATCTGCATCTATCAGCTCAGTTTTCCATCTTGCCATCATTTGGCTGAAAACTTCTTCCACTATTTTTCATAATTGTCTACATCATGATGGACATGAAGAAATCAAGCCGTTCTAAACAGCACTTAGTTTAATTATTCAGACAGTAAACTACATTGACACTCCCTGAAATTTAATTTAATTACAAATGAATTTCTAATTAGATGGAAAATTAAACTTGCCTTCCTTAAAACATTAAATGAAATTTAGTGAAATAACCAAAATAGATACTAGTTTATTTTCTATGCATCATCTCTCGCCTCTTTGTCATCGACAGTATCTTCACTTCAAAGTAACGGCGTACTCTTAAAGTTTGATTCGAAGGACATCTTAATCGAAAAAAAGATGCCGAATTACAAATAAAATTTTTGTGAAGAATATTTTTATATAAGACAGAATAAATATCAAGTGGAGTAATTATAATTTCCTGCAGCAATCCAAATGCTATTGTTGAATGAACCCATTCTCAATGGGGACATTCAGACTCTCCACAAATATGTAAGATTCAAGATTCTTGAATTCCAGACTGAGATGTTGAAATGAAATCCAATATTCATCATAAGCTTTGCCGTTTATTTGAATTCAGATCAATCTGGATAGCAACTCACAAGAAACTATTACATGCAACCTCATACAACTAGTATGTCTGAATTCAGATATTAATATCCATACTATGACTAACCATAACTGCTTCAGCACTGTCTGATGTTTCAGAAAAACCGAGAACAAATTATGAGCTTGAGCTTGTCATGCGGCCTGACAAGAACTGCTTTCTGATTTTCTGCAGAGTGGCCAGAGCATCTTTCATGCTAGTCCTCTCTTCAGGCAATTCAGCTGAGCAATCGAGAGCCAATTTCATAATCCACGATATGCAATCGACATTTTTATCAAACCTTTCTTCCTCAGGATTAAGCAAAGTCGCATCTATCAAACGACTCAGTGAATGGGGATATGCTTCATTTATCCAATCCCTCAGGCTCAAATCTCCAGTAAACAAATCATCAGTAGGCCTCTTTCTCGTGAACGTTTCCATCAACGTAATGCCAAAGCTGTAAACATCACAGTGTGTGGAAACTAGTCCTTCTGATCCATACTCTACACATACACAATAAAGATATTTAGAAGAATCAATTTCCCCATGTGCAGCTTGAGAAGGCCTTTTAAGAACTAGAAAAATATGCACGATAGATAACCGGGTTTGTGAGTATAAAGCAGGAAGCCTAACCTGGTGCAATGTACCCAAATGTCGCGAGAGTATTGGTTTGAAGCACACTGTCATCCGCATTTACAAGCTTCGCTATGCCAAAGTCACTTACATGAGCCACCATGCTATCATCTAGGAGGACATTGCTGGGCTTCAGATCACAATGTACAACCGGTGTTGTGTACCCATGGTGCAAATAGTCGATTGCGGATGCCACATCTATCATTATGCTTAACCTTTGTGAAAGATTTAACACTTCATTTTGAGAATGTAACCACTTCTCGAGGCTCCCATTTGGCATGTATTCAAGTATCAGGGCTCTAAAATCAAGGTTGGAGCAACTGCTGATGACTTTGGTCAGATTACGGTGTCGAAGGTTGCGTAGCACTTCACATTCTCTATTGAAACTCTTGAAAGCTCCTTCTATCTGCAAATTAAATACCTTCACAGCTACAACTGTCCCATCTGTGAAAATTCCTTTGTAAACAGAACCAAAGCTTCCAATGCCCAGCAAGTTGGTTTGACTAAAGCCATTGGTTGCTCTTTCAAGGTCATTGTAGCTAATCCTGTCCAGCGTTATGGCCGGAAACAAATCTATCTGATTTGGAACTTTACTCTTCCTTCGACGTTTTATGAGAAAAAAGGAAACTATCAGGGCCAAAACTGCAAACACAATGGCCAATGGTATCAGTACGACACGAAGAACCGCCCTCTGCCTTGATTTGTGATGGTTGTGGCGGTCAGAACGGCATGCTGTTACCTTAAACCTCGGAGGACCACAGAGAGCATCATTCGAAATAAAGGATTGGTAGTTGAAATGTGCAAAAGGCCCTCCATTAGGAATTTCTCCTGTCAGCTTGTTGAATGAAAGATTCAGATACTTGAGATATAGAAGTGCAACCATTGTTTTTGGGATGACGCCTGTGAGATTGTTATGGGATAGATCCAATCTTTCCAAACTTACAATTTCGCTGACTGAATCAGGAATCGGTCCTTGCAATCTATTCCAGGCCAAGGACAGATCGATCAAGCTAATAAGGCCACCAATGGTGGTAGGAATACCACCGGATAACTCATTCAAGGACAAGTCAATTGAGGTTACTGCCATCAAGTTTCCTATTTCCTGGGGTATCACGCCGCTGAAGAAATTGGAGAACATTTTAAACGTCAGGAGATTTCTGAGGCCTCCTATGGTCAGAGGTATGCTAGAATTCAATTCATTGCGGTCAAGCCTAAGATATCTTAAAGAAGTAACATTTCCTAAGCATGCTGGAACTGGACCATAAAGCTTATTCTTGCTCAATGTAAGCTCTCCTAAGCTGAGAAGATGACATATATCATCTGGGATTGGTCCACTCAATCTGTTACCTATAAGGCTCAACACCTGTAGATTCTTTAAACCTTTGATTGTGGTGGGAATGAACCCTGTAAATTCATTGTTGTCCAAATATAAGAATGCCAAGTTACTAATATTGCCAATTTCTTTCGGAATGCTTCCCTTGATTCCGCAGTTGCTCATGTCAATTTGTTCAAGGCTAGAAGAGAAATTACCTATTGAATCAGGAAGGTAACCGCTGAGGAAATTATTCGCAACCCACATAACCTTTAGTCGCATGCAGTTGGTCAAAGAGGTCACGAAACTCATGTCTGAAGACTCAGAAGTGAAGTCATTTATCGCGATGTTCAAAAATTCAAGGAACTTCAACTCTCCAAGGGAGTTGGGAACTACACCTGTTAGTCTGTTACCACCCAAGTCTAAACTGATTAGACTGGACGCATTTGAAATGGAACCTGGTATAGGACCAGTGAGATTGTTCCGTCCCAGATAAAGTTCTACAAGGTTAGGTAGCCCTTCGCCAACGCTTGATGGAAGACTGCCCATAATATGATTTCCATAAACAGAGAGGGTTGTCAAGGTTGACATATTGAAGATTGTACCCGGAATGTCTCCTGTTAACTGGTTCTTATCAAAAACCAGAATTTCCAGATTCAAAAGATTGCCAATTTCTGAAGGTATTTCACCTGCCATAAACAGAATATGAAGCTTTGAGCCAGGAGAATGACTCATTCCCATTATTTGATATTTATTCTATTGTGTCCCCAGAAGACCTAACTTTGCTGCTTTTACCGACAATATACTGAGACACCACTAATAACTTATGCGGTTATAAGAAAATGAAACGTACCTGTTAACATGTTTTCATCCATGTATATCTCCACCAGTGAAGAACAATTGCCCAATTGTCGTGGAATGTTGCCAGCCAGTTTATTCGCAGAAAGATAGAGTCCTTGTAATGCAGGAAGGCACAAGCATATCTCTGTTGGCAAATTACCTGTCAGGTTATTTTCATCAAGATAAAGTTCTTGCAGATTAGATATGTTATAAATGAAAGACGAGATTGGGGCCCTGATGCCGTCTGCAGACAAGCTCAAAATCTCCAGATTAGAAAGGTTGCCAAGCTCTGCTGGAATTTCACCTGCATAAAAATGTACATGGAACTGAATGTGTCATGGCGTTTATTTCCTGCCGAAACTAACTATAATACTCGATATGGAAGTAGAAAAGAAATGCAAACTAAATACCTTTCAAGTTGTTGTTGTTCCCAAGATACAGAATTAGTAGCATAGATAAGTTGCCAATCTGCTTTGGTACTGGTCCAGTAAATTGGTTATATTCAAACGCCAGCGTTTGCAGCTTTGAGCATTCATCTATAGTTGATGGAATGCGACCATTTAACTGGTTAAAAGCCACAGAAAAAGACTTGAGGTTCGGCATGTGTCTGCACATATTTGCCGGAAGATTACCAGAGAGGCTATTGGAAGTGAAAGCGACTGCTTCCAAGGTCGAGATGTTGAAGATGCTAGCTGGAATAGGCCCTGAGAGTTTGTTCTCTCCTAAAAATAAACGCTTCAGGTTATGAAGATCTCCAATTTCTGCAGGGATCATCGATTCTAGCATATTAGACTTTAAATTCAAAGTCACTAGCTTTGATATGTTAGACAGGGATGGTGGGATTGACCCTGTGAAACTGCAATTTTCAAGAAGCAGTTCTCGAAGATTAGACAATGCCCCAAACCATGAGGGGAATTTCCCACTAAATCTGTTGAAGCTAAAACTGATGAACCTCAGTCTTTTCAGCTTAGCCAACTCCTCTGGCAAATCTCCGTGGAACTTATTGCCACTCAAGTCAAGAGAAACTAGAAAAGATAGATTTCCCAGTTCTGGAGGAATGATGCCCATAAGATCCATGTTGGAGACATTGATTGCCCCAACTCTTAGGTGACGGGAACTGCAAGTGATCCCGGTCCAGCTACAAACAGGAGTATCAGAAGACCAGTTTCTTGCCAAAACATTGCCACGCTCCTGCTCAAATTGTGATTTGAAAACGAGCAGTGCAGATTGATCAGTCGTGATGCTGAGTCTGTTTAAGGCTAAGCAAGACATAAACAGGTACATAGACGATAAAATGAACAGAAGCAAGTTACTTCTATCCATCATTCCCTTTATATAATCCAGAGCCAAAGATGTATCTTCAAAACTTTGTAGCTGCAGGCAACCAGCAGAACCAGACTTAAGTTATTTATACTCATTTTCATGTCATAGGCACCTCTGATAATCAGCGCGTGAGATAAATATACCGGAATTCTAAAGTTTTTCTTAACCATTGCTCACGCCTGTGTTCGGGTTCAATGAACATCGTGGGGTCACGTCATGAGTCTTTCGCTTCCATTTCTACATAAGTTGATAATTGAAACCATGTTTAGCTGTCAAATCAGCAGTATTCATAATCCCACTATCAACATAACGGAAGAAAGATGACACCGATAAACAGAGAATTGTGTTGGATGTTAATTGGATATATCTGATGATCCAGGATCTCCGTGGTCTTCACGGGCAAAACAACTCAAGTCTTGCACTTATATGCCACCAAGTTTTCATGTCAATGGTGGACTTAGAAAGTTGGCACATGGAAAAAGTAGAGCCCAATCTACTGTCAATTTCAAGCCTTCAGGGCTTGCCCTCTTGTTTGCCAGAGTCTATCAAGATGACTTAAAGCCGCCATGCACGTGTTAACCCGCCGCTTACTCAAGAACTGTATGATTAAGCTTCTCCCTTCATACGCCTCAGGACAAATAGTCTTTCTAGCTCAATTTCCCTTCTTTCGCTGATTCTTGATTGTCGACAATCATCAGGTAGAAATCAAGCTATTGTTTCAAATGTGCAGTAAAACGTTTATATTTCGTCCTTGTTCTTGTAAAAGTTTCCATCAGCATTATGCCATAGCTCAACGCATCAGAACTCGTCGATCCGGACCTCCTCCCATTCCATACGCTGTAGTTGATTTTCAGCCATTTGCGACTGTCTACTGCATGAAATCAGTGGATGAAGTTCTTGGTGAGGAGTTGGGTGGGTAGGGGTTAACTTTTAGTAAATTTATTTTTTTAATATTTATTTTTTTTATAATTTGTATTTATTTTAAGTGTTTAGAAGAAAAAAAGAAATTAATTTAAATTCTTGAAGCTTAAAATAATTAAAGAAAGTATTTTAAATACTTATAATGAATTTAATTTTAAATATTTTTATATAATAAATAATAATATATTATTGTAATAATTAATTAATATTTATATTCATATACATTTTTAAAATTGGAAAATGAACTTTAGTAAATGAATTTAATTAACTTTTAAATTTAAAAATAAAATATGATATACTTTTATTGTATTTTGATATCTAAAAAAATATATTTAAAAAATAATTATTTATTTTTTGAAAGGGTAATTTTTTAAGATCCAGAAAGTTATTTTAATCAAATAAATTTCAAAAAAGAATTTTTCTTTCAAATATTGGAATGTTTTCGATCATTTATTGATCAAGGCCGACAATCATTGACTAACATCACGGGACTAACACATGCATTTGGCCCTTAATACTTAGATACAAGACTTAGTAGTCCATAATTTTAAAATTTATAAAAAATTTAAAATTTTAAAACTAAAAATGTCAACCCATAAAGTGATACTAAAAATGAAAATCACCTTATCTAGTGGGATAAAAATACAATTTTTTCGAGCACAATTCGAAATGAAGATAATATGTAAAATTGGAGGAAGGGAGGGAGAGAGAGAGAGAGAGAGAGGTGGTGAAGTTGTGGGGCAGCGGAGATTTTGGGAGCGAAATGGTGTGATTAATCCTGGATCAGATCCTCCTATTTTCAGTGAAACTCCACGACCACCTGCACGTTTTAGCTTCCAATTGGTGAAATGGCCTTCTGCAGATTGTTTTCTAAATATAATGAGATTTTTTATGTGGTTTCTATATTTCAGGTTCAAAATTTGATTGCGGACCAGAGATTGATGTATCTCAAGTATTAAGAGAAGTTAATCGGGGCACCAGCCATGGTTTCAGAGATCATTCAAGAAATTCGGAGACTGTAATTTGCAGATAATGACTTTGCAGATTCGAACGCAAAGTCAAATGGGTCTGCGCTTAATGGGGCATTAATAGAGAATAATGCGGCAAAAATGGTGGGGGCAGACCAATCGTCGTCTTGTTCGATTGATATCAACTGCACCGACCCGGAGGCCGATGATCAGAACATCTGTAGAATATGCCTTTTGAGTGCAAAGGAAGCTGATGAGAATGCAGCTGAGTTGATTGAGCTCGGCTGTGGCTGTAAAGGTGAGCTTGGACTTGCCCATGTCCGTTGCGCCGAAGCTTGGTTTAGATCGAAAGGGAATAGGTAATTTTGTTTCTGAATTTTCTAATTTCTGGTTACAGCCTTGTTTGGTTGATTGCTCTATCGTCGTTGGATTTTTTTTGTTTTGTTTTGGTTCTGATAATTATGCCGATTTTCCAGGGTTTTCTTTTTTCCCCTTCTCTGTCTTAAGTTGGTGATCCAGATTGATGTTTTTTCATCTTCCCAACCCCAAATTCTGCACTACTTTTTAACCGAATTTGAAAATTATTTGTCCAGAAAGTCAATATTTGAAATTGACTTGAGAAAAAGAAGACTCTTTTTTTCTTTTTTCTCTGGACATGCATATTTTGAGGTTAGGAGATTAGGAAATGTAAGGTTAATGGAGTATGCTTTCGAGTATCGTAATTGTCACATTCTTGGCTTGATTGATGAATACCTGGAAAAGAGGAACTGCTTGAAACAATTACAAGATAGTTTCTGTGCTTTGATGAAAACATACGCCGTGGGTATGAACTTCAATGTTTTTGGCAGCTTTTGATTGTGGGAGGATTGAAGATTTGAACTTTCATGGCAGTGAATTCTTTTTGGTTGGATTGCATATGACTTTGACTGGTGGAGTTGGATTTCCATGATCAGTAAATTGATATTCAGAATATACAATCCTGTTTAATCCTTCATAGTTCCACTCTGAGGCCTTCATTTTTGGCTCAAAGCAAGAAAACATATCTTCAATCAAAGACTTGCATTGCTCTAATTTCTGTCCTAGAAGATTAGCCCAAAGTTTATGAGTTTCTGACTTCAAGAAAAAAATCTAGTTCTTCTTCTCCCATGTTGCTTTTATAACCAAAATCTTAATAATTTCTGATGCAGGGTGCTTATATCATGCTTGTTAACGTTAGCATGCCCTTTAGCATCTGGTAAACTAGTGTCTGAAATTGCTGGTATATGTTAGAATATGCAGACTCATTCATTTAAACGAAATCAGATTGTGCATGTGGAAGTTAATCATTTGCTACTATGATATCTCTGTACTCAGCTTGTAAGCTTTTGGCAAGTGGGA
Organism: Sesamum alatum; assembly: GCA_034509735.1. Lineage (NCBI taxonomy): Eukaryota > Viridiplantae > Streptophyta > Magnoliopsida > Lamiales > Pedaliaceae > Sesamum > Sesamum alatum. The sequence goes on from JACGWO010000001.1 coordinate 56,843,352, forward strand.
GTAGTAAAATTCCAGTGTATGCTGTAATATTCAGCTTGATTGAACTAGTTCATATTTGAGATTGAGATCATTCATCATCATCATCTCGGGCAATATATGATGATCATGATATGCTCCGTTTTTGTGGTTGTAGATTGTGCGAGATCTGTGGGGACACTGCAAAGAATATCAGAGATGGTGTTAGTGATAACGGATTCATGGAAGAGTGGGCTGAGAGGAGAGCAGGTGTCAGTCGTATTGGCGTATTTGATGGCAGCGGCACAGGTTGTATGGGAGCACAACGACTATGTAACTTGATAATGGCATGTCTGGTTCTAGCATTTGTTCTTCCCTGGTTTTTCCGTGTAAATATCTTTTAATTCACGAAACAGAACATCAAAAGCCAAGAGTCCATTTTTGACCGTTTGAGTAGGTAGCCTCACTACTCAGTATTTTGGAAAATGTGATCAATGTCTGCATAATCTTCTGTATGTTTCGTTGTTTGAGTGAGTAGCTTTGTTCAAAGTTTCAGCGAACAGCAAAAGCGTAATTTAAACCGTAGATTTGTCCACTGGAACCCATTAGTAGACTGATTGCAGCTGCAGATGCCTCAGAGCAGTCATTTTATACAGAGATTGAAGGAAACATGATCAGTATAAACTTTAGTCTGCTCATTTACAACGTATCTGAATAAAATTAAAATACAACAACAAATAATCAGATTTTAGTTGGTCGAAAGTTGAGACGATGATAAGCATTTAACTATATGGCAGTAAACAACAATCCGTTGTAGTCTAGTTGGTTAGGATACTCGGCTCTCACCCGAGAGACCCGGGTTCAAGTCCCGGCAACGGAAGTTCTTTATTTTTTTACACTTGAAACTTTTTCTGAGGGTCATAGTGGTCGTTCACATTAAAGCCCTAGCTTGAAGCCTTGAACTCCTCCAATGAACCCAGTTACCCATATGCAATATTCTGGATTATAACTCTATGAAAACATTCGACTCGCTCCAAAATCCGTTGATCCAGCTTTCATGTATACGACTTTTGATGATTGAAGGCTTAAACTTTTCTGTTTTCTATGGTTTTCAACCTATTCTTTTCCCTTTTCTTTTTTGGGTTTCAACTATACTCTTACGCTCTCACATGAGCCATTCAAGATTGCTAATGCGTCCTTATGATGAATTACCGTGATGCACTCTGAGGATTGCTTCTTCGCCTTTTCAAACACGCAATGGAGACTGAAATTATATGTTTCCAGCCAAGAGCCACAATCTGCTCCATATAACTTAATTATGTTTCAATCAAGAAAACAACGAATACACGAATTAAGAAGAAATAACAATCGAACATTGTCAATCGTTGAACTATTCAAGTGGGCTTCCATTCGATGGAGAAGCCTTGTATAATGAGCTAATTAGGAGCTCCACAAGCTCACTCTTTTTCAGTTTTGAATAACCCCTGATCCCTTTAGATTTCGCAACTTCTTTCAATTCAACAAGTTTCATTCCCTCAAACTTAATCTCCGGTTGCTGATCATTGTCGTCATCCGTTGCCAGCAACGTCTCATTCTCTGGCTGAGCTTCCTCTCTCTGGATTGGAGTGGGTGTTTCAGGCGACGTTTCACTTTTCTGCTCAGTTTCATCTCTTCCGCTTGATAGAGCTGGTATGGGGGACCTTCTTGTAAAACTTGATGGAGGCCTTGTTGATCTCAACCCCATTGTTGATGAATGTTCCATTCTCTCCTCTTCCTTTGATGAATCTTTTCGCAAGGAAGGCAATTTACCCCCTTTCTTGCCCAAAGTTTTTGCTGTCAGACATCAAAAGATTTAAGTTTAGACTGATAAAGATTGCAAGAATCCACAATACTAACTGCAGTTTAGTTGACACTGTTGCATTTAAACAGACATGTAAGATTTACGTGTAACTATATCATCACCAATGTCGTTGTCAATAGGCAACAATATGGAATAAGACCTATTATCAATAATAGGTTAACAAAACCGATAATGATCTCTTTGCTCCTTCAAAGCACATACTTAATAAGGTAATAATTTTCTTGCACTATTGGAACTTTTAGTGTATTGAAATGTAGCAGGAGATAATTTCATCTATAAAATGGCAAGATACGGCATAATTCTGTTATCTGTCTAACCTTTTCCTCGTGTCCTCGATTGGTGAAGAACTTCCAAAATTGATTCAGCCGAGGGTGTATCTTCAGCAACCTTTGAATTTCTTTTCTTGGAATTCAGAGTCTCCCCTTTAGAGATTGAAGACTGTATTCGCTTAAAGAGAGCTAGGATCTCTTCCTTGTTGGGCGACAAAGACGATCTACCATCAAACGATTGAGGATTATCCTCCTGCGCCTCTGCCTTAGGCGCCCTTCCTGGGGAGTAATTCTTCTGAGGTCTTTCTCTGTTTCCATCAGCTCTAATGCTCGGAACGGAGAACCTATTTGCTATTTCTGCCAAATTGAACAAGCTGCATCAAGAAATGATACCTCAGTTTGATGTTGGCAAAGGCTAACAACTGATCTAAGGTAGAGAGGTTCACAAGTTTTACTTGGGTCCCTAAACACCAAAACAACTGATCACTGGAAAACAGTAGGCTGATGAAAATGCAAATGAACACAAGTGTGTGTGTGTGTGTGGGGGGCGTCAATATCCCATCCTGAATTTCATGTACCATTATGGATAATTGTTAACTTCATTAATACCAAGTGTTCAAGATTGATCTCCCTCTGACTACATGAGATAGTTTGAGACATGTGCATTTATCCTATCCTGCATTTTTATCCAGAGGAAACGACCCCTAACAGGATTTAAGAGAAGTTGTGAATTTTCAAAATCATCATTCAGGAGGGTTCTCTTCGGATTGAATTGAGCCAACAAATAATCTATATAGCAAAAGCAAATGTGCGAACACACAAAAAGGAAAACTCGAGATGAATTAAGTACAGGCAAGATTATAGAATATTCAAGAATTAAAGATGTAATTGAAGCAGAAGGATAAAGCTTATACCTTTTACAGAGAAAATTGGTGTTGGGAATTTGGGTGTGGTGGAGGCAGAAAACGATGGTAAGTGAAGAAGGGAGTGCGGGGAGAGAACAGACCCTCCTCCCATATTTTCTTGGAAAGCCTTTAGATTATGCTCTGCCGGACATAGACATGGACATGAATAACTGGAAAAATAACGACCTGCCCTGCTGTAACTCTAAAACCATGTGCACCACAAAGCGGAAGCTCTCTCTACGTGGGTATATCCTGTCCAGAACCCCACTCTTCTCACGCTCCGAGGAAGCGCGTGTTCACGCGTTATCTCGACATTTTTAGGGTTTCTTTTGTTAGTGTCCCACTGTCCCGTCACCTATTAGGGCCCACATCGGCGATAGAGATAGACCGACCGATGTTTTCGGCAAAGAAAACGCTTTTTGAGTTTTGATCATTATTAGACTAAGTAAAGGTTTAGAACGTACAAAATGTCCTCTTTTTTCCTTGTCCATTTTTAAATCAAGATTCTTTTGCTTTAATTTTACAGTAGTTGTAATTGAAATTTAATTTATAGTGATTTTCGTAATTCTAAGACTCCCGACGGATTGTCGTTGGTATTGGGATTTGGTTGTTGGACTTGGTACCATGGTGGTTCCTTCCTTAATCTCTCCATCAATACTCCCATGTTGACAGACACTTCTTCAACATGTTGACAGAGTTCTTGAAGCAATAAATCTTAATCGCTGTCGTGATTTAGTTTCTTGTTGTTTTCAGTTATAATCATAATCAGGGAATCATATCTATGAGCAAGTAATCATATCCGTTGTCTTTTTATGATTGAGACACGTTGATGAAGAATTATAAGAAATTGGGAATTTGATTTCCGGAACCTACGGCATGATCTGTGAACATGGACCACCACATGATCGATCATCTGATCACAATAATCCGATGACTTGTCAGTGACCTGTTGTTGGTCCAGAGCACTAACCATGTCTGCTATGTGCCCAAATGATGAAGAGGAAAACATGACTGAAGAGAAAAGAATACGGCGGTGGGAGGGGACACTTAAAAAAATGTAATTAGGATTAACTATGGAAGCAGAGACATAAAATATGATTTCTTGGACAGGGAAAGTTATTCCTCGAGCTCTGTTCATGTCTATCACTGTAAAGCATATTCAAGTAATCTAAGTCTTGAACAAAAAACTTGTACATCTAACACACAATTCCACCAGAGATGCAATCATACTTCATTTCATTACTACATTGGTCCTCTCTGTTGTGGGGATGAAGGGAAGAGTTGTATGGAATTTCTTCAACCACAAGCATACACCAATTCAAGTTACAAATCCATGTTGTGATCATTGTCTGAAGAGTGTTCTTTCATCTTCAACAAGCTATTGGGAGAATAAGTTCTTTTCCATTTGATCATATAAGGAATTTCCAGCACCAGACTTTACAATGCAGTGATTAGACCAAGCAATGCATTAGAAATTGATAATGAATGGTTATCTAAAACCAATCCAATGAAGTAGATACCCTGCCCGATCATCTCCAGTCATAGGCATAACACAGGAACACTAAAGACTCATGAACAAGTCTATTTAACTCGGCCACCGGGTGATGATCGGTGTCAATAGGATGCAAAACATCAGAATCCTTATCCATGTGATCATCTCAGTAGATCAAGATTCAAGAACTCGTACTCATCCAACAATGCCACTTATTTTGAATGCCCTCAATATGCTTTCCTCTCAAGTCAAACAAAGATAATCGGATATTATGTCTAACAAGGCCTCAAACAAAATGTGAACACACTTATTGCACAAGGTGAAATTATAACATAACGTATTCAGAAATTCAAGGAACCATGGATGCCTCTCAAAGGAATAAATACACAAACCAAGTTCCAAGAAGAATAAATCAAAGGCTGAATCTGAGGGAAGTGCAAAAAAGCAAAATTTCTTACATCACAGCAGAAATAAAGATAAAGAGAAATAAAGATAAAGAGGGATAATACTAAAGGAAACCCCAGGCCAGACATTTGTTGGCTCAATGGCAAGATCATACACCCCAACAACATAAGTAAAATACAGACCACAGATCAATCAACAGAGCTTTCTTGCTTGCTCTAGCAATATTTATAGGAAAGTAGTCAAAAGAATCACACACAAAAAGAATCTCCTTTTTCGGTCACCCTTCTCTTTCTAAAACTCTTTTAAATAACTATTAGAACAAATCTCATCTTTAATGGCTGAATTCCCCTAAGCTAATTAAAAAACAAATGATTTTTTCGTTTCAAATTTATTTACAACATTTAGATAAAAGAACCAAGAAAACGATGAGAAAGACAATAGAAGAAAGCCCAATTGCAACACCAAGAACAACCTTACTTGGTCCGCTGTGATGCTTCTTTTCCTCCACATTGCTATAATCTTCATCATCTGAACTGTCACTTGAATCATCAAAGGATGAATCCTTAGCCGGTGGTGGCGACATAGGCAGCCCATGTCTATCACAAGGTGCAATACCGAGCTTCACTTTTGACCCCAAAGTTGAGCGGTTGTAACAAAGATTGGAATTTTCACCCACCTTAAACACTTGCAATCCTTTTATAAATGTTGCATTGAAAGGCAGAACCCCATGAAAGTTGTTACTCGCTAGATTTAGGTACTTCAACTTCTTCATGTCTCTTATGAAATTGGGGATCGTCCCATTGAGCTGATTAGAACCCAGATCAAGGTGCATTAACCCTGGCAATGCAGCTAAAGAGTCAGGGATCGGCCCGGATAATGAGTTTGAAGCCAAAGAGAGATTCTGCAAAGAAGTCAAGTCTCCGATGGTAGTCGGAATTGTCTCGTTGAGGGAATTAGACGAGAGATTCAAGTGAGCAAGATTTTCAAGGCGAGTCAGTGAAAGGGGTATCTTTCCTTTCAGATGATTTCCTGATAAATCAACAAAAGTAAGATTGGGATGCCAATGTTTAGGGAGATAGCCGGAGAGATTGGTTTGTGAAAGAGTAACGGAATGCAAGAATTTCATGCCGCTGAGTATAATACTAGGACCACTGGCAGTAATGCTGACTCGCGAGACAGTTAATTCAGTCACATTCTGCAGCCTGCTGAGCCAAACCCCAGTGAGTTTCTTGAGGCTGTTAATGCAAGTGAAAGAATGGAGATTGGAAGCGAGGTCGGAGGGGAAGCGAATGGGGGAAATGGGGCAGTTGACGAAGTTTAGGGAGGTGAGAGTGGAAAGGGACTTGAGAGCGGTGAGGGATAGAGCGACGTCGTCGGAGCAGTTGGAGAGTGTGAGGGAGACGAGGTGGCGGAAGGGGGTGGAGGAGTCACAAGCGGTGGTGGAGGGCCGGGACGGAGAAGAGGAAGAGCAGGGGTCTTTGGAGGTGGGAATGTTAAGTGACTGGAGTGCTCTGAGTTGTTTAGGGTCAAGGGTAGAAGAAGAAACAGGGGAAGAGGGAGTTGTGGCTGATGGAGGAGATGGTGAAGGGGAGACGGCGGCGGCGGCGGCGGCGCTGTTAGTAGGGGGTAGGAGGAGGAGGAGGAGGAGACAGATGAGAAGGAGAGAAGGATCTGGTGCCATTGTGGGCATAGTGATGGAGGATTGAGTATTGAAGTTTGCAGGAGATAAAGAATAGTGTGTGAAGTTTTATGAGTAAAGAGGAAGAGGCAGAGGGGAAAGGAGTGACAGTTGGTGGGATATATTAATACCCTTGGATTTGGCTATATTTACACAACCTGCTAACTACCTTAGATTAGATTGTGAGATCAGATATATAATAAAGACCTCTTTCATTTCCTGATTATTAATAAGAACAAAAATAGATTAGATTTATTAGAAACTACTTAGGGGCATATATAAATAGGTGAGTTAGCCATATTTAGTGTTCTAGACCACCTTTTTTAATTTAAAGGATTTTTACCTAAATAGGTCATATCCTGTAGAAATTGATTTTTATAAATATTAAGGTTAAATGCAGTTAGCATCTTTGAATTATTCACATTACTTTTTTAAAGTATTAGAAACCTCCGAAAGTCACCCGAATTTTAATTTTTAAATTTGAAAAGCCCATTTTACCCTTATAAAAATTACTTTCTGAAAACAAAATAAAGGAATTTATAAAATGCCAAAATTACCTTTTGACGAAGCTTTGTCTAATCTAGTTTCACTTATTCATCTAGCTCTTTTTATTTTCATAATCATAAAGTATTTCGAACTCATTTTATTTTAATTTTACTTGTTTAGCAAATCAAATTAAATATAAATTTATACATGCATGTATATTTATATATTTACTTAAAAAAATTCACAATCAACAAAGATTGAAGAGTCATTTTGGCTTTTTGAAAATCCCTTTAATTATTTTTTTTTCAGAAAGCAATTTTTGTAAAGATAAAATGGACATTTCAAACTTAAAAATTAAAGGTCATGATGTTTTTTTAATGTTTAATACTTTAATGGGTAATTGATGTAGGGTGAGTACTTTAGGAATGATAACTGTATTATTAATTTATTAATTAATTATTCTAGATTGAGAATAGTTAATAAGTATAAATTATTGATTTAAATATATTTACTTATTAGCTAATATCTTTTATATAATTATAATAACATATTCATATTCCTGCAACAAAAGAAAAGGAAACGCAAAAAGCAATCGGAAAATAAGACTGCAAGTCAATGAGTCAAATGCAAGTTCCAAGACCAAAGTTTGAAGTTATGCTCTGTTAGTTAAATTAAATTATTAATAGTATTAGTAGTGAGGGTTAAAGCGGATTTGGAATATACTAAAGTAAAACGTAAAAGCAATCCCTGCAGCAGTGAAAGGTTCAAAACCCGATATTTATATAGCTGGATACAGGTGTGTGCCTTCTCTCATTGTACGTCTATGTCGGAACGCTTCATCATCATTATGTATTTATAAAATTATAAATTCACCACAAAGAAATCATCATAATATTTATTATACTGTTTCATTAATATTAATTAAAAATATTCCTCCAATAACATTATGATAAAATTAATTCCAAACACACTTCTTGGCCATTTGATCATTACTCTAACCGAATTTTGAGAAGAAAAAAAAAGCAATTCGTTGACTTTGGATTCACGCAATGTATAATGGGTTTGACCCCAGCAGAAGAGCATCATCATAATCATAGATGGTCTTTAAATGGACATTCCTTACAAAATCAAGATCCAAAATTTCAGTCTAGTCTTGATGCATTATCATTACAGACATGTCCATAATCGAAAGTGGAACCTGAAAAGCTATGAAACGTTAAGAGCATGCAATCGCAATGGGCTTTGTTGTACCTTCTTCTGTATACTCAACAATCATTGGCAATGCAGCTCTGAGCAACTGATGAAGCATCATATGTGCTGACGAAGGGATCGATCTTCCACCCAAAAAAGAGAGAAAACAGATGCTAAAAGAATCGACCACAGCACAACACTGGTTGGAGTCCGATCTTGTCGGCCCAGGAGACCGTTTAGGAATGGGAAGAGGTGCAGCATCACCCAGAAAGCAAAGAAAACCTTGCCGAACAACAACGGCCCCCACGACTCGTACCCACTGTTGAGGGCATCAGAAAAACCTTCTACAACGCCCACCAAGTTGACTACAACAATAGTTGTCGGCGGGATCAAGATCGTTGTGCATTTCAAAATGTAGGGCTTGCCAAATTCTGTGTCCCCTGCTGCTTTGGCAGTCACGGTGAAGTTGGTGTCCAACCTGGCAAGCATTCTCAAGAATCCTTGGAAGACTGCAAAGAGATGGACCGACACGCCGCCTATAACCCAAAACTGCTCGTTACGCCACAAGGCCTCGATGCTTACCCCGCTCCATCTAAGCTCAAGCACGCTCGTCACAATGATAGAGAGGAAGAGCCCAAGCAACAAAACGCTTGCGAGGTTGGAAAGCTACACCAAGGAAAATAAGCACGAGCAAGATTTTGAATGAGTTTTACATATGGTCATTCGATGCCAGGACGAAAGGCAAAAAGAATTACCGTTGGTATGATGAATTTCCCAGTTAGAAAGCATATAGCAGGCAGTGAGCAATAGGCAACCAGCGGGAGAGATGTGAAAGGATAGACGATTGTGTTGATGTATGCAAGGCGTTGGGGCCATTTGAGGCGGCCACCTCCGAATCCATACCACAGTGGACAGTGTCTACTCAAGAAAATTTCCACCGACCCCAATGCCCATCTGTGTATTTGGTGCAGCCTGTCAGACAAGTTGATTGGCGCTCATCCTTTGAATGCAGGCCTTAAAGGCATGCAGTAGATTGATCACCATCCACGGCAGTGCATTTTCAACCCCGTCAAGATATCCTCTGTAACTGAGCCATATATCCATCCGATCTACAAATCAAATTTGAGCAACTTTAAAATAAGAGAAATAGGTTGTTATGCAACATGAGAAAGAATTATAAGTTCCTAGAAGCATTGCATTCTTCATATAAGAAGTTACAGCCTAAAGTTAGAAAAGAAAGAAGCTGGGAGGGATATGGAAAACAAGAAGCAGCTTTCTGACCTCTTTACCCCATGCAGTCTTTTCTTCATACCCACAGCTGATGACATGAATTGCTTCTATCATTAGTGTTGACGGATTGGTCAGGAAGTCCTCCATTTTCCATCATCGTCGACTCAATAAAGACAGAAGATAAGCCAAAGGTTTTCTCAAAGCTCATCTGAGAGATGAGTAATGACCTCTCATGCTCATCATAACCTACAGGAGTGACCATATAGATACACTTCAGTTTTTAAGGATTCTGAATTTGACACACCATAATTTTAGTATACCAAAATGCAAGAGACTTACTGTCAATCTCCCTAAGGTTAACGATGGCAGCGTTTAGGTCTTCTCTCTTCGCATCACAATAAACCTCTGAGAGATCCTTTTCTTTTGTGGGCTTCATGCCACGACAGCAACACCATGAGAAAGATGAAGAAGTCTTGGGTAGACTGGGAAGAGATGAAGGTCCATAGCCGTAAAGGGCTTGTCTATTGAAAACACACCCTGTTCCAGCATAAACAGGTCCTTGGAATGCCATCCAACCCTTTCATGTTAACCTGAAATCACCATGGTACTAATTATATGTGATGCCAAACCTTAATCTTGAGATTTTAGTATTCTGCAAGGGGTTAAAAATTGTGATTCTAGACTGAGTAGTTCAAGGAATCTTACATCGAAGAAAACTGTGTTGCGGTTGGCATATCGGTCGCTCTTATCAATGCCATCAAAACTTTGAGGGAACTGCACATAACAAACATCTCGACCTACTTGAGGATCCATCAAGAAACATATAGCTTCACGAATAGCCTTGCTATTGTTAACGTAGTGATCACAATCCAGGTTGAGGATAAATGGTGCATTTGTGAGAACAGCAGATACTCGTACCTGAAAGAAAATAATCATTATCTGTGATGGTCACGAGATATATAATAAAAGAAAAATGAAACCTTGTCATAGAGCACAAGAAATAAGCATACCAAAGCATTCTCGGCACCAGCCTTCTTATGGTGTTGATAGCCAGGCCTCTTCTCTCTTGACACGTATACCAGCCTAGGAAGCTCATTACCCTCTATATCATGTGCACCAGTATTGCCTAAAAACACCTGAACAAGAAAAGAAAAAGGTCGTGCCAATAAGTAATCATTTACGAACATTTCTCAAGAGAACTTCGACGAAGAACTATAAAGAACAGGGCAAGAGACAAGAAAGTGACACTGGTGCATAGGTAAGCAAGCATATTGAGTGCAAAAACCAGAATGCATCAGAACCTGAATCATGCCAGGATGGTCACGTGAGTTGTTTCCAGGCCAAGGTGTTCCGTCTGCCATGGTCCAGCCCTCATCTGGTGTTTTCCGGGCCTTTGCTACCAAAGCGTTAATCCGCACTTTATACTCTTCATAATCCCTCTGTAACCTCAAATGCCATCAGTAAATGGACTTGATTTCAGCATATATCTAAACATTATCAGCTAGAAATTATCACGTTGTAGACAGATACACTTACTTTCATTGCTCTGCGTTCCTTGACAAAAGACGGTTGTATTTTATCCTTCAAGTAATCAAACTTCAGTGAGAAGTAAAACTCAGGGGCACGTGGTTCAATGGAGAACTTCTTGCAGAAAGGCACCCATTTCCTTGCAAAATCAGCAGTTTCGGCAAAGAGACTCTAAGGTAAGCATGGCTGCGCCATCATCAGATACATAGCAAGAGACTTTATCAACTGGATAATCCACAGCAAGGATTGAAAGAACAGTATTTGCAGTTATCAAAGGAGGTTCTTTCAGTGGGTCAACTGTACTGACAAAAAAAATCGACTGCAGCAAGCCCAGAGGGCTCTCCCTCTCGCTCATACCTGACATATCAAAATATAAGAAAATCAAAGGCTAACAAATTTAATATCCATGTATTTTCGTAACACTTTCACCACACAAGACAAGAACTTGCTTACGGCCTTTTATGAAGTGTGCAAAGATTGCACCGTCACATTTTGTTCCCATGGTTGCACATAAACATCAAGAGTATAAGATCAAAGTGAACAAACCTCGCAGATAACCTGTCAATATATGTCACTCTGTTTACAGGAGACCACTTAGGGAACTGATCCAGCACCCAGGAGAAAGCGAACCAGATCTCACAAACGACAGAAGTTAGCCACAGACCAAATGCACTATCAACGGGATGTGTTACACGATAATGGAAGAAAAGGGCCAGAATAATCAGTCTCATAATGATCACAGTTCTGTATGGTGTAAGCTCGTACTTGGGTAGAGGAACGACTCTGGACAGTGGCTGTGCAGCCTCAGCTGACCTACACAAGTTGGTGATTTTACATCCACATCAAGTAGGATAAATCCAAAATCAAACAAGATGATTCCAATCAATAGTAATGGAATAAGCAAATTAGTCAACAGATAGCTCTTCTGAAAAGACACTGGTTGATTGCTATTAGATATTGGTCCTCTAAATGTCTACATACACCCAAAATAAAAGGCAAATAAGAAGAGAGTTTCTAAATATGTTTTGCTCTCTGAATCTGGATAAAATATATGAAGTGAACTCTATATACCTCTCGGATTATGAACATCCACAATTATAACGGAAAGAACAATCTTTGAAGAACCAACATGTCTAAAACTCTTCATATTGATGTCTTCATTCTTTTTTCTAGAGATCATCCTAATTTCAGTTTTCAGTATACTTACTCTGGTTTTTCTTCCATCTGCTGCTCAGGTGGAATTTCCGCTTCTTTTTTTTCCTTTGTCGCAGCTCGCTTCTTCTTTTTTTTCTTTTCTTTCCAGCTTTCCAGCCTATGCTTCCATATTGGATTTCCAGATTCGTTGATGTATTCTTCAAAATAAGAAGAGAGTATATAGTCAAATTTGTTTGCAATAGAAGTAGATAAGTCTTCTTTGATTGTCATACTTCTGCTTACTCACCACTGTCGACTGTAGAAACAGAACTAACATTTCTAGCATGAACTCCAGAATCCTGCAACAATGCAGGCCAACACGGATACCATGTCTGTCAGTCTTAAATGTGGGAGTTCAGGAAATTATAATAAATACTGATGTACATAGTTTTCACATCGAAAAGTTGAACAGCGACTTCAGAACTTCACTCCAAAACCACATGCACATGATTATGGACATTCACCTTCATCTAAAATGCTATCAACAAGGATCATACCTTAGCAGTATCCAGATGTGATGCCACCTGCGTATGATCCCCAGATGCTTCAGCTACCGCTGTGTCATCTGTTAATTTATTGTGAAACAGTTCAAGTTTTAAATTTGTGAAGCTAAAAAGCAAATCATTTCTGGGAAAAATCATTCCGATTCATCTCATTTCCTATATTTTACTGGTGGAGCTAAGTTAGTTAATGAAACAACAAATCTGACATTCTATTGGTATGCCAAGCCAATCCAGAAGTTGGACGTCAAAATTGATCAACTTTACTGTAGGGAGCAGAATTTTCTGTTACCTAATTACATTTGAAACTTTCATTTAGAGCAGTTCAACTAAAGCAAATCGGGACATGATCAGTAAGAAACAAAAACAGAGCCCATAAAGTTCAGATTTGGTACCATCGGTGTAAGGAGTGCCACAGCGCATGCATGCATTACGCCCTTCCTTGATCTCATAGTCCAAACAGTGCTGGCAGATGGGATAATTGCACTCATGACACGCCACAAACACTTCACCCTTAGCGCTTAATCCCACTTGTTCACCACAAATGTTGCATATGGGAGCCCCAGACTCCATCATCTCTTCTACTTCACACCACACCACCTTTTGCTAGTGCAGTAATGCTGTTCCTGGGGCAACAAATTTCTAGCCCTGACGCTATATATACATATCGTATGGAGGTAAATAGATGCAAGACACAAACTGGTGCATGATAAGGATCAAGCTCAGCTATTTTAATAGTACAAATATAGCAAAAGCTGTAGGATATTATAACATGTGGGTTGAAGAGTTGGTTTCATGAAATTCTAAGCAGAGAAACAGACGGGGAGCAGCGTCATTTTCTTGGTGAAACATTTGAAATTTTTGCGGGAATTGGAAAGCAGGTTACGGTTGGGCTTGACACATCTCAACCTCACGGAGCCGAAGTCACAGATAAAAAAGATCCTCAAAAAAACCTTAACAAAACAGAAAGCCATGACAACAAGATGAAAATACTTACAAATCATACATCATGGAGTAAATAAAAAAGCCCTTTCATTAAACAACACAAATGGCCTTTATTTCACCAAAAACTCTAAAATTTTCTTACGGGTGTACCTCAAAATTGGGGGTTTTGTTAAAAACACAATAATGGAAGCTAATACTACCTTAAAAGTTAAAATGACTACATAAAACCCTATTATTCAGAAAATCACAAAAAAAAACTCGGATTACAACCTAAATACAAAACCCTCAACTAACAAAAACAAAACAAAGTAAACATGCACTAAAACACTCATCGTTTTAAAGCATTTTTATGAGAAAAAAAAAAATGATTTTGAAGCCATATACACACTGCATGGTAAGGGGTTTACGTACCTTTTTTCCTTGTTTCAAGCCACACCTTGACACTCGGCTTCAACCGCCCCTTCTAGCACTTCCAAATGTGTCAACAATGGAGTTTTTTCAAGAAAAATGTTGGTGGAGTTGGGGTTTTGGATTTCTTCTTGAGAGAAAAGAGAACGGTGGAAGACGAGCCCAAACACTTCTCTTATAATCTCAATACGAGAGGGGCAAAATCGACTATATTATTTAGATATTTTCACTACTTTTTTATTTTTTATTAGTTTATTTTTTTAATCAGATTTAGTGGGGGTAAAAGGGTCACCTTAGATATTTCACTACTTTTTTACTTTTTATTAGTTTATTTTTTTAATCAGATTTAGTGAGGGTAAAGGGTCAATTCATATCAATTACCCTATTTTCTAACCACAGAAAACGACAAAGGGTGTTACTGTAATTACGAAAACCTTTGGGGTGTCAGTGTAATTTACCCAAAACCCTGTCTTTGTACAAATGGAATAACTTATGAGGCTGGGTTTGCAACTTAAACTGAAACATATGATGGGCTTTGCATGAACAAAGCCCCATTGCCTGATTTCTTACAAGAATTCCCACTTGTTTCAGACCCTACTGCTCTGTTTGGTTTCATTTTTCAGTCATTTTTGAGACGGTGAGAAAACAAAACCAAATATAGCATTATTCAAAACACCTGTATTAGGTGTTTTGGACCATTCTCCATGTATACCTATATTTACCTACAAACAAACAAATATTATTACATACACATATACATTATAAAAATATATAAAAAAGACATGATTTGACAATGAACAATATTTTTTGTCTTCCAATATACAACACAATACATAAATTTTTTTTCAAATATTACTATATACATACATACATATATAAAAATATATAAAAGAGACATGATTTGACAATGAACAGTATTTTTTGTCTCCAAATATACAACACAATACATACAATATATTTTTTTTCACTATTTAAAATTAACTCCAAAAACAAATCCAAACATACATCATATCTCTAACACACACTTATTTATCTCTATTTTCCTCTCTCTATCTTCACAAAACAAAACAAACCATTCCAAAAATAAAACCAAACACAAGGTACAACTTTGGGGCATATATAAAGAGGTGAGTTAGCCATATTTAGTGTTCTAGACCACCTTTTTTAATTTAAAGGATTTTTACCTAAATAGGTCATATCCTATAGAAATTGATTTTATAAACATTAGCGTTAAATACCGTTAGCATCTTTGAACTATTCACCCCACATTCATTATTTTTTTAAAGTATAAAAAACTTCCGAAAGCCACTCGACCTTTAATTTTTAAGTTTGAAAAGTCCATTTTACCCTTATAAAAACTACTTTCTGAAAATAAAATAAAGGGATTTATAAAATGCCAAAATCACCTTTTGTCGAAATTTTGTCTAGTTCTAGTTTCACTTATTTATCGAGTTCTTTTTATTTTCATAATCCTAAAGTACTTCGAACTCATTTTATTTTAGTTTTACTTGTTTATCAAACCGAATTAGATATAAATTTATACATGCATGTATATTTATATATTTAGTTACAAAAATTCATAGTCAATAAAATCGAAAGGGCTAATAAAAAAATACAATTATTATATATTTATATACATATGGTAATTAGATATATTTATATATTTATTTAAAAAATTCACAATTAATAAAAAACGAAAGGCTGATGAACTAATAAAAAAATATACAACTAATATATATATAATATTTATATATGTATATATGGTAATTACATAAATATGGATTAATAAAATTGAAAGGGTTGAAGCAAAATATACAATTAATATATATTTATACATGTATAATAATTATATGCATGTATAAATTTATATTTAACGTGGTTTGACAAACAAGTGAAACTAAAATAAACTGATCTCCAAATACATTAGCTTACTAAAATAAAAAGAACTCGATGAACAAGTGAAACTAGAATTAAACAATAATTGAAGAGTCATTTTGGCTTTTTAAAAATTCCTTTAATTCAGAAAGCAATTTTTATAAGGATAAAATGGACCTTTCAAACTTAAAAATTAAAGATAGGGCGTTTTTGATCGTTTAATACTTTAGAGGGTAATTGATGTAGGGTGGATACTTTAGGGATGGTAACCGTATTATTCATTTACTAATTAATTATTGTAGACTGAGAATAATTAATAATTATAAATTATTGATTAAATATATTTACTTATTAGCTAATATCTTTTATATAAGAGTAAATTACAGTGACATCCCTTGAGATTAGACCAAAATACACAAACACCTCCTATTTTTTATAAAATTACAGCTACACCCCTTGAGATTATAATTAAGGTTAAATACATTTTGTACCTCTGAACTATGCATGTAGTCGCATTTAGGCTCCTAAAGTATTAAAGGTAACAAAAAGGCCCTCATGATATGGATTAATTTTTTTATGACGAAAATGTCCTTAATGTTTCCACTCCTAAAATATGTTTATTTCAATCAATCCCCTAAAACATAATTTGAATTATTATAAAAATTATATTTAACATAAATACTATCCAAAATTTATTATTTTTATAATTAGTATAGAATCTATATAAAGTCTATAAATTTACAGTCCTTATATTTTTTACATAATTGTTTAAAAGTTTACATAATTTTTGCTTGTATTGTTATATACATGTTGAATTTTTTTTAAAAAAATAAAATTATTGATACAATTTAAAATATTACATCGAACATAATGCACTATAAAATATGCAAATCTATAATATAATTAATTTATAATATTCTATAATATTTTGAGTAATGATATGATATAACTTATTTATGCGTACATATACCTGAATAAATTTATGGGTTATATAATATACTTTTTTATATGTACGCATAATTAAATTATGTCATATCGTTACTCAAAAAAAGTTCAACATATATATAACAATACAAGCAAAAGTTATGTAAATTTTTAAACAGTTATGTAAAAAAATAAAAGGACTGTAAATTATAGAGTTTATATAGATTCTATATTAATTATAAAAATAATAAATTTTGAATAGTATTTATGTTAAATATAATTTTATTAATAATTCAAATTATGTTTTAGGAAAATGATTGAAATAAACATGTTTTAGGGGTGGAAATAATAAGAACATTTTCGTCATAAAAAAAATTAATCCACATCATGAGGGGCCTTTTTGTTACTTTTCATACTTTAGGGGCCTAAATGCGACTACATGCATAGTTCAAGGGTGCAAAATATATTTAACCCTTATAATTATATTACAACTCCACTCCTTATTTAAAGGCAAAATTCACACTAACACCCCTGAGGTGTAACTGTAATTATGTAAAAGATAAGGGTTAAATTTGAAATATTACTGAAGTAAAACGTAAAAGCAATCCCTGCAGCAGTGAAAGGTTCAAAACCCGATATTTGTATAGCTGGATACAGGTGTGTGCCTTCTCTCATTGTACGTCTGTGTTGGGAAACGCTTCACATCATTATGTACTAATAAAATTATAAATTCACCACAAAGAAATCATCATAATATTTATTATACTGTTTCATTAATATTAATTAAAAATATTCCTCCAATAACAATATGATAAAATTGATTTAAAATTATTATTTACAAATTGCTCCTTCTAATTCATTCCAAACACACCCTACCTTCACCATGCATTTTCTTGGCCATTTGATCATTACTCGAACCAAACTTCGAGAAAAAAAAAAAAGAAAAAAAACACAAGTTAAAAAGCAATTCATTGAGTTTGGATTCACGCAATGTATAATGGGTTTGACCCCAGCAGAAGAGCATCATCATAATCATGGATGGTCTTTAAATCGACATTCTTTCCAAAATCAAGATCCAAATTTTCAGTCTACTCTTCATGCATTATCATTACGCACATGTCCAAACTCGAAAGTGGAACCTGAAAAGCCGTGAAAGAAATGTTAAGAGCCATGATGCATGCAATGGGCTTTGTTATACCTTCTTGTGTATACTCAACAATCAATGGCAATGCAGGTCTGAGCAGCTGTTGAAGAATCATTTGTGCTGACAAAGGGATCGATCTTCACCCAAACAAGCGAGAAAACAGATGCTAAAAGAACAGACCACAGCACAACAATGGTTGGAGTCCGATTTTGTCGGCCCATGAGACCCTTTAGGAATGGGTAGAGGTGCAGTATCACCCAGAAAGCAAAGAAAACCTTGCCGAACAACGGCCCCCACGACTCGTACCCACTGTTGAGTGCATCAGAAAATCCGGCAACAACGCCCACCAAGTTCATTATCAGAATAGTCGTCGGCGGGATCAACACCGTTGTCCATTTCAAAATGTAGAGCTCGCCGAATTCCGTGTCTTCTGCTGCCTTGGCAGTCACGGTGAAGTTGGTGTCCAACCCGGCAAGCATTTTCAAGAATCCTTGGAAGACTGCAAAGAGATGGGCCGACACGCCTCCTATAACCCAAAACTGCTCGTTACGCCACAACGCCTCGATGCTTACCCCGCTCCATCTCAGCTCAAGCACGCTCGTCACAATGATAGAGAGGAAGAGCCCAAGAAACAGAACGCTTGCGAGGTTGGAAAGCTACATCAAGGAAAATAAGCACAAGCAAGATTTTGAATGAGTTTACATATATATATGGTCATCCGCATGCCAGGACGAAAGGCAGAAAGAAATTAGCTACCGTTGGTATGATGAATTTCCCAGTTAGAAGGCATATAGCAGGCAGTGAGCAATAGGCAACCAGCGGGAGAGATGTGAAGGGATAGACGATTGTGTTGATGTATGCAAGGCGTTGGAGCCATTTGAGGCGGCCACCTCCGAATCCATACCACAGAGGACAGTGTCTACTCAAGAAAATTTCCACTGATCCCAAGGCCCATCTGAGTACTTGGTGCAGCCTGTCAGACAAGTTGATTGGCGCTGATCCCTTGAATGCAGGCCTTAAAGGCATGCAGTAGATTGATCTCCATCCACGGCAGTGCATTTTGAACCCCGTCAAGATATCCTCTGTAACTGAGCCATATATCCATCCGATCTACAAATCAAATTTGAGCAACTTCAAAACAAGAGAAATAGGTTGTTATGCAACATGAGAAAGAAATATATAAGTTCCCAGAAGCATTGCATTCTTCATATAAGAAGTTACAGCTTAAAGTTAGAAAAGAAAGAAGCTGGGAGGGATATGGAACACAAGAAGCAGCTTTCTGACCTCTTTACCCCATGCAGTCTTTTCTTCATACCCACAGCTGATGACATGAATTGCTTCTTTAATTAGTGTCGACGGATTGGCAGATTCAGGAAGTCCTCCATTTTCCATCATCGTCGACTCAATAAAGACAGAAGATAAGCCAAAGGTTTTCTCAAAGCTCATCTGAGAGATGAGTAATGACCTCTCATGCTCATCATAACCTACAGGAGTGAACATATAGATGCACTTCAGTTTTTAAGGATTCTGAATTTGATGCCCCATAATTTTAGTATACCAAAGTGCAAGAGACTTACTGTCAAGCTCCCTAAGGTTAAAGATGGCAGCGTTTAGGTCTTCTCTTTTCGCATCACGATAAACCTCTGAGAGATCCTTTTCTTTTGTGGGCTTCTTGCCACGACAGCAACACCATGAGAAAGATGAAGAAGTCTTGGGTAGACTGGGAAGAGATGAAGGTCCATAGCCGTAAAGGGCTTGTCTATTGAAAACACACCCTGTTCCAACATAAACAGGTCCTTGAATGCCATCCAACCCTTTCATGTTAACCTGAAATCACCATGGACCCAACTTACTAATTTTATGTGATTCCAAACCTTAATCTTGAGAATTTAGTATACTGCAAGGGGTTAAAAAATTGTGGTTCTTGATTGTGTAGTTCAAGGAATCTTACATCGAAGAAAACTGTGTTGCGGTTGGCATATCGGTCATTCTTATCAATGCCATCAAACCTCTGAGGAAACTGCACATAACAAACATCACGACCTACTTGAGGATCCATCAAGAAACACATAGCTTCACGAATAGCCTTGCTATTGTTAACATAGTGATCACAATCCAGGTTGAGGATAAATGGTGCATTTGTGAGAACAGCAGATACTCGTACCTGAAAGAATCATTATCTGTGATGGTCACGAGATATAATAAAGGAAAAATGAAACCTTTGTCATAGAGCACAAGAAATAAGCATACCAAAGCATTCTCAGCACCAGCCTTCTTATGGTGTTGATAGCCAGGCCTCTTCTCTCTTGACACATAAACTAGCCTAGGAAGCTCATTACCCTCTATATCATGTGCACCAGTATTGCCTAAAAACACCTGAACGAGAAAAGAAAAAGGTCGTGCCAATAAGTAATCATTTATGAACATTTCTCAAGAGAAGCTTCGACGAAGAACTATAAAGTACAGGGCAAGAGACAAGAGAGTGACACTGGTCTGCATAGGTAAGCAGGCATATTGAGTTCAAAAACAAGAATGCAATCAAAACCTGAATCATGCCAGGATGGTCACGCGAGTTGTTTCCTGGCCAAGGTGTTCCGTCTGCCATGGTCCAGCCCTCATCTGGTGTTTTCTGGGCCTTTGCTACCAAAGTGTTAATCCGTACTTTATACTCTTCATAATCCCTCTGTAACCTCAAATGGCATCAGTAAATGGACTTGATTTCAGCATACATCTAAACATTATCAGCTAGAAAATGATCAAGTCGTAGACAGATACACTTACTTTCATTGCTCTGCGTTCCTTGACAAAAGACGGTTGTATTTTATCCTTCAAGTAATCAAACTTCTGTGAGAAGTAAAACTCAGGGGCACGTGGTTCAATGGAGAACTTCTTGCAGAAAGGCACCCATTTCCTTGCAAAATCAGCAGTTTCGGCAAGAGACTCAAAAGTAAGCATGGCTGCGCCATCATCAGATACATAGCAAGAGACTTTATCAACTGGATAATCCACCGCAAGGATTGAAAGAACGGTATTTGCAGTTATCAGAGGAGGTTCTTTCAGTGGGTCGACTGTACTGACAAAAAAATCCACTGCAGCAAGCTCAGAGGGCTCTCCCTCTCGCTCATACCTGACATATCAAAATATAAGAAAATCAAAGTCTAAACAAATTTAATTCCATGTATTTTCGTAACACTTTCAGCATACAAGAGAAAAACTTGCTTATGGCCTTTCATGAAGTGTGCAAAGATTGCACCCCCATCGTACGTTCTCTGTAGCGTGCAAAGATTGCACCGCCATCATATTGTTCTGATGGTTGCACATATACAACAAGAGTATAAGATCAAAGGGAACAAACCTCGCAGATAACCTGTCAATATATGTCTCTCTGTTTATAGGAGACCACTTAGGGAACTGATCCAGCACCCAGGAAAACGCAAACCAGATCTCACAAATGACAGAAGTTAACCACAGACCAAATGCACTGTCAACGGGATGTGTTACACGATAATGGAAGAAAAGGGCCAGAATTATCAGTCTCATAATGATCACAGTTCTGTATGGTGCAAGCTGGGACTTGGGTAGAGGAACGACTCTGGAAAGTGGCTGTGCAGCCTCACCTGACCTGCACAAGTTGGTGTTTTTACATGCACATCAAGTAGTATAAATCCAAAATCAAACAAGATGATCCAAATCCATACTAATGGAATACCGGCAAATTAGTCAACAGATAGCTCTTCTAAAGAGGCCAATGGTTGGTTGCTATTAGATATTGGTCCTCTAAATGTCTGCATAAGCCCAAATAAAAGGCAAATAGAAGAGAGTTTCTAAATATGTTTTGCTCTCTGATTCTGGACAAATATATGAAGTGAACTCTATATATTTTCCTCTCGGATTATGAAGACCCACAATTATAACGGAAGAACAACCTTTGAAGAACCAACATGTCTAAAACTCTCCATATTGATTTCTTCTAGAGAACATCCTAATTTCAGTATTCAGTATACTTACTCTGGTTTTTCTTCCATCTGTTGCTCAGGTGGAATTTCCGCTTCGTTTTTTTCCTTTTTCGCAGCTCGCTTCTTCTTATTTTTCTTTTCTTTCCAAGTTTCCACTCTATGCTTCCATATTGGATTTCCAGAGTCGTTGATGTTTTCTTTAAAAAATAAGAAGAGAGTATATAGTCAAATTTATTTGCAATATAAGTAGATTAGTCATCTTTGATTGTCATTACTTCTGTTTACTCACCACTGTCGACTATAGAAACAGAACTAACGTTTCTAGCATGAATTCCAGAATCCTGCAACAATGCAGGCCAACACGGATACCATGTCTGTTAGTCTTACAAAAGTGTGAGTTTAGGAAATTACAATAAATACTGATGTACATAGTTTTGACATCGAAAAGTTGAACAGTGACTTCAGAACTTTACTCCAAAACCACATGTACATGGTTGTATACATTCACCTTCATCTAAAATGTTATCAACAAGGATCATACCTGAGCCGTATCCAGATGTGATGCAACCTGCGTATGATCCTCAGATGCTTCAGCTACCACTGTGTCGTCTGTTAATTTATTGTGAAACAGTTTGAGTTATAAATTGGTAAAGCTAAAAAGCAAATCATTTCTTGGAAAAATCATTCCGATTCATCTCATTTCCTATATTTTACTGGTGGAGCTAAGTTAGTTAATGAAACAACAAATCTGACATTCTATTGGTATGCCAAGCCAATCCAGAAGTTGGATATCAAAATTGATCAACTTCACCGTAGGGAGCAGAATTTTCTGTAATCTAATTACATTTGAAACTTTCATTTACAGCAGTTCAACTAAAGCAAATCCGGACATGATTAGTAAGAAACAGAAACAGAGCCCATAAAGTTCAGATTCGGTACCATCGGTGTAAGGAGTGCCACAGTGCATGCATGCATTACGCCCTTCCTTGATCTCATAGTCCAAACAATGCTGGCAGATAGGATAATTGCACTCATGACACGCCATGAACACTTCACGCTTAGCGCTTAATCCCACTTGTTCACCACAAATGTTGCATATGGGAGCCCCAGACTCCATCATCTCTTCTACTTCACACCACACCACACCACCTTTTGCAAATGCTGTTCTCCTCGGGCAACAGATTTCTAGCCCTGACGCTATATATACCAGACCGTATGGAGGTAAATAGATTCAAGAAACAAACTGGTGCATGATAAGGAATCAAGCTCAGCTATTTTAATAGTGCAAATATACCAAATGCTGTAGGATATTATAACAAGTGGGTTGCAGAGTTGGTTTCATGAAATTCTAAACAGAGAGACAGACGGGGAGCAGCGTCATTTTCTTGGTGAAACATTCGAAATTTTTGCGGGAATTGGAAGGCAGGTTACAGTTGGGCTTGACACATCTCAACCAACAAGTCTTAAGCCTCACGGAGCCGAAGCCTACTTTGAACCAAACCAGCAGCAGCCACTGAGATAGATACCATAAATGGGAAAATTCCAAAAGAAACCCATATTCAGAAAAATACACCCAAAACCCTGTCTTTGTACAAATGGAATACCTTATCAGGCTGGGTTTGCAACTTAAACTGAAACATATGAGCATGAACGAGCCCCATTGCCTGATTTCTTACAAGAATTCCCACTTGTGTTCTGCGGACTTCAGACCATGCAACCTTGGTCCAACAAGCCGTACAAATGGGCCCAAGGGATGAATCGAATTGAAGTCATTGCTCAAGGAAAAAAGAGTTGGAACATTCAACCAAGATTATCGATCCATTCGTCATCAACCAGCCAGTTATCAACTGGGAAAAGTAAAAATTAAACAGAATAAAATGCAACCTCCAATATAAATCAAATAAGAAAAAATATACTAATCTAATCTAATCACACTTTACAGGGTGGGAGTTTGATAATGCTCTGCCCCCTGAAGATTCTTGAAGAAAGTGAGGAACAGAGCACCATCTACAGATAATGAGTGAAATTAAATAGATCATCCAAGTAAAATCAAGAATCATCAATAAACAATGTAGTGAAAAGCCAAATTGTTTTTTTCTGGTAGACGTCCTAGAATGCAAGAAGAACATGAATATCAGTCCATCTTCTGGATCATCGGTGGCTTTAACTTTCAACCAACTACAATCATCAATCCGTTCTTCATCAACTGAAAGTTAAAAACAGAAAATAAAACGCAAATTCCGATAGAAATCAAAGAAGAAAAGAAGTTACAACTCTAAAACCCACTTAAAGATATATTAGTCTTCAAGCGAGGAACAGAGCATTACAACAGATGCCGACTTCCTCTTTGCCTCCTTCAATGACTTGTAAATCCTTCCTGCGGCAATCCCTAATTTACCGATGAATAACAATCTCTCTCCCCACTCCGCCGGGAAAACTTGGAAGGTTTTGAGATGACTATTTAAAGAGAAGTATTTTGGCACGTGCAAAAATTGACTAACGGCTATAAATCAAGAAAAAAGAAAAGACTATCGGTTAACGAACAGACGCGGCTGGGTTATTACTTTGCTGCCAAGTTTACCTAAAGAAAGGTTATATTTTAATTTCCTTGGTGAATAAAAATTCTGTGGGAAAACAAATGCTTCATTCAGGGCTTGCCGTTCCAGACAAGGAGGCTGCTGCAGTTATGCAAAGTTTAATGATGTCGAATTAAGACTACAATCAAGCAATGGTTACTGGAGAATTGCAGCCACTGAATTGGAATAAGAATGAGAATAAAAGTAACAGCATCTTTAACATATACATAGTTTTCTCAGAATTCTAGGAGTAAAATCCAAGTAAACAAACCGCCTCGTACACAAATGGATAGTCCGGAGCTGTAATTACCCAACACTATAAACCTTGACGACTTTCGATGTGTCGCACACCACTAGGTTTTCTGAATCGGAGGGCGTTGTGCAGAGCCAATTCACCTGAGCACGTGAAAATCCAATCATACTAATGCAGAAAAGCATAAATTCATCCAAGTTAGATATACCACACGAAGACGATGGAACGGACCTTTCTGCTCAGACTAATGCTGGAACTTAGAAGTTCATTCCCATTGCTACTCTGACCAGCATCATCACCAGATTTGGTCCAATTCCACACCTTTACTGATTTATCATTCCCACCTGAAATGATAAACTTCCCTTTCTCTCCAAACATGGAAAATGCCCTGATCGAGAGATATTACGACAACAATTAATACAACTTCATGGATTTCTATAATCAAAAAACACTACTACAGTTGCTTACACAGAGGATACTGCAGCGACATGTCCACCCATCGAGTAGTCCAAGCGCAGGTTTCTATCATTTTGATCCGCACTCTGGGAATCAGCAGGGGAAGAACGACTTTTTGGATTTGATCTAGAACCTAGCTTGGGTTTTGTTGACATTTTGGATTTCAGAGCTGCGAGTTCTGATTCAATATCAATTATATTGACAACACCGTCACCCCTAGCCACAACGCAGACCTTGCCAACTTTATCCACAATATCAAGATCGGGGACTACTAAAGCATGGACAAAAGCTGGGTTACAACACTGTCCTGAGTCACCTCCACTGCCTGCACAAAATCATATGAGTACAATGAGAATACGAATACTCTGAAGTGCCATATAGAACAATAGTTAATTCCACCTTACAACAAAGAGCTCCAAGGCATGCGACAAGAATTGTCTAAGCACGCAAATAAAAGCGGAGTTAGCAAAATTTGGACATTCTGGTATATGTTGACATGACATAAACGTTATAAAGAGTAAGTTGGTTATTTATGTAAAACAGTTTTAAGTTAATTTCCATTTACAATATGTTATGAATTTGAAGGCAGCAGAGACCATTATCATGGAAATTAGCAAAATAATAATCAATATCCATGTCAACTCTTAAATTGGTGCCAGCATTCAAGCTTATAGAATCATCCGATGATCGCAAGAATCATAATATTCACATAGTATGAAATTACATACCTGTAACAGGATTAGATTTCATATCTATCGAATGTAGAAAAGCATACGTAAATTTTACTATCACGTTTTCTAATACAAGAAAAGTTATTTAGAAGGCAGAAGGAGAGCATAGCAGAAGGCACTGATACCAAAGTCCATAATTTTGTTTGGACGTCCTTTTGAGAAGTCCCACATCACAAGTTTTGAATCAAGACCCCCAGTGATAACTGCAAGAACATGATATGAAAAGAAACAAAATACTGATCAGAGATAGCAATTAGAGAGATTATAATAGAAACTACAACACAATTATTAATTCAAAATAGGTACTGAAGATATTACAGAGAGAGTACAAAACACACCTAGAAGATTGCTTTTCTGCAGTCAAAATATATCCAACACAAACTATTGTGTGAACAATGCATAGCAGGAGGTATTCACATATCAGCGGGCACGGAGAATGTTATCATCTAAGTTCATTTCAGATGGACTATGAGATAAATGGACTATGCAGTTTCTTTTAAATGCACAAGCATTATGCAGGTTCACCAAACAATCGGACAGACTTGGACTTTTACAGAATTAAAGGATCCCATTTTTGTATATAATACCTTCCCAGGATCTCCAAGGAAGGAATTGAACGCTGCTGCAGATCTAAGAAAACAATGAAAGGGAATCCCGTCTCAGAGCTTGAAGTTATCAAATGAAAACGCAAACAAATATCTTAAGAATACCAGCTATTAAGACAATGTGGACATTAACCTTGGCAGTCTTTAAGGTCAACAGGCTTAGCATGAGCACAAAGTGACTAGGATCACTGGCAACTAACACTTGAAAGGAAAAGAAAAATCAAAAGGCAATGGACCAAATAACTAAATCCTCCCTGTCAAACCAATTTACAAAACATGGGAAAGGATACACTCTTATGTCCAGCTCTTAATGTTTTGTATAGGCATCGTTGGTGGACATCAATGATCTGCAACAAAGATAATAACCATCATATCCACCATAATCTTTACAATATGTATCTGCACATTGTACACCTGCGCATTGAATCTATAAACTTCACACAGGATTGATATCAATTACCAAGTGGGTCATAAAGATACAAGATTCTTATCCTCAAGTATTAGTCATTCTCCGTAGAGTAAATAGCAATGTGCTTTCACAATGAAACGAGCAAAAAGACGAACCACAAAAACTGTTTGCCCTGACTCATTCCTCGCAACCTCCTTTTCGGTTAGTATACCTTAGGTGACAAGATGCAGACTTCAGCTTTTATGGGAGATTTTCCTTGTTTTTCTGACAGGTTTATCCATGAAATGTAATGAGTTTAAATTATTGATTAGTCAAAGACGTAGATCATCAATATTGCCTTAATTTTCGAAGGTCAAAATTGGAGGATTCCATTCTTTTCTTGGTTCCAATATCTCTATTTAGAGCTCAAAGAAATTTACATATGTCCTGCTTTCTTCCTCTCATACCAAGTACATTTTCATCGTCAAAAGAACGTCCACAGGCCTTACCATCCTCTTTAATCTGGGAAGTATCCTTGGTAAATATTTGTAAGTTATATCTGACATTTGATTCTAAGAAAACTAATTCTAGTACCACTAAAACAAAAATCCTACCAAATTAGAATACCTTTACATCTCCAGCATCGTCTGCAGCAGCCAGAAAAGACGATTTTGGGTGACAAGCAATCTGCAAGATGTAAATGACATAACAATAAAAATCATTGGCATTACGATTCAGTTTGACTGTACAGAAAAATAGTAAGAATATTTCCACTGAGAGCAAGGGCAAATCCCACTTCCAGAATAAAGAAAAATAACAAAGATAAACCCTAACAGTATATAAATTCCTGTCCAATCTGTAATTGTTTTAAGTAAGAATAAACTTATAATCAATCAGCAAAGGTAGTGAAATTTCATAACAGAAAAGAGAAACACTTTAGATGGCATACCTGATTTATCTCATCCTTGTTATAACTGTAACTTTCTAGTTGCTTCCATGAAGCAGTCTGGCATATTGGATGTGACTGTGTTAGTATAAAAACTGTTTCTAAAAAATATAAAATGGAGAAATCTAGACACTCCTGAAAACACATGCTATATTTCAAGGATGAGAATCATAAAAAACAAGGGTAATAAAATAAACATAAAAACAAAGCATACCATATGCAAATCAAAGCACTTGACTTCATTTCCCGCAGAGACATAAATTATATCTTCATTTCCTGCAGTATGCAACGATGAATATGAGATCACAACTATCATCAATCACATGAAGCAAGAAAAGAACCAGAAAATGCATAAGTGTACGTCAATTTCAAGAAACACTATTCTTATTTGTGTATCAAGACATGAGAATCAACATAACTATTCACTTGAGGGCAATAACGAGCAAAATATAATAACTTAAAAGTTTAAGATCAATAACGTATCATGGTTTTAGCAAAATCTCCAAATCAAACACCAATATCTTTGTTTACAAAGGGAAAATCATCTCACAGTTCAGAAACATGTGATTTTCATGGTCTTATAAAACACAAACTTAAGTTAACACTTAGGTAAGGGCAGGCAACTTCACCTACTCATACGGTTCACACTACATATAATCTAATATAACAACAAAAGATTAAAAACCCAACGGAAACCAAATCTGACTGAATAGAACGACAAATTCCAACTCCGGCCATCATGTGGCCTGCGCATTGGTTAAAACAAGAACCAACAATCAAGAAAGACAGAAAACCACCAATCCAAGAAAGGAATGACAAACCTGGCTTAAAACACAACGACGAAACAGCATCTCCATTCCCCACATCCATGGAAAATAACATATCTTTGCAGCGCAAATCATACCAGCAGACCCGACCATCCTGTTTTAGAAAATCAAGAAACATTTAATTAGTTTCTTGAAATTAATGTCAGTAAAAGAATCAATCAAGAACCGTAAAGTATATTTCTGGAATATAAACTTGAAACTACTCAAAGTCCAAAAAACTCCCCGCTAATTCACGTTAAAAAATATAGCATTTCGTGTGGAGAAAGAAGGGAAACCTCCGCAGCGGTAGCGACAAGGCCTGGACGGATACGGGAAGCAACACAGCAAATGGCAGCGGCGCTGTGCCCCCTCAAACGTCTCGGCTCCGTCATACCCCCGACGTTGAGAAATTCAATCCGGTCTGCTGCTTCTCTCTTGCGTAGTGAACAGTAGTAAGAAGGGTTCGTGTTCCTCTTTTTTTTTTTTTTTTTTTTTTTTTTTTTTTTTTTGAGAGAGAAGGGCTAAGCCGCTAAAGCTCCTAATAGTAATCGCGTTTACTTCTTCGCCGGAGCTTAATGAAAACGTGGCTTTCCTTTCACAAACAAAACTAATATTGTTACCGTTGCTTGGTGATTTGGGGAAAATACCAAAAATGGTCTGTTCGCGAATTTTAAAAGAAAGTGATAATTATATCGGTTTCCTTATATAAATTATTCTTATTTTTTTAAAAATTATATATACATTTATTATCAACATTATTTATACAAATTACTCTTATTTTTTAGAAATTTTACACGTGCACTTCTCATGAATTGTAGACAATTTTCCATTTTTTCTAATTATGATTGAAGAATTGTGGGCTTTAATTATCCATTTTTTTGACCCATCTTTTTTATTTTATCTTTTTCTCCTTATGGAAATTGATTCTTTTTTTTTTTTATAAATTACATCTACCTCTTCTAAGGTTTGGCATAATTACAAATACCCCTCATTATTTGAAAAATTATAAATACCCCCTGAGTTTTGTAACCATCTAACAAATAACCCATTTTCATCCATTTTTATAGGTGAATTGACCGAAATACCCTTATGCATTTTATTTAATTTTTAAATTTTTTTGAATTTTTTTGGACAACAATGCGCAGAGAGAGGTTTTTAAAATTTTTTACACAAAGGAGTTAATAATGCAATTTGCCTCGTCTGATTTTTCTGCAATCTAACTAAAAAATTAAGGGCAAAATGATCAATTTTAGGCTTTTAGTTGAAAATTACAAACCTCATGAGGGTATTTGTAATCTGTTAAACAACGAGAGTGAATTTATAATTATGCCAAACCTCAGGAAAAATAGATGTAATTTACCTTTTTTATTTTTATCGTACTCCGTTTTTATTGAAATACTTGATTTGTTTTTCTCGATCCTCATGATAAGAAAGCTACTATAATTCAAGTGTTTCAATTTTGTATACAGGCAGATCTGACGATGCTAACTTTGGTTAGATTTATTATGCAAGTGGCATTGCATGCAAGCCATAAAATTCGTAACTTGTTATTGTTTATGATTAAGGTTGAATGTTAAATTTACTATACAGAATCAAATGCTTATCAAGAAATATTCGCTGAGATTATACCAACGTTATGACATATTTAAATTTGTTGATTCATAATTAATGTTTACAATCTTGATATTTTCAATATGAGTAAGCTATATTTTATCAGAATATATTCACAATTATGACATTTAACAACAACAAAAAATGAATGGAAGAATGAGTCAAGATGCATATATAATCCTCTACCATCATCTTCAATGGCACACCCATTGTCTTACAATTGATCTAATTTAAAGTTCAAAGTATAACAACATGAAATAGGTTAAGAAGTTTATTCCCCCGTAAATGCATTTGCAAGAATATCAAACACATATCGTGAATGTAATAACTTTCGACCTTGACAACTAGACTATCACAATTTGTGATTTTCTACCGTCATTATATATACAAAAAGAAACAAAATCCCTATTTAATTACTTTTATTTGATTGTACAAAATATACAAACTAGCCCAACCCTATCTACAAATTTAAAAACAAAGTAAATTAATAAAGATGAAAAATTCTACTTAAAAAAGAAAGAAACAACCACAAGTGCAGAGACGATGATGAAAGTCGGTTATCTCATCTAACGGCAGAAGCAACAGTATGAGCCCAAGATTTGAGATTATCTTTCATATCAATCTCATTGGTGACGGCAGGAACCCTCCATTTCATTAACGGGCTCTCCGTTTCCCTCCGTCTGTTCAAAACTTGCCATGCTTCTGAGAGATAAGGCCTTAATTTCTCTTCCTCCTTTCTTCGATCATCCGCACCCAATCTCTGCAGGCCCGGAATGATTTCCACCAGGCCCGAATCCCTGTCTTCTTCAGAGAACACAAACCCAAGATCCATGAAACCCTTGAGCTCTTCAAATTCCAGCTCTGATAAGCTTTTGCTCAGCATTTTCTTCTTCCTATTCAAACCCTTTCTGGGTAATTTCTTGAATTCCTGCGTAGTTTCCAGCTCCGAAATTTCTTTATCTGAGAGTACGGTTTGGAGGTGGGGTTTGAGGACTGAAATCGGGGAGGACACCAAAACAGTTTTGTCGGAGAATAGCAGCTGATGATCGCTTTTCGATCTTGTCTGGATGGTTAAATATTGGCTTGAAAATCTTGGTTTTGGTGGGTTATGGTGGATTTGGGGAGCAGGGTTTGGATCAGGAGATGATGAAATGGGTTGCTTTTTAAAGAAATGGAGGTTGGACCAGAGGGAATCGAAGAGGTTTATAACAGCCTCCGGTTCCATAAATGGCGGCTGACCTGACAGAGAAAAACTTGGAGACCTGAGTTTTATGATGGGAGGTTGAGGGCTGTAAGGAGGAGTTACATATATATACGAGGTTATCCAAAGAATTCTTGGACGAAAATGCCCTTTGACTTTCATATATATTGCGAAAAAGATTCAACATGTTAATGTTAATACACACGTTTTTATTACAAGGGTCAAGGAGCAAATATCTATATTTGACCAATTGGCTACCTAACAGGAAACTATAGATATTTCTGCTGAGTTTCCTGGACCATGCATAACTTTCTTCACAAACGGATTAAATTTTGCCTTATCTCATACTCAGACGTTAATAGTTTGAATTAACGTTATCTATAATTTTTAGTATTAGTATTTCAATTTTTATTTTACAATAAAGTATGTGAGATATTAGTAATTCAAAATGGGTTATTTGTGTGAACGATCAATAAAAATAAGTAAATGTTATTAAAAGTAAAAAAAATTCTTTTTATTTCAATTGTAAATGTGTATGCCACCGATCAACTTGTGGTAATTCATTAAATTATTCTGGTACGACCGAAAATAAAATTCATATGCTTGGAGGACAAGTGGATGCATTTTGACAAATAATAATAAATTTTACCAAAGAATAAAAACTCTTCCATTAAGACAAAGTCCACGATGAAATTTCATGGCCATTTGAAGGGCTTTGTTGTAAATTGAGAAATGTTCACAAGAATATACCTATCCCTAACGCGCATCTTTGATCCCTTTGACTTTGACAGAAGAAAAAAGAGAGAAGTGCTATTTTGAAACGAAGGCTGCGAATGCGATTATCTCAAGTCTCAATCCAACTTAACTCGGCCGCACGTGCAACGGCTCAGAGCAGTGGATTCAATTTTTAAATTCAGGTTGAATTTTTTATTTCACATATATAATTATTATGTCATTAATTTAATTTAATTTTTTAATATAAGTAATCAATATATAAAGAATAGAATATAATATGCAACAAAAATTACAACAGAAAATCTAATCTGCGAGGAAGTTTCATGCTGTCATCATCCATAACTGTACCCCCAAAGTAGAAAAGCAGAAATCCAGAAAAAAAAATTGAAATCAATGAAAATAATGTCACAGGAGGAAAAATGGATAACAAAAAAGAGAAGGAAACGATTGGAAATTTGGCATTGAATCCTTTTTCTTTTCCTCTCTTTTCCTTTTTCAGAAAATTATAATATTCAGTTTATCATATCTATTAAATAATATAAGTTGTGTATATAAAACTTATACCATTTATAAATTTTATGTACATGGTCTATGATTATCAAGTGATATATAAAATACTTAATTTATCCGTCCGTAGCGAAGCTTTTTCGCATAATATTGACATGATGAATTATTAATTACGTTGCGCTTTAAAAAGATGTAATATATGTTGATGGGCTTGTTTGGGCCATTTCAGTTTGACCCTTAGTGGGCCCACCAGCTGCATCTCTCAAACGATGAACGGATTGATGGATATAGACGGCCCGTTTAGGTGAGGGCTTTACTACGTTGAACAAGTTATCGAGTTGCACGCAAACGTTTACTTGGTTAAACTTAATTCAAAATATTTTATAAATATTTATACATTTTGTAAGATAAATACCAAATGTTAATATTTTATTTTAAATATGAAATTTTAAAATACTGAAAAAAGTAGGATTATTAAATCTAAAAAACATTAGTAATAACAACTTTATCATTAATATGATCAAAAGTTAAAAAAAATGTTAAAATATTGAAACAAATTGAAATATCTTCTCTAAATATTTTATCAAACACTTTTTAACATTGCATAAATTTTGAAGCATTACAAAAGATGATTTAAGAGTTCGTAAGCTCGCGCAAGCAAACCCCTTTTAATTACAAAAGGTGACAGACTGAATTAACGTTAAGGTAAATTATAGCTATTTTTTCCTCATGTTTGGTATAATTACAAATATTTCTTGTTATTTGAAAATTTACAAATACCCCCTAAGGTATATGACAGTCTAACAAATAACGCATTTCCATCCATTTTTATGAGTGAACTGACCAAAATATCCTCATACAAACTCAATATTCTTAAAAAATTTTGAATTTTTTTTGGACTACAATGTGCATGGAGAGATGTCTTAAATTTTTTTTACACAGAGGAACAATAATATAATTTGTCTCGATTGATTTTTTTACATTTTTAATTAAAAATTCAAGGACAAAGTGGTCAATTTCATGTCTTTAGTGAAAAATTACAAACCTCATGGACATATTTGTAATTTTTCAAAGAACTAGGGGTATTTATATTTATACCAAACCTTAGGGGAAATAGTTTTTAATTTACCCTTAACATTAACTCTAGACATGATGTCTCGAAAATTCTAATCCAAATCGAAATTCGGCCATACCTGAATTAATTATTAAATGTAATAAACTTACCGTGTTATTACTGTATAATTCAAAAAAAGTGACCAACCACATATTGGCAAGTGGAACACACTTGCTATGTTATTGATTTAGTTCAACAAAACATAATTTGGGTAAGAACTTTTCATGATGTCGTGCAATAAAAAAGGTCGTCGGTTGTTTGGAGGGGGTGGGGGTGGGTATAGAGAAACTAGTATACCTTGTAGAATTGGTGGAAATGACGATGATAGCTAAAAATACAGGATTAGGGTTTGCATATATAGCTGCATTGCCGGGCAAATCTCCTTTGGCAGTAGTAGCTTCTTCATTAATTATTCTGCTGCACATAAGTAATTGAGCTTCTGCCAGAAGAGTAATTGCCCAGTAATGCATGCATACATCTGATCTGCTGTCGTCCTGATATGCAAAAAAAACATTGAGGCTCTAAATGTATATATAGGCTGCCCCATTCATTTCGTAGCAACAGTATATTCTCAAACCATTCTTTATATATGCTATATAACTTGTCAAAAATAAAACAAATAAAAAAGGGGTTGGTTCATATATAGTCCATATATAATTGACCTACCTATCCTGCAGCTTTTTATCTCTCAAATAATATTCCTTTTTATTTTATGTAATTAAGAAATTTATCAAACTTTAATTTCTTACTAATTTATGAAAAAAAAATAATTTCATTATTTTCGTAGAGTTAAATTGTTCGAAGAGATTGGGGTGGGGGAGTATTGACCCTTGAACATTCAAAGGGACGCAATAGATGTGTATGTGTATGGGTGGATGAGGCAAATATGAAGGTAGAGAGGTGTTGGGATCAAAGTTAAGCATCTTATACAGCCTGTGCCTCACTTTTCTTCACAAGTAGTTGATGAATCTCATATGCATATATATAATTACCCATCTAAACCAAAAATATGGAACCACAAAAGTAATTCACTAACCATAATACCAAAGCACATTCTCAAGAATAAAATTTCAGATCCTCATTTTTACAACAACTCCCCCCTCTCAGCAGCTAATTGGCTTTTTACTCCTATTTATGATTCATCACATCATCTGATACATTTAAGGAAAAACCGATTGATAAACATGAATAATTTCAATAAAAAGTACATTTTTAGAAGAAAACAAACAAACAACAAATTACTGTCAGAGTATATATGTGCCTATAAATTACTAATAGCAAATTATATTTATTGAGCATCTTATGAAACAGTCTATGATTATGACGTCTGGCAAATTTTTCATTTCACTAATTTTGTACGATTCCAAAGCCTTAGATTAAAGCAATAACTTATATTTAAAAAACAAAATTAATCCTACTCCAAATCGCATGGTAATTAAAGAGTTTACCTTCTAGTAAGATATGTTGTAAAATGTCGAAAAAACCATGTATTTCATAGGTAGGTAATAAGTGTATTGAAAATTTGAAACCATAGCACAGGGACAAAGCACTAAAATTGTAAATTGCTTCACTAATTTGTCCTCCAATATTTACTTTTATTATTGATGGGTTAATTTCTTGAATAATTCCCTCTACAGTTGATATGATCAATGATCAATGATCAAATCCGAAAAGCACACAACTACACATCGTCGACACGTAGCACCAATACAGTTAAAGTAATAAATAAGCAAAAGGATTTGAAAAAAATAAAAAAGTATGAAAGGTGCAGAACTGATACTCTTGACCCCATCATTTTTATTAAAAGGGAATTTGATGCAGGGATTGGATTGTCCCCGCATATGCCATCCATTCCCATTTCCATTTCCATTTCTCCCCGCATATCCCAAATTCTAGTTTTGGCGCCAACAATTTTAAATTTATTAAAAATAGGAAACTTTCTCTGGTCTATGTACGCGGCGGCTCGACCACGAGGGTTTTCACTTTCATCAAATAAAGTAGTCAAAGTTGGCGTTAATTATAAACGTGCCAGTTCCATGCATGGACATGCATACTTTTCCATCTCGTTCAATTGTAAAGTACTATTGTTTACGTACGGTACTAGATTACTTCCACAATTTTTAATTTAACGATCAAAATGAATTGGACTCCGGCAGCAGGACTGATTTATTTTGGTAAATACAAGATT
This sequence comes from Sesamum alatum, assembly GCA_034509735.1. Taxonomy (NCBI): domain Eukaryota; kingdom Viridiplantae; phylum Streptophyta; class Magnoliopsida; order Lamiales; family Pedaliaceae; genus Sesamum; species Sesamum alatum. The sequence continues at coordinate 56,879,414 of JACGWO010000001.1, forward strand.
CATTATTAATACCACTACTATTTACCACGAAAGAACATCAGAAATTTGTTCCCCTAACAATTTTCTTTTAGACAAGTGTGTTTTAATTTCTATCCATAAAATATGATTGAGTATCACAGTTAAAATAAATAAATATATACATATATATATATATCTTTGGGGGGGGGGGGGGGGAATTTAATTTACGTCCTCAAGTGGGTACTTTTTCATAGTAGAGAGACGACATTCATGGAAACGTTTAAGTTGAATTAAAAACCCTTACTTCATAGCACAAAATAAGATTGGGTGTTTGCTTCCGATATGAAGGATCTTAACGATGGATTTGGATTTGAGGAAAGAATTTGGAGAAAGGATGTTAAATGATTTGATTTGAAATCCATCAACATTCGACAAAATATAGTTCAGAATTAGAATTGAATGATTTGAAATTCTTTAAATTTAGAATTATCCAAAAAAAATACATGATTCAAATCTTTCAATCCAAATGCAACCTAAGATTTGTAAGAGATCATATGACTTTCAGTTAAGTTCAGACAATTACAATTGTCTAAGTATGGTGCATTCCATCTGAACCATCACATAAGTGACTCTATCGTCCTAAAACTTCAGTCTGAATACCTCCTAATAAAAATGATCCTGCATCCTATGTCCACTTCTAAGAGAAGTTAAGTGCATGTGTATAGTCAGTGGTACACTTCTTAAATCACTCAGGTCATAAAACATTTGCATATTTTCCAGAACTATATGTACAAAAAGTGAGTTTCAGCTGTAAACCCTAATGACAGAAGCCATCCAGGCATCTCTAAACTGAATATAACTACTGTCCTTTAAAAGAGATAAATTAAAGTTTTACTACTGTGAGAAAAACACAATACAAAAAGCCAACGTCGAGGTAATACTACTATTGCCTCATTTTCTTAACTCGTTGCTAGTAATGGCTAACAACACAGAAAAGAAAAAAGAAAAGGAATGATTGGTAGTATGGGTGAATTGCGGGGCAAATCACCTTTGGCAGTGAGCTCAATAATATTTTTTGCAATTGCCATTTACTGGCCTACTGCCAAAGGAGTAATTGCCCAGCAATGCTTCCACACATTCGAGATAAACCTTCACGTTTACCAGTGTTCTTTGATGATCAGTTTTCAGTGCTCGTTATATTTATAGTTGAATGCAAAAAACTTGGTCTCCCAACATGCTCTCCAGGGATATTTGAAGCATATGCTTATGCTCACCAGCCAGAGGAATAAACTGTTCATTTTCCACATGAACACCAAAAATTCTACTACTTTCAGCTTATTGTATTATACTAGGTTTTAATATCTTGAGGCATGGGATTTCTGTACTCCAGCAAAGGGTTTGTCAATGTTTGATGTGTTCCAGCATCATTACAGGGAATGCATAAATTGCGAGACATAGAGTACAAACTATTAAGATTTTTAACTAAAAAAACTAAGGTGTTTCACTGAAAGTTCACAGAAGTATTAACATTGAGTCGTTGTGAAAGGGGGCTAGAATCCTGATATGAAGGGGTAATTTTTAAACCAGAAAGTTGGAAGAAAATGGGACTATTTCAACTACAGACTTATTTGACTGGACTAGAGGCTCGGTATCTGTAGACATATTTTGTGCTAACTTACATAGGATATGAATTTCTTAAATTATGTAACTTGGACATGAACTCCTGCTGATTCCAGATTGCCTCATACATATAATCAATTAGCACGATGTCATTATCAGAAGATTGTATGTATGCAATAATCTAGTAATCTCTATCAAGGATTATGATACTCTTAATAATCTACAGAAACCAAAAGGCAAAAAAGCATCTGAAATGTCCCTCTCGGTTTATCATTCTTTAAATTAGTTCTTAATCACATCCTCGTATGAGATCCTGTAAAGTCAAAGACTAGTCAACTTGCGGTCCCTATACCCACAGTATATTATATTTTATCATAAATTGGTTGCAAAACATACTAAATCTTATGTTATAGAGTTCTGTTATTAATTAATAATCAGGTCATCATATAACACGCTAATATCTTCACATCTTATGGTGTATGAGAATAATAAATGCGACCCCTCTCCTTCCTGAGTTTTTCTGAATTTTTCTGAATTTCTGTCATCCTTTTGCAAGATGTATAAAATAAAAATCTGCAAGAAATTAGGCCCTTAAACAGCTACATACAAGCTTAACAGATCCACTCATTGATCTTAACACATGAACTTAGAGTTTGACTTGATTTCAAACCTACTCGTCAAATCTTAGCTTTTACATGACACTTACTACCGACATTAGAAAATCATAGTTCTCCATTCATGTACAAACGACTAATGTAGACAGATGATTTGCTTTGCTTTTCTATGTTAAAGACATAAACAAGAGGAATCTTATATTACTACTCCTATGAAAGCAAATCAAGGATCAAATTCCTTTTGAGATGGCAAAAATGTGCACATAATGTTTCAATGTTGTCTTCAGGTAAAAGAGCATATCCATAGAACCAAAAAGAGGAGCATGAAGGTTAGAACTTTTGTACCATGGACCCAATGTAAAGTAAAGGGAAAGACCAAAGAGGAATAGTCCAAAGCATATGCGATTCCCTCCTTCAGCATATCCAAACGCTGTTTCTATATAAAGCCTGGTCTGTGGTGTTCAAGACATGAACTCGAGATCACACAGCATGCAGCCTTCTTCGAGGAACAAATTAATCATGTGGGAAAAGGAATAACAGTGCGATTCTTCTTTGGCAGGGAGGTCATCCACATGCATACTTCTTTCTCTGCCAAAGAAGAATTGCCCTGCTATTCAATCCCACAATGCCGCATAATCCCTTCTGCTTATCCAAATGCTGTTTCTATATAAAGCCTGGTCTGTGGTGTTCAAGACATGAACTCGAGATTAGATGGCATGCAGCCTTCTTTGAGGAACAAATTAATCATGTGGGAAAGGAATAACAGTGTGATTCTTCTTTGGCAGGGAGGTCATGCACATGCATACTTCTTTCTCTGCCAAAGAAGAATTGCCCTGCTATTCAATCCCACAACGCTGTAATACGTCAAGCTCTGCAGGACTAATCTTCTTCTTTTTAAGTCCTGCTCGAAGTGTTGGTATATTGAGGTATAAGTGGTTATGAATTTAAAGTATTCCTGTTTAGATTTATTGCCTTGTTATTCAATTTGTCATGATGTTATTACTATAGCTTTCCTGAAAGTTGAAACGTCTCCTAATGCTGAAAGCAGCAGATCACTGGGTCTGATTGGGTTCTTGAACTCCTTGATATTTATTATAATAATAAAGGTTTTTATTCCAAAATCATTTTCATGCCATTAGTACATATGTATTATACAAGTAATGTTATTCTTTAGCAGCTAAGTTTCTATATTTTTACTTACTTTCTAGATTATTCTTAATTTTGTGAAACTGTACCCGAGCAAACAAATGCCAGTGTACAACATGGTGAAGGATAAATGGGCTGAGTTCATGATTTCCTTCAATATCTTTGTATCTCAGTCATGCATAATCTGAAATTAAAACCAACAGCACCAAAGGCTTAAAGTTTCTGAAAAGAAATAATAATAATAATAATTCTTTTACTTCTTTATTTAAAGACTGGTTGGTTATACACATTGATTACTTCCCTTAATTAAAAAATTGTCCCATAAATTGTATTCTCACATGCAGTAGTCCTACTTTTTTGTGAATTTTCAGGTGAGGAAGGTACTCAAAGGACATGTTGAGTTTAAAACAAGGAAATAGAAAAAAAAAGCCGTGTGAAATACCTTGTTCGCCCTTAAATTCTCTACATATCAGATCAAGGCATCACTAATATGCTAATTATGAAAAAGAAAAGAAAAAAGAAAGCAAAAGGTCATTATCTCATTAAGAAAGAGTTAAATTTTGGTTTGCCTCGTCCAAATATCAACTTTTTAGCAGACTGAGTTTAAAAAAAGAGCTATAACTTACACAATTTGGAGGCTTGTCAAATAGATATTACTCATTGATATGCATGACCAAGCACCAAGTGGGACTTCATTCTCAATCGATCACAGTAAAGTTGATATCTGTAACCCATGATGTGAAGCTCAGAAAGCTGCTAATGACAATCAGGAACAAATATTAATCGGACGGGATGCTCAATAAAAGGGTAAATAATGAACAGCCAATGAAGAACTAAACTCACCAGCCAAATACAAGGACATGAATTTGAAATACTTGTAATCACCATGGTTCATCCTTCGCCAACGCTGGACCATGGCGTCCATTGCGATCCTTGACTTCTGTATAAATATAGAGTATTCCCGCTTCTGAAATTTAACAAAATTCTTCGTATCAGTAGAGTGATGTAATCACCATGGTTTACTGATATCAAAGAACAACAATTTGTATTGGAGGAAATGTTTCTGAAAAGACAAGGATACCTCCTCAACTTCCATGAAAACATGATTAATTACAACAAAAAGTGAAAATTAATTTTATGATATATTCAGAGTTACCTCAAAGTAAGTATGTTGATTGGAAGTACTTTTGTAGGATAATTAGGGAGCAAATCTCCTCTGGCATACATTTACAAAGTAGTTCCCAGTCAAATGGTAACCAGTGACTGTCTGCCAAAGGAAACCGCCCACTAATTCACCTGCACCTCAGACACTTAAGTAAGAAACAGTTGCAAAACTTGCATTTATAGTTTTGCGAGCAAATTGCAGCATGTCCAACATCATCTTATAAACACCAAATGTGAAGATACATCTCTCCTCTGAGTACTGTTAATTTTTAAGATGGATTCTTAATAGAAGGGTGGGAGGTAAAAGCATATGGATAGGCGTTAGGATAATTCTTGTTCCCTTATCTCTAATGGAGTTCCGAACAAAATCTCAAACAGAGATCTAGGAACTTGGCAATTTCAAGCAACCAACCTTTTGGCATAGGTTATATGTGGGCGCGTGTCATTTTGAGATCGGATGTGCACATTTGGCTATGTGAGAATGGGAGCCTGAAAACTCGTGTTAGCTAAGTTATTCCATCTCAGATGACAAATCTGGGAACAGTGGTCTGTATTCCATATCTGTGGTCCTTTCTCTAGAAAATTGTCGCATTTCAAGTTAAAATCATAATATGGCATCTCAGCTCATCAATATTCTGTGTGGGCATGAAAGGCGGTTGCCTTCAACTGAAAATGATCATGAAGGCATACCACAGAAATAACTGTAAATAGAGGTGCATGATTGAGACATGTCAAAGCCACTCATAGAAAATCAGAATAACATGTTGCATTTCCACTCAGATGATGCTATGTCTTTGAATTGACCTAGCATTATCTCAATTCTCAGGTCAAAATGCAAAGATGAAATGCCTTATTCATATTTCTGTAAAATTTGTTTGTGAAACCCTCAATAATGAGGCTTTTCCATTCTAGTACATATCTGGGCATCACGAGATCCACAAGCTCATGAACATGAGCATCACAATCATAAAACATGCATGTGATCTCTTGAAATATGAAAAAATGGGTCTAAACATGGCATTATATACATGGATGTTGCTATTTGTTCTGTCCAACCACCATAAGCAAATTTTGGTAATCCATATACAAATAAGCATAAAAGCAATGTGTTGACATCCACATCTGTGCTAGCTACTAGTAAACTTTTTAAAAAACGTGAACAAAGTTTTAGGCAAATTATCATAATATTTTAGCATCTTTAAACTTGTTATGTTTCTAGATATGCCCAGAACTCGGGCATTATCTTGATGAAACCCAAAAAAAAGAGAGAAAGAAATAAAAGCTGTATCATAAGGGGGACCATGACTGCAACAGCAAAAGTGAAAGAAGCTTACAGGCATTGTTCCATGGCATATACCACTGAATTGCTAGAGAATATCCATGCAATGTGCTATAATTTAGAATATAAATCCGTCATTGAAACTCAACAGAGGCAGATCAGAAACTGGAGCCCTGAGGTGCAAAGCAGTAAAGGAAGTGGAGAAGAATCACAGTGCAGTTCTCCTATGGCAGAAAATTGTTATTTCCTGTACAATTCTCGATACTATTTCTGCCAAAGGAGAATTGCCCTGCCATTCTAGATCTGCGCTCATGTTACCAAATGCCACTAGGTAACTTTTTTCTCTTTCAATGAAAGTGCCACAGATGACTAAACATGGAAGAGAATTCCAGTCTGTTTGCTATCAGCAGTGCAATTCTTTCAACCATTGGATGTTTCGTGACCTTAGATTTCATTTCAGGCAATAAACCATGCATCAACTTTTTATTCAGAATGAGTGCACTTAGAATACCAAAGTCCAGAGAGAAAAAGAGAGAGAGAGAGAGAGATTAAACAGGAAAAACTCATGCCTTAACTGTCATGTAAATCAAGTGTGCAAGTTTGGATCTGATATAACTGAGATGGTTGCCTAATAGCAGACTTTCTGTGCTTAATGAGTTTTTGAATATTGACTGAAACAGCTTGGGTTCAATTACCGTGCTGACAACCCCATAGGGATGTTGGTGAACTTGTTAATATGCGGTCACACAAATATTTTGTATAGTCTTAAACTAGTAACTGCTGATGCCAATTATATCAGGCATCCTTTAAATATAAACCAAATATAACAGTATATCCATCGCCAACAAGTCTGCCGATTTGATGGTACGGAAGCAAAATTAAGGCTGCTATCTGGACCATCTCCTTCGGGTCTGTAGGTGTGATTTAAAATTCCTGTACTAGTGATCCGCTTATCTAAACTATGGCTTAATGGAAGCAAGCTGACAGTACAGTATCCTACCAAATAACGGTTGTCCTTGATCAAACTGATCGACTCTTTATTTCTGTACCCTTTGGTTTTCACATGTTATGGTGTAATGTCTAAGAAGACATTGCTTTGGTAGGTAATACATTCCACAAAAGATTATGAGCATGACATACTGCTAAGTGCTAACATGGTCATTTGAGTATGATGCTGTTATATTTGCTATGCACATAGTATACTGCTAGAAGAGAAGATTGACCATTAGTGATGGATTTACTAGGCGTATTTTGCGTTTGGTTTCTTACATGTAATGAACTGAGTTCAAATATGCTTTTAACATTCAATCTCGACTCAAATATCATGTAGCTTGTTTTGTATATCAACCCTACCAGCTCGTTCCACAGCCACAAGAGATCCCACTCCTCCTCCCAAAACTAGATAATGTTTAGCTTATTTATCAAACACATTACACGCATTTTACACCAGATAACAACTTCTAAGAAATCTCGGTCCATTTCATACTCGCCCCAAACATGCAAGCTTGAACTGATGATTCACCCGGCCAATCTAAACAAATTAGGGCAGCATAACATGCAACTTAGACGAAAAAAATCGGGAAATGAATATCCAGAAATTGCTGTATGAATAGAAATAATATCGGCAGCAATAACACTAATACATGATCGGAGCAAAAGTACATAAACAGTTCCAACAAGAATTTCAATAAAACGTACTTCGAAAGCTCTGCGGAAATCCGTTTGACGGCATATCCAGTAGAATTTCCCGATCATCGCGCTGATTATAACGCATGTATTTTCACCGTTTTAGTTTTGGATGAACCGTAATTGAAAGATTAATGTTTGAAAATTGAAAGTATTGTGCAGTTATAAATTATAATTTTGTAGAAATAATAATTGCGAGTTAAGTATTCAGTGCTACTGTCCATGCGTAAGTTAACCTACACAGTGAGCTTTGTGAGCCCAATTCGAATTGGGCTTAAGAGAAGGAGGAAATATGGGCCGCCCACATTCAGACTTCAACACCGTATAATTTTATACTCGCGAATTGGTCCAATAATAACGTGTAACAGAAATTCTTCTCCTTGGACCCGCGCAGTCTACTCTTGCATTCGATGCATTTGCACAAAGTAAATATTCATTTGAAATTTTTTATTCGAATCAAACATATTTAGAGGGTGTTTGGCTAAGATTTTTTAAAATATTTTATAAGCTCCTACATCTTATAAGATATTTTAGGAGCTTATAAGATGTTGGATCTTATTTTAAAAATAAGCTCCTAAAGTATTTGGGTAACATAAGATGTTAGGGTGTTTGACATAATAAGGTCTTTTTATTGGTAAAATGACCGAATAGGACATGATACTATTAAAATTAAATAAATTGTTATTTTTGTGGACATATTTTTTTTAAATATTTTAAAAATAATTTCATAAATAGTACACATTAGTTTAACTTCAAATAAAAATTTATTGGATAATATTTTAAAAAAAATAAGAAAACAATTATAATTATTACCTAATTTTTTGAATAAAAATAATATAAATGTATATTAATGTCAGCCGAATATTGAAAATGATGTATAGTTGATATTTTCTTTGTTAACTATTTTCTAGTCGTATAATTTTTAATGTCGTTAATTTATATTTGTTCAGTAAATATAATATCAGTAGCATATTTTTTTTGTTTCATAAATAATAATTTATTAAGTAATGAAATAATTTCTCATTTTCAATTGAAAGAAAAATTAAATACCAATAAAATGCTTTAATATCTTAACATAGAGAAAGTGTATTTGTACTCATAAAAAAAAAAAAAAGAAAGTGTATTTGTGTGTGTGAGGGTGTGTGTGGTGATGAGAGAGAGAGAGAGAGTGTGTGTGTGTGTGTGTGAGAGAGAGAGAGAGAGAGATAGAGCGTGTGTGAGAACGAGGGTTCTTTTGTCTAATTACACATTAATTTTATAGAGCTTATAAAATCTTAAGAAAAAAGTTGAAGGAGGTTAACTTTTTTCTAAAGAGCTTATAAGACCCCAAACATCTTATTTTGGGATCTTATAAGCTCTTTCAAGAAAAATTTGCCAAACAATTTTTTAGAGCTTATAAGCTCTCAAACATCTTATAAGATATTTTGAGAAGCTTATAAGCTTAGCCAAACACCCTCTAAATATTATTATTATATTTTATTATGTCATTAACTATTTTTCAAAATTATTTCAAATTATATGTTAAATGTAAGGGATAATTACACCATCCTCCCCCTAAGTTTGATATGATCACATGTAGAGCCTCTGTGACTTAAAAAATTACACCTAGTATCCGTAACCTTTATTTTCGTCCAATAAATAGATCCGTATATTAATAAAATCCACAGAATTTATTGAAATAAACAAAAAAATTGAATGAAAATTCGCATTTACCCACCATTGACTTACAATTTACAGGTCAAACAAATTTTTTGGTACCAAATTACCCTTATAAAGGTGAAGATGTACTTCATCACATGCATTAGCATGTGAAGATATATAATGGTAGTTTGATCAGAAAAAAAATTTTATTTAACTTGCAAAAAATCAGTGATCAATCAATTAGGGATAGTTAAATACATATTTTCCTTTAATTTATTTGTCGATATTAACAAATTTCGTAAATTTTAACTAAATAAATAATTTTATTTATTGGGTGTAAATAAACATCAAGTGCACTAGATGTAATCAAATTCGACAAGGCTAAAATTTCACTTATTTGATACGAACTAATTGAATCAAGGAATTTTAAATGTATTTTGGTATATATGTGAAAATAGGAAGAAAAAATGTCCAGCTTGAAATTTTAAGCAAACGTTAAAAAGGTCCACACAATTATTTTATTTGGAATCAAATTTTTTGAACTATAATTGGAAGGCTATATAGTGTTTTTTGGCACTTTCAAATTAGTGGTGTATAAAAGATGGAGAGATGCCCTTTAAAAAAACAAAAGATGGAGAGATGATTTATAAGTAATTATCTCTTTCATTTTATTACATGAAAGAGTTAGGATGGTCATGTGACTTGTTTGTAGATAGATTCTATGGACGAACGAAAGGTTTTAAAAACCGTAATATTATTATGTAAGGAAGATGGGCCCCTGAGAAAGGGAGAGAGAGACATGTCAAGAAGAAGTAGACAAAAGAAAGGGATGGGGACATGAGGCTTTGCATCATTGAAATATCCGAAAACGGAGTAGATAGAAAGTGACCTAAAACCTCGAAAGCGGGCCACGACTTCATATATCACACATACTACAAAACAAAAAGCTTAGAATAGAGTAAATTCAGGCGGAATGTTACTGAAAAAATTCCCACTAACTTTCTCTCTCTGCTTTTATTTCTGAATGATAAAGCAAAGAGAAGGTAGAGATCTTGTCAAATTTCCAATCAACCAAGTACCTCTTTAATCCAATTCCCCTTTTGACAGCAATGGAACATTAATTCTTTGACCATTGCAAAATCTCCACATTTTTTCATTATTCAATCGTATAAAAATGTCAATTCGATTGATTTAGATTTAAGAAAAAACATACAGATTATATGGAAATATATGATAAGTACTTTGTACTATTAAAAATAATAGGGTTTAATGCAATTTATCGCCTGTGAAATTGCAAATGAACAAATTATTCCATATGAAAAAAAAAAAAGCAATGTCTACTGGGATTACTTGCATTTTCCCCCCAAAAAATATAATAAATTTTGCTTGAATGGTATCCAATTCCACATCAATATAAAAAGGAATAATTACATTTCCACTTTCTAACCTATGATCTATCTATCTAAAATCCTGAATTCGTATTCCATGCAAAACGCAAATTGGGTATTGGTAAAGTCCAAATATAGCTAGGGCCTAGAGAGAAAAAGGCCAGTCGATTGTGCACCTTTCCCCTTCATGGTGTTTATGTTGGTGGCGTTGAAAACTTTCACTGTGGACTGATAGTCCCATGACTAGCTAGCTAGGCCCTTCCTATACTCATTTTTCATTTATCGCCTTCTGATTAATTATTGGCCTCTAAACCAACAATTATTTGACAAAAAGAATCCTATGCCACCTTTTTTTTTTTCTTTAATTCAAAATTCATGCTCATTAGTTAAAAAATAGTACGTTTCTATTTAAGCATGGGTAAATGTTCATTAATGTCGCCTATAATCTAAGGGTTAAATGCAGATACTTTCAATGTGTGGGTCATATACAATTTGCTCCCAATTTTTTTTTTAATTCTTTCCTGCCTAATCTTTTTTATTTTGTTGCACTTTGCACTTTTTGAAAAATAATAATGGAATATTTCATCCGCGTGTGTTTTCGCGCCTGAGGGTCATTTTGGGTTGATAAAAATGTGAAGATTCAATGCTGACACCTCCTAATGTAACGGGGGTTTCTACATTTAATGTAAGTATGAGAGGTGTCTGCATTTACCTTCACATTACCTAACCCAAAACCACTCTCAGGCGTGTGAACGCATGCAAATGGAATATTTTGTCATTATTTTTCGAAAATTACAAAATGCAATAAAATCAAAAGGTTGTATGAGAAAAGTATAAAAGAAAAAAAAAATTGGGAAGCAAAGTGTGAATGACCTCATACGTTGGGGTGCCTCCATTTAATCCATAATGTAAATTGTTAAATCAGAAGATGATGATACTATAGAATAAAATAATAATTTTATTTTGTATGATTAAACAATTTACATTTGATTTGAGTTGCTATTCATAGGGCGAACAATTTATATTTTACTTATTTTTTAAAAGTTTGGTGTTTTGTCCTTCCAGAAGGTTTTGTGAGCCTAATTCTTATTTTGTATGTAGGCATATACCTACAGTAAGCGCAGCGAGGATCTTAGTAGCTAGATCCCATTGATGTTTGCTTATCATGAGTTTGGGTTTTGTAATTTGATCTCTGTTTGTAATTTTCTTTATTTAGGTCCCCCGTCCTTGAAATTTGGTGAGTTTAGGTGCATGATGAGTCGCAATAATTTTATACTGATTAGGGGTGAGCTACAGCGTCTCTCCGTTTTAATATTCCATTCCATGCTATAATAATTAATATTCTAATAAATTTATTGTACTATTATGATTATGGTACTGCTTTTCAAATTTATTAGACATAATAATGATAGAATGAGACAAGAGTACGTCAGTACAAATCTTGACATTCCGTGACCCCCATCAGAACCCCTCCCTCCATCATTTCATTCCTCGGCCACTTTTTCCACTCTCTATAAGAAACCATGCGCCCATCACCCCCACCGTTCATTAATAATATACACCAAAACACACACTCACACACACACACACAAGAGAGAGAGAGAGAGAGAGAGAGAGAGATGGGATGTAAGATGCAAAGGAGAGTGGCACTGCGCAGAAAGCTTCGAACCTTGAGAACCCTCACCAAATCGAAATCAGTAATTATAATTAATTATTGCTCTTGTTTCTTATTTATGATGGATTAATTATAATATTATTGCATCTCTATGTGATTTTTTAATTTAATTGTGGTGTGTTAATTAGGTGAAGAAGAGCTCCATCATCAAGGATGCTTCCTTGTACCTCTACAAGTTGAGGGTCCAACTTGAAGCAATCCAAAAACACTACCACTACCTAATAAATCATATCCAGGTCACACCTCTCTCTCTCTTTCTCACACACACACACACACACACTAACTAGTATTTGTTTAGTTTGTTTAATTTTTTGTGAGATTTTGATGAGAAGGTTATAATATTATGTATACATATTATGTGGGGACATGCATATATATGTATATGGAAATTGGACAGGAAGTGAAAGTAGACAAGGTTGCTGGGACAGAATATGTAGTAGTCAAGGTAAGATGCAAGAAAAGTGAAGAATTGCTGGTTTCAATACTGGAGGCATTTGAAGAAATGAATGTGAATGTTGTGGAAGCCAGGCTCAACAACTCCAATCACTTGTTTCGGATGGAAGCCATTCTCCACGCTCATCATCACATTGATGCAATCATCTTGAACCAAACTATTCTCAGCCTTATCCAAACCCATACTCGCACTTGATTAATTTCTGTAATTCATTGTTAAAATAATCATCATATAATTAAGTATCTAAGGTAATATTAATTAATTACCGAGTAATATTCTAATATATATATATATCCTGTGTGATTTTATGTGATGAGTTTGGAAGCTTGTAAAAATTAAGGTCATCTGTCATTTTGAAGGGGAGGGATAAAAGCAAGAAAGATGGAGTGATTATGGCTATATTGAATTATTAATGATGGCTTGTTTTGTTAATATTTGTGTGACGATTAATATTGCTAATTATATAAATAATATTTGAATCAGTTTTAAGCAAGGTAATTGGCCCAATGTGAAAGTGATGCATCTCTTGTTTGTTTCTTCTCCTTGTTCATCAATCACAATTTGAACTTGATGTATAAGATTGATCAGACCCTTGTGAACTGATAACACTATATATGGTCAAATTTGGATACGATGATCTTGCAGAAAATTTCCCACCTTAATTCATTTATGATTTATCACTCATTAATCTGAAATTTGGACCAATTATATTAAAATTTGAACAATTCATAATTTGGTCCGGATGGTTTGCGGGGGTGCGTATCCCTGTTCAGTTATAAATAAAGACCCAATCATATGTTAGACTTATTGGGCAGCGGCCAACTAAAAATCATCCCATATTTTAGTCAATATGACCCACCTTTGTTCGTATGATTAGACATGATAAATAATTTTATCATGTCTAATCATACATTTGTTAGTAATATTGGGACCCGATATTTATATCGAGCTCATTTTTATTTATTATAATTTGAGAAAAAATAAATCATATCTACCACCTAAATCCACAATAACACCAATTAGTGCAGTCTCATTCTGGAATCACCAAGTTGGGTGGGATCGAATTCGGATCATGCATGATCCGGGGTCCGGATCTTAAGGTTGTGGGCCTCCGATCCAGACCCAGATGCAGAAGTCAAGGTTACAAGTAGAAACACGCACCCTTAGATTGCAGCCCAAAAGACGCACCCATTGGCGTGGAGCCAATTCTCAATATTCTAACTTTCCATATGGAGGAGTAAATGAGTGGAGGAAGCTCTGAGGAAGTTTCTACTGATTTAATGCATTACTATTTATTTTACTAGTTTTCAACGTACCAATGGATAAAGTTTTTTGACCATAAATTAAAAAATCATGGATATGGTTAATAATAATATCATAGAAAACTAATCACGGCAGATTAAATATCCTACTTTGTGTGTTAGCGTGGCGACTTGGGGGTGGGGGGAGGAATTTATAAATAATGACAGCTACAAAATAATAGTAATTGTTAAAATAATAAAATTTATTATTATGACAAAATAAATATTCTTGTCACTAAATATATGTAATTATTGACAATATTAAAATTATCACTTTTTTTTTTTTGTCGCTAGTATTCTATTTTCTTGTAATGAATGGTAGTTCTTGTACAATCATAACGCATAAGAAATAGTATACATTTGGCAAAAAAATAAAATAAAAAATGAGAAGATTTTTGTTTTTAATTCAGCAAAAATAAAAATAGACTAGAATTTATATAACCTTTTGAAAAATTTCACTTTATATATATTTTGATGTATAAATTTTTAGTATCACGTTAATGTTGGAAATCTTATATTTAATGATGCTTGATTAATGGAGAGTCGTCCAATTCCCACAACAACGTCTCAAATGGTTAGCCAAAAAAACAATATTTTTTGAAGGGCAGAAAAAACAATATTAAAAGCACGTTTTTGCTTCAGTCCAGAAGTCGTGGCTTTTAATCATATACTTTTTGATCCAATAGCCATTTCCCATCACTTTCATTTTTGCTACTTCTCTCCTTTCTCTTCTGCTCATTCATACGTATAAGTCCCTTACTGAAACTAATAAAATAAGAAAAAACTAAAAGACGTGTAATTAATTTCAAGACAAGTTTCTAATTAAAGTCGCATTTTCTCTTCGTAAACATGATCTCCATCAAGTATCCAATAATTAACAAAGTACAGATTTGACTTTTGTGAGTGATGGCTTAACCACAAAGTGATTAATTAATCATAGGATAAGTCGCGATTGATTCTAACTTAATTAAAGGAGCACGATTTAAACCCTAAAAAGATTCTGTGATCTGTTCCATGATTATGCATTTAATGACGCCATACTTAATTTCTCACACAACCATGTGCTGCTACACAAACACACACAGCACTGCAATTTGCTGCTGCTATATATATGGTTTGGAATTTCGAGTTCGCCTGTTGCAAAAAACAAATATTTTTTTAAATATATAAATATAAATATAATCAGACTTTTGTCATGCAAATTGCAAGACTATTATTAATATGCAATTAATGATTAATTTATGTTATTTAGTGCGGAAGTGCAGCATCGATCGTTATGTCTTTTTATTACCTTTTTTGCATCAGATTTCCAAATTATAGTCCCTATCATCAAATCTCAGTTACTTTAATCACGATCCTAATGTCCTACCACGTCTTTTTTTTTTTTTTTTTAATAGAAATGATTATTATATGATTATATTAATATTTCAATAAATAGAGTGCAATTTAGCAATATATCAATCAATGAGGCCTAACTTAATTGGTGAAGCTCAGGTCCCATAATTCTAAGGTCAAGAGTTCGAATCCCACCAATGCGTAGAATGTTGTTCTATTTTAAAAATAGAAGTCGGAAAAAAAAAAAAACAAAACACTCAACAATAAACAAGTTAGATAAATTCATCAATATGATTAATAACTATGAAATTATAAATAGCAATAAAAACTAATTCATGGCATGCGACCTCATACCACACACCTTAATTACTTTTTTGTATTAATTTAATATTGTATGTGATTAATAAATTCTTTAATTAAGATTTATGTACTAAATATTTGTTCAGATTAATTTATGTATTGAACTTAATTTAATCTAATTTC
This sequence comes from Sesamum alatum, assembly GCA_034509735.1. Classification (NCBI taxonomy): domain Eukaryota; kingdom Viridiplantae; phylum Streptophyta; class Magnoliopsida; order Lamiales; family Pedaliaceae; genus Sesamum; species Sesamum alatum. The sequence goes on from JACGWO010000001.1 coordinate 56,895,158, forward strand.
AAATTAATAATTATATCTACATACATAATTGATAAATCAACCAATGATCTCTTGGCCTAGTGGTTAAGGTTGAGGTTCCTTGACCTTAGAGGTCATGGGTTCGAACCCTACAAATGCGTGACATGATAGTCTATTGTATAGTATGATTGTTTGTATACTATAATAATAAGAGGTTGTTTAGATTTAATTTATGTGATATTGTTGATCAATGTATGATTGTTGTAATTGTTGTTATTACATATTAATAGTCGTCAGGGCTGATTGTAATCGATTTAGTTCAATTAATAATATTCATCACTTTCACTTTAAAAAAATAATTGAAAAATCAATCACAAAATTTATCTTCGATGTTGAGTTGATTTATTCCAGCAGTGACTAAACAACCATGAACCAATCATATGGTAAATACAATACATTTGTGATTGACATACAGTTTAAAAAATATATCACATTTGTTGTATGATTGGTTTGATTCGATCAAATTTAATCCGAACAAGAATTTCCAGTTTTATGCTAGTAAAACACGTGATGACGTGATTGTGAATATGGACAAGATAGCCAGGAACCTACTCCTAGCAGGTAATATTAAACAGTGAAATAGTTAACCAAGTTAATTTGACTTTTGGTTTATTAATAATATTATTATTAATAATAATAATAATTTGGACTGGATTACACATTGATTTGATGAGGAGATGTGAGAGCAACTAATGATAATACACGGCGACGAAAGAATATTAGCTTAATTATACGTCTTATTGATAATTAATTATATATAGCACCCCGTTTACTGTTTCTCCATTATTGCATCGATCGTATGACCATGTGAATTTTCAAATGGTCCCCCATCGCACCAAACGTTGGCTAAGTTGTCATACGTTACATCATTGCTAATTATAAGTATAATGCACATTTTTTTTAATTCAACATAATATATTTGTATTTAATTTAAGAAATTATTGTATGAAAAGCTAATTAAATTATTTAGCACCTAGCTAGACATTTAATTAGTTAGATCTGAACTCATAACCCTCTGGAATTTTGGAATCTTTTGAGTTGATGTAATAGAATGATGAAATATTTATTTGGGGTTTAGCGAACAATTCACACGGATTATATTATAATCAATAATGGAAAAGGTCATCATGCTTTTTCCTTTAAATACGTACACAGTTAAGTATATATTAGTAATTTTGGCACATCCTATATGTGTGTGCAATTTTTATAAATACTATTTAAAATAAAATATTTATAAAAATTTACAATTTAATAAAGTATAAACAAAACAACAAGTTAATATTAAATTTATAAAAAAAAGGTGACAAAAAAGATAAATAATTTTTTTTTAAAAAAAAATAGGAGAGTGGGAATTTAGATGAAAAATAATGTGGGAGTGGGAAGTTAGATAAAAAAAAATTAAATAATTAAAAAACAAAAAAAATAGACCAAAAATGAGGAGACACCAAATAGGTGCTGTCCCTTAATATATAGTATACCAGCCGACATGGCACGCTGTTACTGCGTGCATATAATAAATATTCTTTTACGCTTTAAAATATATTATAAATAAAAGTAACATATATAAACTAACAAATCACATTAAAAAGAAATAAGAAGGAACGAAAGACAGAAAAAATTAATTTATCAATTAATATAAAATTTAAAAAGTTGAATAACTTATTTTATCAGTTGAGGGTTATTTTTGGCATTACAAAAAAGTGCTGTGGCGATGTCATTAACTGCCATTTGTGAGTAAAAAATGGGTTTCTTTTATACTAGCCGTTATGGCACGCCGTCCCTGCGTGCATATAATAAATATTATTTTGCATTTTAAAAATATATTATTATTATTATAAATAAGAGCAAAATATAAACCATTACATCACATTAAAAAAATAAAAGAAAAAAAAACTAATTTATCAATTAGTGAAATTTTGGAAATTAAATAAGTTGGTTATATTATTGGTTGAAGGGCATTTTTGACCTCACAAAAAATGGTGCAGCGATGTAAGTAACCGTCATTTGTGAGTGTGGATGAGGTTTCCTTTATATAATAGTATAGATAAAAAAATAAAAGAAAGAAAACAAACTGATTTATCAATTAGTGAAACTTTGGAAGTTAAATAAGTTGGTTATATTATCGGTTGAAGGGCATTTTTGACCTCACAAAAAATGGTGCAGCAGTGTAAGTAACCGCCATTTGTGAGTGTGGAGGAAATTTCCTTTATATAATAATATAGATAATATAGATATGTATATTAATTATTATATTGCGAAGTGTCAATGTTTAAATAAAAACAATTAAATCATTTATAATAATATAATAATTAAGTACTAATATTAGAACAAATATTAAAATAAAAGAACATATTGCAGGTTCAAATTTCAAAACAATATTACCCTTATACATTAATTCACAATATACGTCACTACAAAAAAAATTAATTTTACTCTGCACTATAAATGACCACAATTTAAAATTATGGTAAATCAATACTATAGAGTAAGGTCAACCAAAATCAATACAAAAACTTAAATTTTTATCATGATGAATTAATATCTGCCATGATTTTTAGCTATAAACAAAATATTTTCCATGATTTTAATTATGCCAAATATCTTACATCGCGTGCATAAACCACAGGTAATAACCATTGGGGAGCCGTAATTAATTAATTAAAATTTTTATTTGTCATAATCTTTTTTTTATATATATTTTAACCATAGTAATTAACAGTATGGAAAAATTATATTTCTTCTAGTGTAAACAGAAGTTCTAATTAAGGCTATAACTATATGTCATATTATTACACTACAAAAAATATGACATTTAACCATGGCATACTAAATAACCGTAGCGAATAGTCATTGACCAAGGCCACGCAACGGTTGTCGGTCGTGGTTTTTGTGAGAGTGCCTAAAACATTTATCATGACTAAAAGTCGTAGCAAATAAATTTTTCATGGTGGAAAAACTAATTTTTGCATCGATTTTTATTTAATTGTAGTTAATAATAATTATTTACCACGATTTTTAGTCATGGTCATTAAAAATGTAGCTGATATTGATTTGTTTTTCTAGTGTTAGTTTTATTCATGACTTTAATGTATATTGCATCATATATATCGATAGATTTCTAATTTTTAATTTCAGAGATAGGTAAAAATTGACACACCCCTACTACATATATTGCTATAAAGCTTTCCAAAAGAAAACATATATATATAGAGTGGATAACACCAAAATTAATGTATGAGCCGTAGATAATTAACCAATATAAGTTTGGATAAAATAGTAATTAAGAAACTTTGCCTGGATTAACAATGGGAAAAGTATAGGAGGGAGAGTCACGCGCTAGGGAAGCAAATGTGAAGGGAGACGCTAATTAATCACGTCATTAGAGTAATTACAACACACAAATCAACATTAAGGGGTCCCTTTCACATTGTAATAAAATATAATCAACTTTGGATTACTTCCACATTTGCTTGCACGTCCTCTATAAACTATACTAATCTGTCTCCATTCTCCCCTCATCATATTAAAACACACCACCCAATCCACAACCTCTCTTCCTCCATTTCTTGTTCTCATCAATCAATCAATCTCTCTCTCTCTCTCTCTCACACACACACACACACTCTTGGTATCATCATCATCATCATCACGGTTGAATCAGTGTACTAGCTAGCTAGGCCATGACCAGAAGATTCAACAACCACCATAAGTTTGTCAGCGAGTTGGAAGACTCTGAGAATTCGCCTGAAAACAGCGCCGGAGATTCGCCGCGCTCCGCCGTGTCTGGTGATGCCAAGATCGCCTCTACTTCCTCTTCCAAAAGAAGGTAAATTAATAAATTCTAATTCATATGCACATATCAATTCACGGCAATCTCTCTCTCTCTCTCTCTCTCTCTCTCTCTACCTGTATACATATATGTATGTATCTGTTTGAGTGTGATTTCTTTTAGGGGAAAACCTTTTTAGGGTTTGATTGATTGAGGGTTTCATGTGCATGCATATGGGGTTAGTTGAAGAACTTATATTAAGAAAATAAAAAGGGTTTTGGTTTTATTATACAGCAGCAGTAATAGTAGTAGTAGGCGAGCAATACAGAAGAGAGTGGTGTCAGTGCCAATCAAAGACGTTGAAGGATTCAGGCTCAAAGGTGAATATCATATGACTGCTCCACCTTCTGATTCCTGGGCCTGGAGGAAATACGGTCAAAAGCCCATCAAAGGTTCCCCCTATCCAAGGTATAATCAATAAATTTCAATCGATTCCTTAATTTTCCACCTAATTAATAATTATATATCTCTTCATTTCTGGCGAAAAAAAAATTCATCTTGAGTGCTTGAAGATATATAGTAATTAAATTAATTGTGGAATTGCAGAGGATATTATAGATGCAGTAGCTCAAAGGGATGTCCAGCAAGAAAACAAGTGGAGAGGAGTAAACTTGACCCTAGCATGTTAGTGGTGACATATTCTTGTGAACACAACCACCCTTGGCCGGCATCCAGGAACAACCACCACCACAACCACCATACAACCACCACATCCGGCGCCGCAGCCGCCGCCTCTACGACCACCGTCACAACTTCAGAAGAGGAAGAGGAAGAAGAGGATCAGGAGGAGGAGGAGGAAGAAAAAAAACCCATCTTGAGTAATACATCAAATCAGTCTCATCAGGAAGTAGTCGTTCCGGATTATAAATTCAGTAATCTTGGTGAAGTGCCCTTAATTCATGCTAGTGAATTTGGATGGTTCACTGATTTTGAGTGCACGACTAATTGCACCATGCTCGAGAGTCCCATCTTAACAGAGGACAGAATCACTACAGACAATGAAATGGCCATGATTTTCACAATGCGGGAAGAAGATGAGTCACTTTTCGCCGATCTTGATGAGCTGCCGGAGTGTTCAACCGTATTCCGCCGTGGGATGGCACAAAGAGAGGCGGAGCAACGGCGGCCAGGCTTGGCGACCACCAGTTGATACAGCCATGTGCCGGCCCCACCATTTGTCTTCTCATATGAACAGATTATTCCGGTTTCTTGAGTATCGTACGGCAGAAGATAACCTAGTTTTTTTCTTTTAAGAAAAGGTCTGCACATTTTTTATGTAATAATTTGAATTATCATCAGTGTAGTAGTTAGGGAATAAGTTAAAAATGTTTGATTGGATTTGGGGGGTTGATGTCACAATTTTCTTGTAATTAGCACCACGCGCGCTCCTTGCTCTCTAACTGCTATCTTAATTCATAATCGCATGTCACGTTCATTTCAGAAATTTAACCAACTACTTATATTCAAATGTACAACTTCTGACCTTGAAAATTATTAACTGAAAATCGGACATCCACCTTGTATGTAATTTCAGTGCGCTCCATGAATAAATTTGAGATCATGTATTCGAGTTATACTGAACATATGAATATTTATATTATTTTATATGAATTTATCATAATTTATTTCATGATGATTTATTACATTAATGTATCGATCGGAGCGGTATATTATTAAAGTACAAGTGTTCACAATAGTGTCAAGAATTAACAAATTAGCTTAAACATAAACTTATTATTAGGATGCTTATAATATCAAATAATGTTAATATCTATTCAACAATGGACCTCGGAATATATTTTTAATTAGTATTAGCTAGATAAATATTTAAATACAAATAGCAGGTAAAGGATGGGTTAATTATGAGTTAGGCGGGACCACAAATACATTTGGCCCTTCTGTCATTATTAATTAATTTCCAAATTGATGATAATACTTTTATTCTAATGACGATTGTAATTGGAAGAGCATAACCCGGCCTATGCTGTATTAAGGGCTTTTTAATGACCCATTTTCATAAGATGAGACGACCAGTCCCCACATGTTACACGTGCACGTCATCGCAGTAGATGCGATTCTTTGATACCGTCGTTTATTGATTAACAACTCTCATTAATCCTCCTCTAATCTTATCCTTTGAAGCATCGGGCACATAAAAGATTAAATATAATTTTCGTTATGTATTTTTTGCATTTTGGTATTTTAATCTTTTATCTTTTTAGGGTAGCAATAGGTCCTGTAATTTTTTAATTTTTTGTGATTTTAGTCCTTCAGTTGTCGAAGTTTGCAAATATTGCCGGAATTTTTTTTTAATTTGGGGCTTTTGTTCCCATTGGTCAATTTAATGGACCAAAATCGCGAAATATTATAAGTTACAGGACGTATTTGCTACACTAGAAAGATAAAAGACTAAAACGCCAAAATATAAAAGATATAGGACGAAAATTTGGTTCCATGTTGGCAGTAATTTGACCAATGAGAACAAAAGCCCCAAATTAAAAAAAAAAATTCCGATAACATTTTGCAAATTCCTGTGATTGAAGAACCAAAATCGCAAAAAATTAAAAAGTTACAGAGCATATTTGCTAACCTAGAAAGATAAAGGATTAAAACACCAAAATACAAAAGATACAGGACGAAAACTACATTTAAGCCGGTACATAAATATATGGCAAAGTCGCCTCTTTCTGGAGCAAGTGAATTAAGGACAAAATAGTCCGAGCAAATCTGGAGAAACTTCCAATCATTATTCATTTTTCTTGTTCAATTGCTTCTGCAGTTTCAATGCTGTAACTTGTAAGAATATTACCGTAGGCTCAAATTACTGTTGAAATGAGACTTTTGTGACAGACGGATTTACTGGTGAATGGTGAGCGGAAATACATAGGAAAAGAATGTGTAATTCTTATAAATTGGAAACAAATTGAAATGAAGCAACAACAGAAATATGATGGTGGGGCTAAATGGTTTTTTAGTCTTGTTAAACAAGGTCAAACTCGTTTCTGGTACTATTATTCTTGTACGTGTAGCTTTTTGTCCCAATTTAACATAATAGCCCATGTGCCGTGCACATGGGCGTTAACGGACGGGTGAGTTGAGCCCTAATATATGCCAATTTTTTCTCTTTTTTGCCAAAATCTCGTGCCTTTTCCCTCTAAAATGGAGGAGTTAACGGCATTTAACGGAGTGTAACGGTCATGCGCGTTGACTTTTTGGGACCAAAAAAGCTTGAATTTGGGTTTAATGGGACAAAAAGCTACACTTGCAAGAATAGTGGTACCAAAAACGAGTCCGGCTCTGTTTAACGGGACTAAAAGAATATTTATCCGTATGATGGTGTTTTGGTTAAGAACATCGTCCCCTAGTTCACTTCTGCTATGTCCTGCAAGCTTTTCATCAGGTATTTATCATAAAACTATTGAAGAAAAATGAGAGTTAATTTACATAAAAGCATTAGAAACAAGTGATTGTGAAGATCAAATAAATTAACGATGAAATTGATAGCTCATAGCTAGATTTGGGAGTGCTGACAAGTGCAGGATTTTGAATAGACAACTTTGTAATACATAAGACTCAGCTTCCCTCTAATGTAAAGATATTTGAACCAACGCAATGACAGAAGTACTTGAAATTCCCCAATCCCAAGATATCTCTACCCATATTTTGCCGGATAAGATTGACAACGTACCTCCCCACATGGACCAAGTCCAATTTCAATATCAGAGATGAATTCATCCCTAAAAAGTCTTCTAACTCTACATGGAAGCTTTCCGTGTAATCAAAATAAACCTACATCTTTTTGTTACTTAAATAGTAAGAACTTAACCATGGCAAGATCAACAGTGAAGAAAAGATGATCCAGATTTATTATAAGAAAATTGCATTTGAACTTAAGATAAAAAGGACACCAATATGCTAAAAGAATGACATACCTCATGCTCTCCCACCTCTCAATACAAGCTCATTGCCAATTCCCCAAGAGAGACATTCCTTGTTTGGTCTTCTCTTTTTATCAGTAAAGAACATGTCAAGACTTTTACTGTCAATTTCTATCACCCATTCCTAAAGGGGAATATGCACATCATCACCAACGTTGCCTCCACATTCATGAAAGACATCACAACCTAGTTGTACAATAATTAATTGAAAACTATAGCACCAAAAAAAAGGATAAGAAGCTCAAACTAAAGTAAAAAGAAAATAACAAATTGATGTGCAATAAAGCAATGATATGTAATTAAATATGACTCTCATAACCTTCAAACTAGGGGTGGCAATTCAATCTGCACCCGGCAGAACCCGACAAAATCAGCCCTGGACTCGCCCAAAATGGGGCGGGTTCGAGTCCAAAAGATTGAAGGCAGGTTCGGGCCGGGTCTCGGGTCTTTAAGGACCCGCCCCGTTTAGATATATATATCTTTTTCTTTTATTTTATTATGATAGAATAAATACTAGCAAAATATTATATCATTTAATTTATTTATTGTTAGGTACTTGTTTAATAGTTGATGAATTGAAAATTATCCCACAATATTTAATGATGAGGAAGACGAAAAAGTTGTTACTAATGTATAATTCATAATTCAATATGAATTGTTTGAGTTGTTCTATTATTAACAATTTTATTTGTACTTGAAATTCTTTTTCAACTTGAATTTGAGTTAGATCATTAACAATTAATTTTATTTGTAATTGATATATTAAAAAAATTAAAAAAAATCGGGTCTACCGGGTTAGACCCGGCCCGGCGGATTTTGTGCCGAGACGGAAGGGGGGCAGGGCAAGTCTCGGGTCCTTCCCGGAGTTCGCGGAGCGGGTCCTGGGTCCACCCAAACTCGCCCTGTTGCCTCCCTTACTTCGAAAACTCGACGGAAGCAAGCTAATGAAAGTTAGAGAGGGTGGAACTATATAGAAGAGAACATCTTGCAACTGGCAAGTAGTGTCACATAAACATGAACATAATGGGTGTCAGAACACTACAAAAAAACTAATTTGTTGAAACGACATTTGGAATGGTCAATATTAAATTTGTAACTGATTTCTAGAATTTGTAACGGCCTTGGGAGCAGCTACCTATCCGTTCCTTTGAAAGATGTTATAAAATATTAGTAATGGCTTTTACAATTTTGCCCTGGATATTGTAACGATAAAGCAAATTGTTACGAACTTTGACCGGATAACGAAATTGGCTTTGTGACTATTTTATGGACAACTTCCGTTAAAAAATTGGGCCACATTTTGGAACGGCTTTTGTATTACCAATAGTTTTAAGTTTATATCTTTTTGGAACTGTCTGTTGGACTTATTTTGGAATGGTTGTTGTTCCTCATTTTGGAACGAGTTTTGTAACGATGGGTATGAGAATTGGTATTCCTTTTTAGCTCAGTTGTTGTAACAATATTTTAATCAACTGTGTAATTTACTTGGAACGATTTTTGTAATTATTTTCAAGTTTTGTGCTTATAAAACGTATCCCAAGGACCATTACAATAGTCGATATAAATGTAATATATTCTTTTTATATATTTATAATATTTACAGATATTTATAATATATTTTATAATATTATAATAATATTTATTATTTTAATATTTTTCTTCAATTTTAAGTAACAAATGTTTTATTGAATTTCTTAAATATGAAGTATTTGATATTAATAATATAATTAATAAAATAAAAATAATTTAAAAAATGTATTAATATAAAAAAAATTAAAAAAAAACAACAACCCTAATCTAGATCGGTCTTCCCGTACTACAAAAAGCAAAAACTTTTGTAAATTTGCAATGGCCTCAATTTTGTACCAGCTTAACGGTTGTGTCGTACTACAAATGTGTAATGACTTTTTACATAGTATTGGAACGATTTTTTTCATAGTCCGAGGGACCGTTACAAATCAAAGTGAGCATGCCAAAAGGTGTTCCAACGTGTAACAGTCTGAAATTTGTAACGCCTTTATGAACTCCACCACTTCAAATACTTTTGGAATAGCCTTTCTAACTCTTCCACCGTTATAAAAAGGCAAAATTCATTTCATCAGCTGCATGATGTCAGCAAAGGTAATCCTTCCAATTGGTATGGCCTCATGGCCTTTCCAAAATGATCATTACAAATTCCGTATTTTTTTTTATGGTGGAAGTCTTGCTCTTGAACTTGTGGAATAATGCCAGTTATAGGGTAAAATGTTGAATAGAGAAGAATTATTACAATGGGCTTAATTACATGGAAATAGATTATGCACTTGGGCTAACAGATAACTTATATGCATGAGAAGATGTTGCGAAAGATTATAGAGCAACATTATGGTAAGATGCTTCCAAAGATTATAACCAAATATTATGAATCAAGATGCTTAGCAGATTTCCATAACAATGAATAAAATATATCTTTGTTTGTGTGAAACAAAATTGTCATCTGTTTTTCTTTTTTTTCACAATTGTCATCTGATTTATATTTCTTTTTCACAATTGTCATCTGATTTATATTTCTTTTTCACAATGATCATCTTATTTATATTTCTTTTTCATAATTGTCATTTTATTTATATTTCTTACAACAACCTCTACCACATCTGATCTATATTTTTCACTAAATTCTGCAAGCTAGAATATCTTAACATCTTTTTCAACCGAAAGAGCCACTGAGAAGCAAAAAAGCATAATTGTGAGCATCGAGAGGTGCTAAACTCCAGAGCAGTTCAAGTGATGAGATATTTGAACACAAGTGTACCAAAAAGTGTGAGATCAAGTTGGATCGGATTCTGAGCAGCATATAAAATATCTACTCTAGTTTTCTCTTCATCAATATGTGGAACATTCACATGAGTGTTACCATAAAAGTTGCAAGTTCTTTTCTTTGGCATACTTGTGTATTAAGTCTCAATCCATAATTTTAAAGTAGATATTGGAATCAAATATAGACTATGCATCCAGATTCACTTACAACAGATAGTCTATAATGAACATGCTTTACTTTCTACCGCTTCATGTTATATGTAATGTTAATTCATTAGGTGTTCAGGAGACAACGTTCTCAACCAAACACCATATTCGGAAAATGAGCGAATTATGGGCATTCCACCGGCACAGCGGACACAGGGGCAACCATCCCTTGCGAAAGAACACATGAAGGAGCACAGAGCACCAATAGAGAGGAAGGTTGCATTGGATGTTCCCCATGCGTAGTCTCATCTACTTAGTATGTTATGAATCTTGCATCAAGTTACAATCATGCTAAGAATGATAGCACATAGAAAATGTTCTTACGTTCTATCACGATTATGATACTCTTATCCGTCCATAACAAGGTAGAATTTTACCATGCATTTGTTTTACAAATCGTTCAAACTCCCAGAGATTGCATTCCTCCATGAGGTCTAGGTTTAACTTGAGACAGGTGAAAGCAAGTGTCTTTTATTTAGAGCATCGTAAGGTTTGGCATTTTGCAGTATTTTGTTAAAGCCTTGTCTGGCATAGCATGAAAGAACATTCTCACTCCCAACTGATGCAACATCCCATGCATAATTTAGCACCTAAAAATGATTGCATAAGCATTTTCAGTGAAAATGCAGTGATCTCTCATATATCTAACAAATATCATTAGATCAATGTAATGAAATTTTCTAGGTAGATCGGGATAGGCAGGAAATTAGGGGTTAAGGCCCAAGGTAACTTGGAAAAGTAGGCACTTTGGTTGGATCTGTTTTTGGATTATTTTTTAAACAACCGAAAACAACCCATATGTTTGGCTATGTCTTACAAAATTATTTTTGGCCCATTTCAATTTTTCAGATCTGTTTTAAGATTAATGTTCAATTATATTTTCCTTTAGTTTTTGATTGTTTTTGACTGACAACAAATGCACTTCTTCGTAAACAAGAACCCACGTGACCAACCTCCTTGTTCATCTCCTTTTATATTTGTCTATAGCTTCCCTCTGTTTCCACAACCAAAAACAAGAATCACTTCCCCTATTTATAATGTGAGAATTTATATTTAAATATATATATATATATACTAACCGCCGCTGCACGCGGTCCTCGCGCGCATAAATTTTTTCTAATGTAAATTGAGACATGTATCATATTTTTTCTAATTAAAAATGACATAAAGTTGGGCGTTTCTAATTTGAATCACACATTTTCATGCTCATACTTTAGAGAATTTTTTTCAAAAAATTCATAGAATTACCATGTCCTATATATATTAAGTAATATCCTATATATGTTACTTATATTTCGGCGAGTTGAGCAAATACTTTGTATTCAATGACGTCTAATTTTCCATAAAAATGAGAACGGATTAAAACTATATAGGAAATGCATCACCTGCTATGCCTACTTATGTATAATACAAGAATTCATATATTTGTAGCTAAAAATATGAAATAAATGTTTCGCTGAAAAATTAGGAAAAATAAAAAGTTCTTAGAAAACTCAAAGATTTCGAAGGAAAATTAAGAAAAATGAAGTATTTCGAAGGAAACTAGATAATTTCGAAACTATCATGTATTTTTGTTTCCATAACATCGAAAAAGGAAACGTTTCCATAGTTTCGATGGAAACGCATGGAAATTTTAAACCATGCTTATACCACAACACCAATTTTTTGTTATGTCAATAGTACCCTAAGTTAGCCTCTTTTCTTTCTTTCTTTTTTTTTTTTTTAAATATGATGTGTTGGTTTATATATAATTTTTTTTATAATATATTTTAATATGTGAAATATTATTTATTATATGCACGCAGAGACGGCCATGTCGACTAGAAAAAAAAACTCCTTTTTACTCACAAATAGCAGTTAATGACACCACCACACCAACTTTTTGTAATGCCAAAAATAATATTCAACTGATAAGAACTACTTTATTCAATTTTTTAAATTTTATATTAATTGATAAATTAATTTTTGTTCTGTCTTTTTTTTAATATGATAGATTATATATTTTACTCTTATTTATAATATATTTTAAAGTGCGAAAAACTATTTATTAAATACAATTTGCCACGATGATTAGTGTATATATATATACATGGCAAAGTCGCCTCTGTATGGAGTAAGAGGAGGACAAAATAGTTCCGAGCAGATCTGGAGAAACTTCCAATCATTATTCGTTTTCTTGTTCAATTGCCTCTGCAGTTTCAATGCTGTAACTTGTAATAATATTATCATGGGCTCAAAATACTGTTGAAATGAGACTTTTCAGACAGACAGATTTACTTGGTGAATGGTGACAGGAAATACATAGGAAAAGAATGTGTAATTCTTAGAAATTGCAAACAAATTGAACTGAAGCAACGACAGAAATATGATGGTGTTTGGTTCAGAACATCGTCCCCTAATGAATTGACATTCCATCTAACATGAACGCGGTAGAGAGTCAAGCATGTTAATAGTAGTTAAAGTTCTCTTTGCGGCTAATATCTGCAGCAGTGGCATCGACTGGATTAAATTTTACACCAAAACCCCGAACAGGTGCAGCAAAACAAACACGATGTTTCGTGTCAATGTAGGCGACCCGTCTTTTTAAACCTACGAGGAGCAGCAGCCGGCTTTCTTCATAGCAGATACATCTTTACTAACGTCGATTTTCTCACCCTTGGAAGGGACGTTTGCTGCAGCCCCATCATCACCCGTCTCCATGGTCTTCTTGCTCACGATACGATATATCTGAGTAAGAACCTCTGTGAATGCATTCTCCACGTTAGTAGCGTCAAGTGCAGAAGTTTCCATAAAGTAAAGCGACTCCGTCTCAGCAAAAGAAGTTCCATCCTCGGTTGAGACTGCCACCAGGTGTCGAAGGTCAGATTTGTTGCCAATAAGCATGACGACAATGTTGGGATCAGTATGGTCTCTCAGCTCCCTTAACCACCTTTCGACGTTTTCAAATGTGGAGTGCCTAGTAACATCATAGACGAGCAAAGCACCAACAGCACCACGGTAGTATGCACTGGTGATGGCACGGTACCTACAGCCCGAAAGGGAAGCAAGAAGCTGTTCAGTGCGGAGAAGGCAACAGACAAATAAAGGAAACCAACAAGTCTACATTTTCATATCGAGAATGCTGCCTGATATAGCATACAAACGGAAGCGATCAATAAAAACAACTACACATTCAAATATATTTCTCATAACACGAGATACAATGCTTACTTAAGGTAAGTTTGGTGCCTATCAATAGGTCCTGTTGATCACTTTGACCTATCTTCTTCATCTATTTGTTCCTTTAATTGCAATGCTGAATTATGATATGTTTGTATGATATTTAGAGAAGTAGTAAATAAATTTCAAGAATAGTAACTTCAGTCTAGGTTGATCTAACAATTTGGTATCAGCTCTCAACTCGGCCAGACAGTGCGTATATATGGTCAAAAAGAGCATGAGTCTAAAAGGTTTGGTGGATTTTAATTATGTTTACCAACTAACAGATCCATTTCCACTATTCCAGTAATAGTTTTCAAGGACAACGCTAGAGCCTGCGATTGCTCCGAGTACCTCTAAAAGGTGGAAGTTCTTGAATTAGCTCTTCTCTTTGTACACATACATTCCTAAATGTCTCTTAGTCTTAGGTGAGAACAATTTAAAGTTTACAACAGCAGAACTTAGAAGTTAAGCAATGTTAGAAATGAAAACAGAACTTGACCATTGCACCTCTGAAATTTACATGGGATTCTGGTGGGTTAAATGCCACAAACCACATTAAAAGCAGAAGTAAGACAACCAATTGCCAGGCCCGTTCTTGACATTTTTGTGGCCCTAGGGCGAGAAAGAAAAAAGAGGCCCCTAACGAAGCATATATAAAATAGTTAATTCATGACTATAACCTTATTTATTATAATTTTAGCTGATCAATACCTTAACAAATAATATGTCATATACCAAAAAGATAAGGTAAAAAATAATTACAATTCATTACTAACAAGAACCTCAAGAAAAAAAAAAAAAAAAGTACAATCAGTATATAATAATTCTTATTAAAATAGGCAATCACTTTGTTCATTCCCAATTGACCTAATATGTAGCACCCTCAAACAACACTATGACTATAAATTAAATCATTTCAAAAATCTCATTTTTCTTTTCAATAAATATAATATTTTCAAATACAACTTTATAGTTAATTAACCAACTCTGATTTAACTAGTCAAACTCATAAAATATTCCGATTAAACAACACATCGATCAATATAAATTACAATTAGTAAATGAAGTGATCAAATAATATAATTATATAAATTAATAATAATAATTAAAATCTAAAAGATTCACACAAAGCATCTACACAAAACTGCTACAACTGATTAAACATAGAAAACAAATAAATGAATGGAAAAGTTCAATAATACAACAAGGTAAATTTCAATAATTACTGGATGCAAATCAATACTTCAAATGATTTTGGAAAGAAAAAAACAATAAAGGAGGCGTATAGTCCTCAATACTGCAAGAAGAACATCATGATAATTTTAACATCAAAATAATATGCTAAATTCTTATCAGGAAGAAAGAAATTATCAGATTCCTTGAAAATTTTGACAGAGCAAGCCGAAAGCAGATTTTTCAGAAAAGGTGGAGAAGTGACGTTTAAAAAGTCCTTTCAGTTTTGGAACAAATTATGAGAATCCTTAAGAATATCTAATAAGAGAGTACATAGAAAGGTGAGAAGCCGGTTTGCAAGAGGCCTTTCAGTTCCTGGCTCCTTGTAGTAATTTTATTGAATATAATAATTATTTTACATAATTAATTATTCATAATAATAGTAGAAGGCTAATTTGGGCTGGGTGGAGGCCCCCCTGAGGGTTAGGCCCTAGGCCGTCGCCCTAGACGGCCCACCCTCAGGAACAGCCCTGCCAATTGCATGAAATGCATGACAAGAAGCCCAAAACTTTTCATGAAGCAGATAGGAACTGTGCGATTTTAAGGCTCTATGCACCAAGACCGTCTTGCTCACACTTAATGAGCTTCCGCTGTCTGTGTTTCAACATGTCATAAGCAACTAGAATTATCTATTCTTTGTTGGAGTAAGAGAAGAAAAAGGGTTGATAACAATTTTCTCAGCTAACCTCGATAAAGCGTTTTGTATGTCATTCAGATCAATGACCAGCAACATACTATGCATGCAGTTGGCAATTTTGTGTATGACTATGAGTCTATGATCCGTTCTAAAATGCAATAACCGCATTATTTATGTCATATGATCAACAAAAGTGGAAGAAAATCTTACACACAAGACTATTTTGATGGCATAGGATCAAGACGAAATGTTGACTACGTTGGTGGACATGGCAAAATATTGAAAAATGGATTCTAGCTTAGATTCTCATGGTCCTATGAAAACACCAAACAAGTCAAGCACTGCTTTGGTCGAGGTTGGACAAAATACGCAGTTTCAACAATAAGCATATGAATTACGTGCCAATAAGTTAACCACTACAAATTGCTCACCTGCCTTAGATTTGCAGTACTAGTCAATGTTATGTGAGCAAAAGCAGATAAGATATTTCCAACGTTTAACATATTTTCAGACTTCCTCCCAGTTATTTACAAGATTTACTTATACTGAATTTGATCCAATAGCAAAATCACCACGTGCGATTGTTGAACAGGCCATTAAACATGTCTGGTAAAGAGAGGATAGCTACTGTGTACAGGAAAAAACCAGATAAATAAAAGGGCATTGAACAATCTGCCTTCCAAACAATCTTTAAACTTATATAAGCCCAGATCAACAAGACTTCTTTCTAGCTCAAGACTAAAAGATCATTTTCATAACATATAGTCTTCAGATCTATCCTAATCATTCGTCAGCTATCTGAAATACTTCTGAGAATCCACAAGAAGCTTCCAGAACCACTATACCCCACAAATGTCCCATCAAGACAAAATTCACACCTTATACACAAAACCAAGATTAGATTCAGCAATTCTAAACAAAGATCTCACAGCACCAATAGCAAGATCCATTTCATCACAACTGAAAAAGGAACCTGATCAATGCAAAGCAAATAGTAACCCAAGGGAGCACAAAAGAAACAGATCAGAGATGTTGAGAAAAGATTAACGAAAAATGTCACCTTTCTTGGCCAGCAGTGTCCCAAATCTGAGCCTTGATGACTTTTCCATCGACAGTCAAGCTTCTGGTGGCAAACTCAACGCCAATAGTTGATTTGGACTCAAGGCTGAACTCATTTCTGGTGAATCTTGAAAGCAAGTTGGACTTGCCCACCCCTGAATCCCCTATCAAAACCACCTTGAAGAGGTAGTCATAGTCATCTTCTGCTCTGTAGCCCGCCATCACTCTACCTTTATTAGACTTATCACAGGGTATGAGGATCCAGCTTATGAAACCCTCTTCTGCAAAAAGAACAAAGGGGTGGTACTTCAAACTTCAAAGAGCACAATGAGGATGGTAAAAGTAAAGCAATCTGTAAGATGATGGGTACTCTCTATTTTACTACTGTGACTGTGAAAGTATTTCCGTTTCTTTTCTCTTTTTGAGCTCTTCTTTTTCCTCTGTTTCCTTTTGGACCCCAGTGTAATAGAGTGGGAAATGGCAGAGACTGCTGTCAACCAGGCTGACTGGGGAGGACAACGAGGAGAAAATTACTGAGTGGGTTTCATTCAAAATCAAATGGTTTTTAGTACAACGTGAGTTGGGCCTCCTCGGATTCAGCCCATGAACCTGGACTTTGGACCAGAGGAAGAACAGTCAAGACTCAAGTGTTTCAGGGCCGACGTTGGCCCAATTTCGCGCTACTGCTACCTCAATCAGCATACGAAGTCGGTCCTAAGCGTGACAATCACAGAAATAGTTAGCACAAGTTAAATAAACTTTTTACAAGACAGAAACACAAGTGAGCTGAGAATAGCACATGAAAAAGCATCAGATGTTGTCTCACAATTATGCTGTCTGACTCCGATGGTTGCATACAGCCATACGCGTCTTTATCACTCAAACTGATCTTTGTATGCATATTCTTGCGGGGCAGGACCAATATATACTGTGATGTCTTCTTCTCAAAATACCCCACCAATCTTCAAAACCCCTTTTAAATTTATTCCACTGTTTCATCCACAAACTTTTTCATTTTTTTCATTATCTTTATGCAGCGCTTCTTTTGAGGTTTAGTCCATTCCATTCATCATCGGTCTCTGAAATCAAATGTCCATCCCTGAAATCTCATCCTCAAAAACTCAAGCACAGAGGATTCAACTGGTGTCCAAGTCCGTATCGGAAAGACTGCTGTCCAAGTTCTCTGATGTATCAGAATTCAGCTTTGACTACTCACAGAGCGGCCTGTGGTCTCCTCCTGTTCAAAGACGCGTGTTCTTGAGCTCTCCCGGAGAGATTTTCACGGAACAAGACATGGTTGCCAAGCTGAGAAGCGCTCTGGAAACGCCCAGCAGAAGACGATCCCGGCTTTCTTTTAATGTAAGTGTTAAACCCTTGTGTCTATCCATTGTACAGGAAAAAGACACATTTTTGTTGATTGTGCAATATTTTCTTGCAGGCATGCTTGTGCTCTCCAAAGAGATTCTGAATATAACCCGCCCGAAGAATTGTACATTCTTCTCTAAGTTCAAGATTACGCAAGATGTGAGTTTGAGCGCCCGCTGGATCTTCTCTTTTCCGTCTTCTTCTGCACATTCATGTTTGTCTGAAGTTAGAGATAAAGTTCCATGATGGGATTGGGATCATTTCTTGGGAGCGGGCCATCATTTTTCCACAGGAACACTGACCCATCATCCTTCCAGTTCCAGCCCAACAGACCTGACCTATGTAATTTTTTTTTGGCCTATGTAATATTTATTTGACCTCTAGCTAGCTAGCTACCTACCGGCATTACATATCGCAACAGTAAATATTATTTTGGCCAATACATTTACTTTTATGCATGCATATAAGATTCTCGAGCAACAGTGTCTGCATATTTTTAGAGTCAGAAATCTTGGGATTTTAAGAAATGGCACGCCTTACTAGAAGAGTCTTTTTTTGTTCTTTTCTTTTCCCTGAATGGACCAGTGAAAATTGTACATAAACTTACAAAACAATAAATATATAAAGTGCAAGCAGTAATTCATAACCTGCATTCTCAGTCTCTGTCATCAGTGTATGCGTAAAGTACAGAAGTGGAGTAAGAACGAAGAGACAAATGGAATAGATTAGGTAAATTCTCCAACATATTCCATGTGATGTCGTCCTTTAGTTACCAATATCACCTTTGTTACTATGCCCAACACCAACACTGAAGAATATTGTACAGTGAAAAAGTAAACAGTTTCTGCAGTGATGAACAACTACTACTTCCAATATCCTACAAATTTATCACAACTCACCATTCTGTAAAAGGAACAGAGCAGCCTCACTTGTCTCCTCCTGCTCAACCCAATCGTAAATGTACCTTTGAAATTTGAATATAAGAAAATCGTCATCATTGCGGAAGCACAGCGCTTTCATTATTAATCTTGCTTGCATTATTTCTACTTCACCCCTTTACGCCTCACTGGCTACTGGTCTCTTAAAACCCAAACTTATCTCATTGTGTCACTTTCACCAGGCTTACATATGTTTTATGCAAAATTTGTAAACATTCGAAAAGAAAGAGGGGAAAGAAAATCGTTATAATTTTAAGAAGTTGTTCAAAATCAGGCATGTTGTGAATTCTGGCCAAATAGACTAGGGAGTAAGCTCACCGCACTTCTGGATACAATTTCATGGTATAATCATCATATGGTTAAGAAACACATGTATCCAAATAAAACATCACATAATTTACATTTTCCCTTGGTTTTCTTCTTCCCTGCCTCTAACCTTTACGAGATTATATTACATAAAAGTCATATATCTTTTACAAGCCACATGAGACGAGCTGAACATTACCACCTTGTTCTCGATGGTCTTCATATCGTGTTCAAAATAATGGATGTATACTGAGTTACCAAACACCTGCCAGAATAAAGAACCTGTCAATTTCGATTGCATCACTATGAATGATATGATATTTTCTAAGTTTATTTTACGTAAAATTACACAATAGTAAATTGGTGCTTAACAAACCAGACACTCTGGTCATATCTCAAAGTGTTGGCAAAGTCAAGGCTGAGTTTCCAGCAATAGTAGCAAAATGAAATGAAGCATAGCATCTCATTTGAGATGTCAGTACTTCTACTTTTATTTTATGAAAATTAAGAAACTAGTTGAGCTAAGGTTTCTATAAATGCTAAGAAAATGGAAATGAAGATCTCTCTAGTTCAATACATCTGAAGTATTTATGTGAAAATCAAGAAACAATTTTGAAATATTCAGATGATTAGTAAATAATTAAAAGAACAAGTGTTTCTTCTTTTGCTTGACATTGAAACTGATAAACTACCAACACAAAATAGATTGAGACAAATCAACTCACCATGCTGGGCTTTAGACAGGAACAGGAGTTTGCCCTAAGCTTTCTTTTCCTGTAATGCCTTCTTTGAGAGTTTGGAAGTACAGATTGTAATCTTTTTCTGGGGGAGGATTTTCTGGATCCACTGTATATGGTTCGCTGAATGGAATAACACTCTTAACCTGTAAAATAAAGAAAAGAAGCCTTTCACTAAGACACAATAAAGGTTTCATATTTAGCTTCAATAGAGAAGAAATGAGAAGGCACACACAAGACATACATAAATCCTTCTTAACCCTGTTACAATCTACTCCCTGCAATATACCAAAATGTAGAAACAATGCAATATGTTATATATCCGCTACAACCTCAAATGTCTTGTCACATGCATACGGGCTTTCAATTGCAGCAACACATATTCGAGCAACCTCCTCCCTGGAAATCTTCCCCTATACAATAAGATTAACCAAAATGAAGTTTCCATGTTACCCCATAACACAACAAACTTGCTATTACATCTCGAATTGATGCTCATACTGTTATATTGTCTCCCTGATCAAAGATGAGATCAGCTCCGGCAGGTTCCTCAGTTAATGCACAGGGCCTGACAATTGTGTATGGAATCCCACTTTCCCTTATCAAATCCTCTCCCTGTGCCATGATTTTACCAGTTAAAGAGTGGAAACTTAGTTATAGTGAACAACTATATGAGATCAGCAACATTAACTAATGTATGACGTGTTTAAAATTAAATGGATGGGAAAACTAGCTCTATTAGTATATATACAACCTATCTTTAATTGGAAAACAGTGATCAGTAAAGATATTAATAATGCAAGTTTACCCAGATTCCAGCATCGATATGTCATGGAGTATATCCCACAACCTCTCTTTAAATGTATAAGACTGATTAGGTGAATTTCCATTACTCTGGTTTAGCTTCAATGTTATCCTAGAATCCCAAACATATCGAGCAAAAAGGCTATCGCGGAGAAAAAGTTGGATGTTTAAACATGCAAATTTGCATTACTTTAATTGACCAAATATTAGTATATATTATTTTAAGAACAGAACCAAATGATGAAGAACCTTCAACTTGTACGTTAGGATGAAATCCAGTTCCTTGTTCAAGCGGACGGCTGGAGGCTGCTTGCTTAAATCAAGCCCTGGCCTATCAGGTCTTGTGACACCAGCCGAGCTCACGTGCACAAACCTGAGACATTATGAAGTTAGTAAAACAGAGACCAAAGATTCGGTGTAACTCAACTTTCAAGGTTCAAATGTTACATGAAACATAGCTGTATCACTGAACCTGGGAGTGATTGGCTCCTTCATGTAAGCCCGTATGGTGGATATTGGGAGCTGAAATGGACCTTCCACAAAAGTTGGGTTTAACTTCCCATCATACTCGAACTTGCTGAACATCAGCTGTAATTATTGTATATAAACACACTGTGCAGAAGAAAATTAAATACTTGACAATTAAAGGGATTACATTTACATAGAAGATTTTCATGGAAGCATGCCTGTAATGATATGATTTCACTGGGATTAAATGGCGGTGCATCAGCGACGGTTCGTGCTCGAAATATAGGCCTCAAAGAAGAGAAAGGTAAGCGAACCTGGAATTAATTAATTGAAGCTTAAGAATTGCTATTGAGCTTAATGGTTTCCTGAATTGAGGAAAAATGCATAAAATTGCTAACCGATTGCCACTGGTCCTTCACAGTGTCAAAGCCCGTTGTATATCCAATTGTGTCCCAATCACGACTAGTTCGAACAATGAGTTTATATCGACGACCATCACCTTTAATGCGTAACTCAAGGCCATCATAAGCAGACAAATCTTCTGGTATAGAGAAATTCTGCAAACAAATTATAGAAGTCTTAATCCAAAATCAGACCAGCTGTTGCATTTTGTATTAATCAAGAACACAAATTAGGGTCATGGCCTTGATTCGCTCGTAACGTCAAAACATATGGGAAACAAGAGCTATTCTAGTTTTAAATACAGCCAAGAAATTAAAAAAACTAAGAGCAGTTACTTGAACATCAAACATAGACAGAGACACAATATATGACACAGCAAATCTTAAGAGGAGATCCAAGTGGCCAAGGGACATATAAGATGGGATGAGTCTTAGTTAAGT
This sequence comes from Sesamum alatum, assembly GCA_034509735.1. Classification (NCBI taxonomy): domain Eukaryota; kingdom Viridiplantae; phylum Streptophyta; class Magnoliopsida; order Lamiales; family Pedaliaceae; genus Sesamum; species Sesamum alatum. The sequence goes on from JACGWO010000001.1 coordinate 56,917,536, forward strand.
TGTATAACCTGCACCATTTAAGCATGTATTGAAATATAAGTAAGTTGTCTGGCAATCATGCACATCGAACAAGTTTTATGAAGTTTCAAGTGAAACAACTAGCAGGGAGTTATTTGCTGGAAAGGAACAAAAGACTTCAATAGGACCAAACTTGACCATGGTCTGTTAGCCTCAGACATTTCTATGATTACATTAACTTCAGCATCTTACTATTTTTTTTAGTCATGAAATGTGTATGATGCCTTTTGAAATAAAAAAAAGATTATGCGATGAGCATTTCATATAACATGAATCATCATATCAGCACAGAGAGAATCTAGCTTAGCATAGCAAAATAGTTGCAACCTCATGTAGACTTTGCTTTTGATTAATGAAGGATTTAAAGTACACGTGACAGTCCTTTTCAAGTATCAAATATATCATATTCATAAGTAAAAAAAAATAGTCAGTAGAATTGACCACATAATTCATGAGCCCCTTCAGTGATACGCAGAAAGAATTTATGATAGAAGAAATGCACAGGATATGACAAACAATGAACAACAGAACAAAAATACCATTTACCAAACATAAAAAGTAAAAAAATAAGAGATTTTTGTTAAAGACGCATGCAGCATGAAAGGAAGGGAGACGGGATAAAGTTACAATCTACCCTTGTCCTGATACTGGTAAAACCTCCGTTGTTTGTGGTTGAAACAACACCTGAAAAGAAAATGTTAATGCAACAATTAAAGCAAAAAATTTGCCAGGTTGCAAATCTGCAACAATTACTAGCTCCCCAAAGCTTTCAGATCTTTTTATAAACATAAGATATAAGCATTAGAGAAACACACCGCTAAAAATTCCTGTTGGTCCACCATTTTCACCACCATTAGGATCAATCTGAAATGTACTTTCACTCACTCCTCCCATGACCACATCATCCAACGCACCCCAAGGAAGTTCTCTAGATAAAGTACCTGAGCAGGTAATGGAAAAACGTAATCCAAAGAGGAGTGTGTTAAACAATAGCTAAGAATATCGGGCTGAATGAAGGTGAGCAAATAGATGAATTTAGATTGAAAACTTAATTCAATAGCCAAGACATATAAGCTATTAACTCTTGAGCAACTTTGTTCTGAAAAACCTATTAAAATACCTTCCCAAAAAATTGTTCATCATCTGATTCGCCTAATTGCATTTGTGATATAAAACTATTTCAGCTAACATGTATGTATCATGGATGTTCCTGAATGTCAAGCTTACTGCACAAGACCATACCTTCAAATCCAAACACCAGTTTTCCACTGCGAAGTCCAACATTTTCTTTAACAGCATTAATAAGATTTTTCATCCCGATGAACTCCACCATTTCAGGGGAATCGCCTTTAATCTACTTTCATCAATCAAAAAATATCCACGGTTAATTGATAATGGCATATTGCTCACCAGACAAGATGGTAAAAGAAGAAAATGGAGTTTGCCTCAGTTAATAACAAACAAATAACAGTTCGGAGATGAATTTGGGGCAATCAATTACCAACCTCAGGTTCGAAGAACTTGATTCCCTGCAACAAAGGTTTGAGTTAGACATCAAGCCAGGAGCACCAAACAAACATATCACTGTAGGTATAAATAAAGCCAGACATTTCGAAGGAGCAAATGGATAATCGATCAATATCCTCATCCCTTATGAGATTATGATTACCTGGCTATACTTGGCCCTATCTGGAGTATCACCTTCCTTTGGCCCAACAATGACTGAAACAGCATTAATCACCATTCTTACTCCTTTAAAGTACTCGGGTATCAATGTGCTTGCTTTTGTAATATCTCCAACAATCTAACAACACAAGTTATTGTGGAAATGTGAAAGTAGCAAAACAAAAGTTGGTTAATTTTTGCAACAACTAGAAAACTTTAATACTCATAAAGTTCCATTGATCAGTGAAGCTTGGAAATGAACAGAACACCAACATCAAGGTCTGAATCCTCACCCCAGGCTTGGTAAAAGGCTAGACGACAAATAGTTGAAAGGCAGAAAATCTCACCAAGTCAACATCTGGACCAAGCATTCTTCTTGCTTTCTCTTCATTTCTGACCTGAAAATGGTGTTAGTCTAAGATTGGAATCATGAAAGGTCATAATGGCCACACTTGGAAAACTTTAGACATGAACTTCTCCACCTTGGGTTTATCAATACATCCGTATACAAAGAGAATAGTAGAAGCATTTTTTCTATACGAGATAAAGTACCAATACTCGAACTGTTAACCCTTTTTTGCGTAAGAGATCCACCACTCTTCTGCCAACACCACCTGTAGCTCCAGCCACCAGTATTATCCTTGAAGTGTCCATTGCTTTTTCTGCTTCGCTAGGTGATGGACCAGAGAGTTTCTCAATCAGATTTTGAAAGAACTTCAAATATAAATGAAACTTGTCAGACAAAATATGGGATAACTTGAGCTCCACAAAGACATCATGAAAGGTCAAGAAAATTAAACCTTTGCAGGAGAGGGAGGCCCGTTAAAGAAATACAATGTTTTCAAAAATCTACCTACGTCCCAACCTTGCCTTCCAGCTTCTGAGAGAATGAGCCCTCGGCGGGTTATCAAGGAATGAAATGATAACTTTTTCTGGTAAACAAGCGGCTGAAATTTGCGCGGGAGAAAGGGATTTGGAAGTTGTGAAGGGAATGCCAAGGGATATGGAGATGATCCAGGCAATTTTCTGCCAACAAGTGGAACCCCCTGCAAGATCCAGCATTCTTATAACATTATCCTAAGCAAAGAACTGAAGTAGCACCAGAAACATTAGTTTACCTAAACAGCACCAAGAAAATTAATTTAGAGTAGAAAAGCACTAATTTAATAAACCCAAGCAAAATCCCCTTCAAAAAGTTCACCCAAATAAGCACTTGGTGACATGTGAAACCCCCAAAAACACCACCCCGAATATGGCATGAGTTCAAATAGAATCTAACTTCTTTTTTCTCTGGAAAAGAAGAGCCATTCAAGCTAGCAACACCCTCAATATTAGAAAAGTAACCAGATAGAATTACATAGCAATGTTAGAACAGTATGATCAAGCAAACAAAGTCTTCTGAACATGCATTACTTAAAATATATATTCAAAAGTAAAAATTACTGAAGTTACGTACATGAAGGCCTTGACCTGCAGAATATCTACAATACGTAATCACAGCAATATCCAGAGAAAATTATTAATATAAAAACGATCACAGCCATACATATACAACATCGCTACAAATTCACAGCATTCATGAAATCTAAGAGAAGAGAAAGAAAAAGAAAACCAAGAAACAAAACAAAATTCTTGAAAACTAAGATTACATCAGTAATACCGAGAGTCCAGATTCTTGAGCAAGAAAAAGAAGAAAATGGTTTCGTTACCGTAGAAAGGCAATGGCACTCCATGTATCGGAAACTGTTCTAAGTAAATTAGCATTCAAAAATATATATCGTGATTTATGATATAGAAATCGCTGGAGTTAACACACACCACATACTAGAACACTTTCGTGTGCTCGCAAGAAAAATCCACCGTAATCTTTGAAAGTCCCCTCCCGTGCCTTAACTTCAATAATCTCCAATTTCTACTAAAATCGCTTCTTTGAACGAAGTCCCGCGCCTCAAATGCGATTCTTCCAACTGAAATCGCTGGTTTGAACGAAGGCCCGCGCTGAAGACTCGTTACCAAACTAGTTGAAGGCCCATATGGGTGTGGACACCCAAACCCTAAATGGGCTTAATCCTGCTCTTCCGGCCCAATGAATAATGCCTTACAATATCTGGAAAAAAACAACTAGCCGAATTTCAGTTAGACTTCCTTGTTAAGTTCCAAAATCAAGCCCACTTATTTAAATAAATGGTTTAATGATATTTATCCTCTGTGATATCGCAAATAGGCAAATTAATCTTCTATAAATAAAATTAATAATTTTTCTCTTTATATTTTTTAAAATAAAATAATACTTTCTGTCTCATTTTGAAAAATACAGAGAGTTAAATTGATCAATTCTAAAAAACACAGAGAAGTAAATTGCTAATATTTTTTTTATAGGGGGATATTTTGCTCATTTGCAATATTACAAGGAATTGCTTGCATTTTTCCCTTTAAATAAATATGAAATTATGACACCCCGTAAAAGCATTTCCTCATGGTACCTATATTTATATTATTTTGTAAAGTATAAACATTTTGAAAAACTAAATTTGGTATATTGTTTGTAAATAAAATACTAAACTGACCCGAAAAGATAATTTCAAAATATTTCTTTTGCATTCTTTTTTTCATCGCTTTCCTATGCTTGAAATATAATTTCAAACAACATTTATTGTACTCTTTTATAAATTGATAATTAAACTGATCCGATAAAAAAATATAATATCAAATTAATTCTTTTTCATCACTCTCTTTCTTCTCTTTTCTGGCTGTATCTAATATTTTGTCACTCCTCTCACCTTTCCAGTATTGATCTTTTTTTTATATATATCTTTTCTCTCCTTTTGCGATTATAATATTTCATATGATTCTAAGTTACAATTAAACTAAATAATAAATTACCATATAGTTCATCGCATTTCACATGATTCTCAGTTACAAATAAACTAGATAATAAATTACTATATAGTTTATCTGAGAAAACCCTCAATTAAATAGCTTAGCCGAAAAATGAGCCGATCGAGCTGACTACAAATCCCAAGCACCCCACATGTAGACTGATTGCAGTACAATTGTATGGAAATGCATTCTGTATTATTAATCAAATTAGATCACACAAATTATATATATAGAGGGAGAGAGAGAGGACATGCATGTATTTTATGTTGTAGTTGAGATGTAAGCATCAAGATAGCAGTATATAGTAGACCCAGACGTGGACAATAGAAAGGCTTTGGGTAGGAACAAAGGAAATATTGTCTGAGGGCAGACACCTAATCCGAGGACAGGGCAGGATGGGCCATGCACCAACTCTGCATCATCTTCCCGGCACCATCACCTCTCTAAGACGCTTTAAACCCGACAATTCAGCCATTATTTCAACGCACTTTAACAGTAATTTCGTTATCATCAATTTTCTTACATATGTGTGTGTATTGGATCCTTAAGTCAGTTTTCTTGAATTTTTGATCGAGCGAACAAGTAAAGTAGAAGGAAATTCTTGAAATTTGGCTACTGGATTGGACAATTTGATTTTCCATTTTATAAATGTTTTGCTATTTCTTTTTATTTGAATCCATCATTTCATGTGAACCTGTTGTAGACTGGTAATGACCGATTTATAATTTTTAGATTTAATGAAAATCAATTGGGACTTAATGTTTTCATGCTTCAACGGGTTGCAATAATCAAATTGGATAATGTTACAACGACTTTCGACCAAGAAGAAAGTATTACGTAAATTAGAATAATTCTAATAAATTTAATTCAATCTGACCAATTAGTGATTAGAAATTAACGTTACGTACCATACATATATGCAGGTTAATTAAAAGCTTTGGCATTATGATATACATGAGATAAGTTAAAGATATTATTTAAAATTTGTAGGACTTGCATACACAGTATGTCACCCTAAAAATGGCAAATCTGCGTGTAGGGTTTCTTTCGCAAGGGAAGACATTTATGCGGATTTCCGTTCTTTATATTTGACAGATGTCGTTGACTTTTTCAACATAATTATTTATTTAAAAAAAAAAAAAGAAGAAGGAGGAGGAGAAGAGGAGAGCAATTTCACACTGTGACCGACCATACGTACATTTTTAGCATATGACGGGATGCATGTTCTTTCAGGAACTGGAGATGTGGTAGTTTGTGCGTATTCACGGGTTTTATGCTGCTGCATTTATTGTCCAACTTCATATCTATACTCTTATAAAAAGAAAAGAAATATTATAGACGCAACTTAACGATTTTGATATCATTGTACTATTTTTATTGTAATTTTAAAATAGTCTTTCAATTGATAAGATAATTAAATTTTATATTAATTTAATACCCAATTAATATATTTGATATATTTTATTTTTATTTTTAATATATTTTAAGTATGAAAAATTATTTATTACGTACAATACACGCAAGAACGGCATGTCAGAATAACTAATACATATATATATAAGCAAATAGGACAAAAATCCTCATCAATTCAAACCTTTACGTACCGTTATATTTGTATCAAAAAAACATGTATTGGGTACCATAATATGAGCAATCTTTGTTAAAGATCATAAGAAAAGCATTTTTCATTGTTTAATCAAAATATTTGAACATACAAGTCTCGTCTTTACATATCGGATCAATTACACACAATTAGTTAGGACTGTCAAAGTCGAATTGGATTTTCTATTCCAAATTATATTGCATTTTCAGAAAATGCAATATGATTTGGAATATAAAATCTAATCCGACTAAAGAAGGGCTTAGTTAGTTAAAAAATTTCGAGAGGATCTAATTTTCATGCGTGTCTACAAATCTGTACTCGATCAGCAGTTTCCCAACGGAGCTAAATATGACGTAGCAGATTGAAGGTAATATATTTGTTTCCACGGTGATAAGATGCCAGTGGGCAGCGGTGACGACAGCGTTTTGGACATGTACATGCTAACTACCAGCGTTTTGGACTTTTTAATTTTCTTATAGCAGCCCATAAGGTTAAAAATGACAAATATGAAGCTTATATGGTCCAAACGATGAGGTCCATGCCCTAAAAAATTGAATTTATGTTGTGAATTAGCTTGTAATTAATTAAGGCAACAAGGGTTTTCATTAGAGAAATTTAATATTTTTATTATATGGGGATGAAAAACAAAATTTGAGGAACGTACATTCCAATTTATAATATATATAATTTTAAATTACATTTGGATTTGTTCAATATATAATATATGAGAATTATACGGTTACATATAGAAAATAAGGTTTGGAAATTCAAACAGCGGCTTACGTAATTTTCAACTACTATAAACTCAAATCTTAGTCTTAATATTGTTTGACGCTGCTATGCAATGCAGCAGTATAGCCGAAACTACTAAGAATATTAGCCGGCGGCATAATTAAGCTCTATCAATCCCCACCCCATTCAGCTTCCACACAGCTAGCGTCAATACAGCAAAAACTTACTATTTAAAATACAACAAAGTTATATTCTTACTTTACAATATTCTAATGTAATGTAGAAGAAAACTTCAAATTTGACTGATTACCCCAACTACCTTAACAGTTTCCTCACTCCCTTTCCAAACACTAAATTCTGTATATATATACAACCTCATTACCCATTTATTCCTCCTCTCTCTCTCTCTCTCTCTCTCTCTCTCTCACCTTCTTTGGACATTAAAATTCCGACAGAAATGGGTGTAAAAGGTGTGGTATTTGTGATGTGGTTGAGTATGTTTTGTAGCTTAGTAGTGGGGTCGATGCATGGAAGTGGAAGAAAGCTATTGATGATGAAGGTGCAAGAAAATTATAAGGAGGTTTCATCTCTGGAGGAGAGGTTGTATCTGACGGCGCTTCCGAAAGGCAACGTGCCGGCTTCGACCCCCAGCAAGAAAGGCCACCGCGCCCCCACCATTGAACAGAAGCTCATCGCCCGCCACCTAGCGGCCGTTGATCGGATTCTCCGCTCCGTTCCTAGCCCCGGAGTTGGCCACTAGCTCAAACTCTCCTCATATTCTTTTTTCATTTTTTTGGAATTTCCTTTATTTTAATTTTCAAGAAATCTTGTTGATAATTTTGAATGTATTTTTTATGTCAGTTTACAGAGGTAAAAGCCTTTAATGCAGTCGCTAGCTAGGTTATGTATATGTATGTACACATGGAAGTCCATAGCATTAATATTACGATAGTGCATATTTATTTGATTTGTAATATCTACTTTTATTCTTTCATTATCGGCATTGCAAATCGGTTTTGGTCCGGTATAAGTGAATTTGTATTTTTTATTCCAAATATTATTAAATGAGTCTAGTTCGAGCAAGAATTTTCTCATTTAATATATGCATGTTATGTATATAAATTTTGGGGAAAATGCAAGAAACCCCCCATGTGATATTGTAAATGAGCAAATTATCCCTATTTAAAAAAATAGCAATATACGTGTTTTTTAAAATAAAGCAATTTACCTCCTTGTCTAGGGGGTAAATTGCTTCATTTTTAAAAATATAGGGGGATAAATTATTATTTTTTACATAGAAGGGTAAATTACTCATTTATAATATCACATGGGGTAAATTGCATTAAACCCTATAAATTTTTTCTTAAATGAAATACAATATGCCACCTTTATATATATCAGGTTTATATTTTGTTCAGAAAAAACAAAAAAAAAACATATATGTCTTGAACATATGGAGTAAAATATGTAACAAAATTTGAAATGAAAATCAGTGTTAACCTAATAATTTTACGCAATATTTAGCAATGGAGTATGAGCAAGCTTAAATGCATTTTTTCTACCGTGATTAACTTAGGTCATTTGACGTTTTTGTCTTTTGATTTTATAGGGTAGCATTATCTTTTTTAATTTTTATGATTTCAATCTTTTATTATCCGACGTAGTTTCACCATTCTAGCCAAAAAAATTCTTGAGCATCGCTTATGATCTTTTAAAATTGGGGCTATTGTTCCTATTGATTCATTTTTTCAACATTTTTGTTCTTAAACTTTCTAGTTTAGCATTTTCGTCTTGTATCTTTTTAATTTTCATAATTTCATCAGTCCCCTTTTTTAACTAAAGTCTGCCTTTCTCGTCGGTGGAAGTGAACTCCAATCAAAAACTAAAATCGTGAATCAAATATATATATATAGGACAAAAATATTACTATAGAAAAGTGAAAAGACGAAAACATCAAATAATCTAAGTTACGGGATCAAAAGTAGATTTAATCCAGTATATATACGTGCACCACCTACTTTTCTTGGAAGACTTCACTCGCGAAAGTAGTTAATATCTAATTCCATCTCATCATTTGATAGTATATGAAAATACAGTTCAAACAAAGTGACAAATAACTATATTAATTATAATTCAGATTTAGGCACTAAATTAACCGGATCCAGAGCCATCATCACATTTATAAGTAGCAATTGCATCAAGACTTGACCCTATATTTACTCGATTCTTGGAATTACAAAATATTTTTCTTAGTATACAAGAATGAAACAGGGGAGGATCTGAAAAGGTGAAAGACGCGTGTTTTAGACTTTTCCCCATCTCCTCCATAATGTCGCGTTGCTTTTTTGTCTAAAGAGTGGTGCAGTAGTGTTAATACTAACTTTTTAAGTATTGAGTGCAATAATCGTGTTCCAGGGCCACAATAAGCGTTAGTAAGGAAAGATGCTTCAAGAATTTCTCCATCTCCAATTTCAGTGGATTCAATTTTCTTTCCCAGAATAATCAATTAAGTCCACATATCTATTAATAATAATAATAATAGGTATATGGGATCGTCTTAGCCACCCTACTATTGTAGACGACACGTTGTGTGGGGATACTTAGAATCAAACTTTTACAAGTGAAAAAAAAGGGGAGTTTGTTCAAATTCAGAAATGTTAGGAGCCTTAGATATTAAATTCTTTGCACATTCGTCTAATACCTTTAACTTTAAGCTTATTACGTGATTGTTTTAAAAAGTATTAAAATGGGCATTTCGTTCTACCGCACATGCCCTAGCGAAGTGGGCATTTCATCCTAATTTATGTGGATCAATCTTTCTTTATTTATTTCTATACTAATCATTGCTATACCAGTACATGTAAAATTAAAATAATTCAATATTTTTAAATCAATCAACATATTCAAAGTAAACAAACAAACATTAATACACTACTATTAAAAATAGAATAATTGTCCACGTTCATGAAATTCCAACTCATAACCTCTTGATTGCTGATGAACGAGTGATCGATGATATTTGACTGGAAATATGAACCTTAAAATATATGGAAAAAATGGTTTATAAACACTACTAATTTAGAACTTGAAGAGTCACGACTTATCTTGAAATTTGGCGTAATTTCAATATTTTATCACTATTTGAGAAATTATAAATACTCTCTAAATTTAAAGTTCGTTTGACAACGAGCCCATTTTGTTAGCCTCCGTTGAATTTTCATCCAATTTTTATGATGAACTGGCTAAAATGGTAGGAAGATGAAAGCAAATTCAGCTAATAATTAAGCTTCAACTTTGGCAAGATAAAAGAAAGTGATATAAGTGGCGAATCACTCACTATCCTTATAATTGTGGACCAGTGGTCAGAGCTAGTAGCAAAAATCAACTTGCATGTGTTTTCTCTTTCCCGTGGCGACGTCGACAGCAGCAGATCCGTCTTCTAATCTAACTAATTGAAGCAAACCTGATTAGATACACCTAAAATACATACATCTGACTGTCTAAATTATCACCGTCCGAAAAAGTCCATGAAAAAAGTAAAAAGTAAAAAAAGCAAAATCTAATACTAGATATCATGTGATTTAGACAGCAGGACATATCTTGTAGTGGTCATAATCCAAGTCTAGGTGGATTTAAATTTAATTTAGAACAAATTGAGTTCAGTTCATAAGCTAGTTGGATGAAGGACAAGAAAATATATAGTAGAATTCTATGTGTAAACTTTTTTCCTAATTATTTGCGGGTCGGCTTTCCAAATTTGGGCCACATGAGATAAAAGTCCAATCATGGATATGGAGTCCAATTATTGCGCAATCAATGAATTAGGTCGAAAGAATCACAGAATTTGGCAAGGGGCAGCTAACGTTGTTTTGCCTGCCCGAAACCAACATCAAGGCTCCACCAAACGCTGCCGTTTCTAGCCCGGGCCTGGTTTCATCAAATCTGAATCAATTATACGGTAACTGTAATATATTTATTGTGTGATTGGTGTACAATTTTGAAAAAAATGATCAACCACATAACAAGTGTACCATACTTATTTTATGATTGATTTGGTCATCATATCATGCTCACCAAAATTTTCAGGCTGAGCACGCAAGTTGACATGATATTTCAAGCACCTCCAATGAACCGCCGGACACCATACTTGGTATACTTAATTCAGGGAAATCTCTACGCACCCTATATATATTCAATTGAATTTTCTATGTCAATTTTTACTGTATTGATGTTAATTTTATATATGAAATTTATATATTAAATGTAGAAGAAAATTCGTTGTTCATATTTAAAGCAATAGATCCGACGAGAAACCAAACAAGTTGAACATTATACAAAATCATATTAGAATTTCTGGTTCAAATGTTATTGCATTTTTGTTCTATTTAATATATACACCATGAATATAATATTTTTTAAAATAAAATAAATTATATTTTTTTATTTATATTTTAAAATTTATGCGTGCGTTGACCATGTGTGTCAGTGGCTAGTATATATAAAACGTGTGTATATTAATTGGACAAATAATGCCACACCACTTCAAACAAAGGATCGAATCCAATACAAAATAGGGCAATAAGGCAAAGATAGAAGCAGTGGAAGGCCCAATATGTCTACAGATATTATATAACTCCAGCCCTGCTATCTGCCAAACTGGGCCTACATTATAATGAACAGAGAGGCCCATATTCGCTTATCCTACATTGAAATTACGAGCCCATGGCATTTCTCTTCCTATATAAATATGAATGGATTTTTTGTCATTTTTGTAAGGGTAAATTACATTACCTCGCGTGAGTTTAATATAATTATAAATACCCCTTCATTAATTAAAAAATTATTAATACCTCCTGAGGTATGTAACTATATAATAAATAACTCATTTTCATTCATTTTTATGATTGAACTGACCAAAATGCCCATATGCAAAATGAATTATTTTTAAAAAATATTGGACTACAATACAGAGGAAGAGTTTTCTTAAGTTTTTTTGTACAGATAAGCAATAGTGCAATTTGTCTCGGTTGATTTTTCTACGATTTTAACTAAAAATTCAAAGACAAAATTGTCAATTTCAGGCATTTAGTTAAAAATTACTAACCTCTTAAAGTATTTGTAATTTTTCAAACAACGAGAAAATATTTATAATTATGTCAAATCTCAGTAAATGTGGTTGTAATTCACCCTTTTTGTAAACGTATTACTATCTTCTGTATTAAGCCCAACGTCTTAATGTCTTCATATCAAGGCACAACAACAACTTAGAATTTCAATTTGACTGATATACGTAGATGTTTTTAAAATATTTTTCCCTTTTTAAAATATTACATAAAATAATAAAAAATTAAATTAGTGAAAGTTTTTTCCCCCTCAAATTTCATCATACGAAACCCTTCTTGAGTTCATGATAATTATCACATCCGTTTATCAATTTTAAATGAACGCCGTCCTGTAACATGTGTAACTAAATATTACATTTATTTATATAAAATAAATACGATATTTCTGCCCCTGTTACACTATATTATAAATATTACCTAAAGAAGACATAGCCAATTTAATTTTTCATCTGCTTATATATAAATATAAATATAAATATAAATAGTTTATGTACATACATAAATTATTGCAATACAAGTTGTAGGAGTTGGATCTGTCTCTTCTTTCGTTTACATTAAAGAGAACAAAAAAGTCTGGACAGCACTGAGAAATATGATGATCATCATCATCAACAACATCTCTTTTGTGTAGGAGGAGTGGGTCCAGTTCCGGGTCCGGGTCCGGGTCCCTCTTCTTTTAATTTGTACGCCAAAGAAGAAGAAAGCGCAGAAGCCCAGTGTCCCTACATTCTGACCGCTTTTGTCCACCGCCTCCCCACTCCCCCACGACAAATATTAACAATGCAAATTTCTTACAAAATCCAGTTCATATCCTGCCTCTCTTCCTTCATTTGTGGGTCCAACTCCTCCTTTAATCTTGTCTCCTCTTTCTTGTATATATGTATTGTACAGCCTCTACACGCGCCGCCCCCACGCGCCGCCGCTGTCTTGCTTCGAGGGGTTTCAGTTTCTTGAAAAGGGATCCTCTTTTAACCCAACATGAGCGATTTTATCCCATGACCTGTCTGTTTCTAGATAGATCCAATTCACAGGGAGTGAATTTATTAAAAAAGGAAAAGAGAAGTTGGCAGGGAGTGATGTATTGTATTATTTATTCAAATTTTGATTTAATTTTTGGGAGTGAGAGTGAGACCAAATCTAGTGGGAAAATGAGAATTTATGATGCTAGTTATGTATACTCACTGTCACATCGTTATCTGAAAATAATTTGAAGGTGCAGAGGATCCCATTTCAAGATTGTGAGCCCCCACCCCACTAGACTAAAGCGGCGCGTGTGACGAGGAAATCCATGTACTCAATCTAACTTTTAGCCTGAGAATTGGCTGGAAATAAATATACCTGGCTCTGCACCACCGTCTGCCCAACCTTAAACCCCGGCACCACCGTGAATGCCACCCGAAACCCGCCCTCCGCTGCTGCGAAAATCTCTTCCGTCACGCTTTCCATGTAAACTTCAGAAAATTTGGCATTCTGTTTCACTTGAAATATGCTGACATCATGATCGAATGAAAATGCCAGACAATGTAAAAGCCAAACTCTCCTCCCCATCTCAGCAAACGCCTTAAAGAATTCAGTTTCCGGGTATTCCCCGGAATTCACCATTTTTCTCTGGTTCAAATTCCCGGAAAATGAGAATTCCATCTTAGGGTGCACCAGATGAAGGTACTTTGATTTCAAGAACTTCCCGAACAGAGAATTCGGGTTTTGCTTCAGGAAATGAACGACACTCGCCGACCTTAACTTCTTGAACTGCTCAAAGAAGAAAACCCGACGCTGATGAATCTCACTTGGCAAAGACTGATCGTTGCTCTGTATGGAAAACCCTGGATCGTTGAAGCCTGTGAAAATTTCCCTGCAAACGTACGATTCGAAAGCGAAAGCTTTATGATCCCTCTTGCTGAAGACGCTATCGGGTTGTATTGCATTCGCTGCAGCTTCAATATCCCAGTTGGCGGACTCCATTTCCCGAATCAAGAACTTGACGAAGTTGCGGACAGATCTCAACGCGTAGTGCAGAACCAGGATGAAATCTTTAGGATTCACGTCTGAGAATTTAACGTTGTCAAGAATCGAGAAGGATCCGCTTGCGTTGAGCTTCTTTTCCAGGGACTTGTTGCTTTGAATGATATCTTGCAACTGCTGTTGAAGAGAAGAGATTCGAGAGTCCTTGTTCTCAATTTCACCCTGCATTTTCTTCATGGTAATCTCGTAAGTCTTCATCAAAGCCTGCTGCTCCTGGATTTCCGCGAGCATTAGCGTCACATGGGGCGGCGAAGAATCAATCTGCTTCTTCAAAAAGCTGTACTTAAGCTCTGATAGTGCTTTCAACTCATCAACAACAGCCTGATCTGCGGACTGTATGCCCTCACTGTTGTACGGGAACTGGGCCATTTGAAGCTCGGCATACGCTGCTTTAACCGCTGAAATCGTGGCAAAAAGCTTGGCGACGAAGGCTTCCATGGCAGCCCTGTTCTTGCACTCCTCTTTAGCTTCTTCAGCATCTTCTTTCTGGAACTGATGAGACTCGCAGCACCTGAGTTTCTCCTGAGGAATCAGCAGGCAAAATCCAGGGTTTGAGCGAGTTTTCGTGCCGGATTTCAGGTGAATCACTTTCTGAAGTGTTCTTGCGATTCTGCTGCTTCTGTTTGGAGGTGGGCAAGGCCTGGTTGAATCCATGTTCAAATTTTCAGTGGGAGATGGAAAAATTTCTTGATCAGTTCATCAACTTTGAAGAGAAAAATAAAGGGGTTGGTGTGACTATGAAAGAGAAGAAGAAGAAAAAGCAACAACACTGCTCTCTCTCTCTCTCTCTCTCTCTCTCTGTGGTTTAAGCCAGAGATTTAGAGGTGAAAGCAAAAGATATCTAATTAATGGCGGGAAATAAAAAAGAAAAAGAAAATTGGAGAAAGAATTAACTGCGCGTGCGCGCAATTGATTATTATTTTTATTTGTTTAAACCTTTATATATATATAGAAGCATTATGGCTTTCAGGTGTATTTTATCATTTCCAGGGGAAAAATATTTCTTAGGAATACAAATTATGCGCTCGTGTTCCAAATAATGATGAGATTCTAGTTGAGATATTGTTAAATTTAATTGTAATATTTACTGCTAACTTTATTGTTGAGCAATTACTTGAAATTATAAATTATGAAAAGAGACTTGATGAATTTTAAATTATTAAAATATAAAATAAAAAATAAAAAATCAATGTTGAAAGGAGGTGGATTTTGGTATTGGCAAATTGAAGGAGTGGTGATGATTGTAATTTACTGGGAATTGGATGAATGCGTTATACTTAGCAGTGAAGGAGCGTACGTAATAATAAGGGTTAAATAGGATTTGTACGAAAAGTATGGTATCTCCCTCGATTATACCTAAAGGTTAGAGTAAAATTCATTTTAGTCCCCGATATTTGATTTTAATTTTAAAATAGTCTCTATTTTTTTCAAATTACTTCAAATTAGTCCCTCCACCAGGTAATTTTCCCATATTACCCCTATGAAACGTATTTTTTCTTTTTTTTTTTTAAGAAAATCATTTGTCTTCACTTTCTTCTTTCTAATTGCAATTTGGTCCCTCATACACAAACTTATAAAATAATAAATATTTTAATTGGAAAAAATTATCATTGGACAATTATTCAAATGTTTGTGCACATTTAATTTTAAAATTTAGAATCTAATTGTTGATTAGATATATATGTTAGTTGGATAAATAAAAAATACTGAAAAATAGAAAAAGGTTATGAGAACTTATTGAACAAAAGAGTGAGAAAAAAAAAAGAGAGAGAGAGAGAGAAATAGAAGTTGAGAAGAAAAGAAAAAAAATACTAAAATAATTTAAAGAATAAAAAATGGCAAATAAAAAAAATGTAAAACAACAAAATGATGATCTTCAATT
This sequence comes from Sesamum alatum, assembly GCA_034509735.1. Lineage (NCBI taxonomy): Eukaryota > Viridiplantae > Streptophyta > Magnoliopsida > Lamiales > Pedaliaceae > Sesamum > Sesamum alatum. The sequence continues at coordinate 56,933,461 of JACGWO010000001.1, forward strand.
ATATAAAAGTATAGATAGTAATTTGATTAATGACACGTGTATCAATATAATTATCGTGAAATACATTGAACCGCTTGAATTTTACCCGAGGTTTTATATATCTCATTCTTCAACATTTTAGTAATATATTTATTTTTTTATTTATGTTCTAATTTTAGAAGTTTTTTTTATAAATATTATTGCTCAATTTTTTTAAAAACTTTTTTCTCCAACAACTTATTTATTCAAAACCTTTTTGGTTTTAAAAACTCAATAAGTTCATTAAATGCACAATAATTACGTTAATATATTATTAATCAAGTTATTATCTAAATAATTGTCTAACGATAAATTATTCCAATTAACACGGTTATATTTTTCTAAGTTTAAATTAGAAGGACCAAATTGTAACTAAAAATGAAAAGAATGATAAATGATTTTCTGAAGAAAAAAAAAAGTGTTTTATAAGGGTAATATGGGAAAGTTACCCATTGGAGGGACTAATTTAAAGTAAGTTGAAAAGACAAGGATTATTTTGAAATTAAAATTAAAAGTCGGGGACTAAAATGAATTTTATCCCTAAAGGCTAAAACTAAAGAAAATTTTATTTATTTTTCTATGTTTGAAATAATACTTTAACTTAAATATAAATTGACAAATATATGTTTAATTGTTAATAATATAACATATTCACTTCAATGTCATCCATAATAAAATATATCCATGAATTTAACTTTAAATTCTATAATAAGTCATTAATAAGTCAATCGCGAGTAAATATTGATTTTCATTTAATTTTTTTTGTTAATATCGTCAAATTCGATAAATTTTAATTAATGGAGGGACCTATTAATTAGACATAAGCAAACCTCAAGGGTATTAGATGTAATTTTTCAAATCACGGGGAGTCTACGTGTAATTATACCAAACTTCAGGGGAGGAGAGTAATTATCCTTAAAAATTAATATTGGATTAGATAAATTAATTAAATACAAAATAATTATTTCAATTTGATTGTATTAATAATTGTACTAAAATTAGGAAAATGAACAATATTTTGCCTTTATATTACATTTTGTGTTTATCAACTGCGTAATTAAATAAAATTTGAAACCAAATTGATTGATATATTCACTTAGAGGGGATTAAAATGTATAGATCATATTATTAATAGTCAATGCTATTTTTCTTCATTTGTATTTAATTTAATTATTATCTAAAAAATAGGAGGTCAACGAAAATTTCTTTAATTGAAGGGGGTAGTTGATAAAAATGACATACTTTGAGGGTCATAAATATAATTAACCCCAAATAATAATTCGGCAAAGCTAAGGAATCCAAATGTACCTGCTGTCACCTAAAAGAAACAACTACATCTGATTTGTCAATTCAAAATACGTACCGTATCTTTATTTCTTATCATAATTTTAATTTTTCCAAAAAGAAAAAAGTACAGTTGCGTCGTGGTTTTTTCTGCAGCCTAAAATATAAAATGAAATTTATTTTGTTAAATAATCATTTTGTTTAATATGTAAAACTTTTTTCCTATGAATTGGAGTCTATGAAAATTTCAAGAGTTATCCATTAAGGTCCCGTTTATTTTGAGAACCATATAAATTGAGTGATAGAATTATTTTGCACTAAATGAATGACTAAAAAGTTTTGTATAAATTATAAAGTGTTTACTTAAGCAAGAATGGTTGTATTATTTTTAGGAATAAGTTATACCATCTCTTTTGGTGGTATTATTTATGCGACCAAAACAGTAAATAATACAAGATTTTAGTTTTATACCGGACCGTCATACAACAAGATAAACATTGTATTAATATATACTAATTTTTTTATTCAGGTCAATACACGATGCCAAAGTAAACAATTTGTAACCACTATTTTATTTTAACATATAATATATATATATATATATATTCGGAGATAGTATTATTAAATTGGATTATATTGAAAAGAAAAATCCAAGAAAAAACATTGGGCGGTGTGTGAGTGATGGCGGAAAAGGGAAAAAGAAGCATAAGAAAAAAAAATAAATATAAATATTGAGACAAACAGATCCAACATTTTACAGTTCATGCATATGTGTATTATTATGTATTATGTGCATGAATGTACAATACAACGGACAACTCCTTCAACTTGTGATGTAATCACCTTTTTTTCTTTTTTGTCAGAAAAAAATGGTCCAACAATATTATTCTCCTTACCATAACATTTTATACATACATATTTATTTATTTAGGATCTCAATTCGCGACTTTATTGGTGTGAGGTTCAAATTTCCAAAAGATACAATAATGTAATCATATATACATTATAAAGATGAAAGTCGCTGTCACGACTCATGCGCATAGGATAGGAGGCTATGTAACATAAATTACAGTAAGGCCCCGTCTACTTTGAGGACGGAATTAAATTAATAATAAAAATTATATTTTGAATTAAATGAATAATTATAAATTTTATATAAATTGTAAGGTGTTTATTTATATGTAGTACTAAATTCTGATAAAATATGTGAAGTGATCATTTTGTTGTATTTACTTATGTTGGATGATAAAATTACCCATTAGCCCTTTACTCATGCCATCTACCACAAATATGAAGGGTAAAAAGGACATGACATTTATTGTTGTATTATTCACATGATAATTTATACCACCTCCTCTGGTCGTATAAGTTTTGCAATCGTAACAGTAAATAATACAAGGCCTTGTATTTGTACAGGGTCCCATACATGAAAGTAAATAATATTTTACCCTATATTAATTTTAGGTTAATATATCAAAGTAAACGGAACCTAATAGTGAAAGCACTGCTTTTGTAACTCAAGTGCATTTACCTTGATGAATTTAAATTTAAGGGAAGGATTGGGAGAAATAATTCAAATGATTCTATTTAAAATGAATTTTAAATTCATTAATATTTAATAAAACATAATTTAAAATTAAAAAAGATTTATTATTAAGGATTTAAAATAACGGGCATTAGCTAGATTGGTAGTGTTGTGGAGATGATCAGCAGACAACAAGGATTTGTAATTATGAACGTTAATTGAAGAGGAGGCGTAGGTGTTTGAAAAAGTTGGTGATCATCAACTATTGAAATTCTACTGGGGCATGCCTTATCACCCAATCAATGGATATCATTTATAACAATAATTACCACATTCCCATTAATTAAAGTCCAATAGGTCAAAAAAATTAAATTGTTTCAATTTTCCCCCCCTTTTTTTTTTATTTTACGGAGTTGGATGTGGGAATTATGTGAAAAATATTTGTGTCTGGCAATTATGAAATTAACAGTGAATGTATCAAAAAATAACATTTTTCGTCTCATAACTTAAAGTTTTTTCACTTTTGACCATTGATTAAAGGATTCTCATTTTTAATCTCGTAATTTTTCAAAAGCAGCACTTTGGTCCATATATCACATTTTCGTTAGAAATTTAATGGAAAAGACCACATTACCGTTAAGTGCACGAAACTAAAAGTGTAAATGCCCCCTAACATTTTTTCGATAAAATATTTAATGAAATCTACCATGGGACCAAAAGTATTTATTACCTTTTGGAAATTATAACACCAAAAATGAGAACTCCATAATTAATAAAATCAAAAATGAAAAGAACCTAAATTAGGGTACGTATGGAAAATATAATTTCCCCATTGATTTGAGTAGGAGTAGTTAACGTGGGAATAAAGGCAACTATACCAACATTTGCAATCATAATCATCATAATCGTAATAGTCTAGTTATTATATATATATATATATATATATATTGAGCTTCTGCTACACTGTTTTGGGATAATTAGTAGTTGGGTAGACATTTTGATTTTACGGCAAGCAATCCAAGCTCCTTCTACATACATACATACATACATACATACGCCAATCTCTCTCACAAGTCAACCCCTAAAATATGTACATACTTGCACAACTCATTTTTGAATTTGATGTAACTAAGGATGCTCACTTTTTCATTAAAGAATTGTGTGTTGAAGCATCTCAACTTTTTTGGTATACTGAAAAATAAAGGGTTCAATCATGTTTATTATTTATATTCCAAGTTGTATTAATTTAGCTAAATGATGAATCGTAAACATATAAGATTTACGTACTATAAATCTTTGAGAATTGCAGCTGCCGATTTCATACTTATTTTATTAGTGATGTATATAAGCGTAAGTGTTGTGTATGTATTTGTGCTTAATCTTGTCTTGCATGAAAAGACTGCCCTCGCATCATCTTCCTCTCAAGCCTCTCTCATCTTGGGGAAAATTATGAAATTGTGTTAAGACACGGAAAAAAATACAAAGACTCCTCCGTGAAATTAGAAATGTTAAAAAAAAATTCCTGTAAAAAATAAAGCATTAATTAAATTTCCTGTGATACGAAAAAAAATTCAAAAAACACCCCAAAGCCAAAGTTGGTTGTACATGCTCGTTGACTGCGAAGATGGATCTAAAAGTACACTTTTTCTACAATTTTGCCCTTTTCTCCCCCAACCTAATCTAATATATGTAATATGTTAAAATATCATATGTATTATATTGTTTTCTTTTTAAATAACAATTTTATAATTATAAATTATAATAATAGATATATTATGGTAATTTTTAAATATATAGAGGGACATTTTAGTCATTGTCTCAAAAAAAAATGGTCCAAATTAATTAGGGGACAGTGTTAGTCACTGTTCATAACATAGAAATTATTTTCTAATTAAATTTTTATAAGGAAGTTTTGATATTCTTTTATTTCATATGGGGTCAAAACAAAATGAATTTAACCCTCAAGACAATGATAGTTCATGATTAGCCCAAGCACAATATTACTAGAATAGAAAAGAGAGGCAGGTAACGGACGAGACCACCCACCCGGGCTTCTTGTTCAATCTCTGACACACCTTCTTCATCTCCATGTGCATCTGCCTACTCAATTTCCATTCCATCTACACCTCTTGCGCTTACTTTTTTGGCATGTTTCTTTCACTCTTCTTACGAATTTTATTTTCCTCCCAAAAACTGCACATCATCTTTCTTATCAATTATCAATCAATAATCAATAGATACCTACTATCAATAATAATAATTATCATTACTAAAGACATACCCGTTATATACAAATTTAAATTGATCATTCTTTTTTTTTTCTTTTGGTAATTTAAAAATCTCATTCAATTTCAAACATGAGAATGAACAATTGAATTCAAACACACCGAGATTAGCCACTAGATGTCTTTTTGGCGGGTTGCTTTCAAGTTTCCACTCAGAATTATATGGAAATATCCAATGATTCCCACCCCCGCTGCCTTGTGTCCCCATCGATATTGATATTAATCGATCAACAACTTTTTGTCAGAATAGAATTTTCCAAAATACCAAGAATAAAACTCCAAATGCCAGAACTGAAAATAATGCTCTGATCTCCACTCGGCTCAAAGAAGAGATCAAATGCTATGATTGAAGTCTATAGATCTCAATTCTCAGCTACCAACTGTCTCACTGCAGGAAAGAATTAAAGTGCATCTGCAACCATAAATGTAACAACCAGGACGATATGGGCCATACCAAGATCTAGGAGCCAAATTAATACATCAAAAATTTCTATGAAGAAAGCGCTAAAATATCAAGAAATATTCATTTTAATAAAACTTTGAATCTGAGGTCTAATTTCCCCAACAACTTTTAGTCCTGCAAGGTTTTTAGCAAGAAAACACCGAGCAGAAAGAGTCTTTTGCTTGGTGGTCCTGTATTCCAGTGACCTATCAGCACCATGGTGCAGAAGCTGCACAACCTCCTTCCACAATGAAATAGTGTAATCTTCAAACACATTTGCCTTCCAGAATTTGCCTTGTTTCTGATTCTAAATTAAGTCGCGTTAACGTAAGTCAGCTCTTTTTGAACCTATATTCCGCAGTATATCTATCCATAGTGTGCATCTAAAACCACCATGACACCATCTCTAGCACTTCAAGGAGATATGAGTAACTCCAACCTATGGCTTAAAAGCCAAAGAAACCAAGTTCACTTGCTTTCTCCTTCTCAAAGGTCTCAAAGTATTGATAGATGATCGTAACGGCAAGAAGAATTCCAGTTCCTGAACCAATAGCACCCATGAAATCTGCCAGCACTGTCAATGCACCGATACACATTCCTCCAAAAGCTGCAGCAGTTGGTATGTAGCGATTCAGTTCCTTCTGCAAATTGGAATCCCGGTGCCCAGGCATAACCATTTGTTGCTCCTGCAGAAATATCAGCAAAAAACATATATCAGAAACATTTTTTCTGGGTTGCCAAAATTTTATGTGTGACGCTAGCTAGGTACGCATATGCTTTGAATTCCACGACCAAATGGGACATTGAAGACTTTATGATAAATCTCTATTTATGGGATGAACACATCATCATATCCAACAAATAATCAAATAGAGAGAGTTGCAAGAAAAAAATAAAATCAACACAACTAGCAAAACAGCAGAAACAAGCATCATGAAGCTTTATTCAAGAGCAAATACTCTTGTATCTGATTACAGGGCAGTCTGTTGCCTTGCAGTTCCCCACATCACCGATTACATTTCTGAGGTTTTAGCCTCCAACCAAGTACGACATAATACACTTTAAACACAACAGAAATTTCTCTAACTATGCCTATTTAGGACGGACCATATTATGTTGGCTCTTTGTCTTTGGTTGGTCCCTGGACAATTTCCCCAGTTCACAAGGATTTAAAACAGTTGGGAAATTTAGCAAGGGAGGCACTGTTCCCAGCAGGAGATATACTAAGAGATGCATCAGAGATGGAAACTAAATTAGGAACGTATCACCATTGACGAAGCAACAAAATTCATTTGTACAATTAGAATATCAAGCAAAATCAAGCCGGCAATTTAGTTAAGTCCCCTGATATGCTACAGATTTTGATTTCTCACCCTTGTCAAAAGAAAAATTTTAGAGTTTAAAATATCTTACCTTGAGCTGCTTGGCTACATCTTTGGCTGAGGATCCAGAAACTTCAATCCAAGTCTTTGAGAACAGGGCACAGGCAGAGAGCATGAATACTATATAGAAAAGTGCATGGAAAGGATTTGCTGCCACGTCTGCTAAGCTGAAATTATTGCAAAGAATGAAAAACCAATCAGGAATCATAGCAGTGATGCTCCTTGCAAATCAGGATTGCGAAAAAGTCGCATACCATCTCATATTAACATGATACTTGTTAACATGATGAAACTTAGAAAAGGTCGACACTTATTTGGCACAATGAAATTTTTGCTGGAGAGATGTCAATAATTCAAAAAACAACACATCTTTTTACCTTGACGGAGCAGTGACATAATAAGCAAGGCCACCAACAGGAACTGACTGACCAGAATATTCAGATTCTTTCCAGATGCCCAGCAAGTTGACCAAGAAGTTTCCACCATATCTTTTGTATAACAACTGCATGAAGCCAGTTGAAATCATTGTGCCAAGAACAGAGGAGTACCATATAAAACACTAGAAAATTAGTAACATGCAGAAGGTTTACCTGAGAAATGAAGTAAAGATTGGATACAAGTGCAGACTGGAGAATAATAGGCATATTGGAGGTGTAGAAAAGCTTTATTGGGTATGACCCTTGTTGTCCGCGAGCATTTTTAGATCGCACAGGCAATACCACTCGAAAACCTTGGAAATAGATCACAATGAGGAAGATCAATACAGTTGCCAGAAGATTAGTCACATTTGGAAGATTCTGCCGGTAAAATGCCTCTCGGAGTGCACGGACTTTGTCTGTTCTGGTTATAAGCAAATGGAACAATGCGATGACGGCACCCTCAAACTCAGCACCTCTGCCGCTATTGATAGTTGTAGGGCTGAATGCTTTCCAGATAATACTTTCACTGCACATGACAGTCAAAGATCACATTAAACTGCCATAAGCTGCAATACCAGAAAGCTGCTACTATTAGCTAGAGCAAACAAAGAGTTGAAAAAAATTCCCGGCATTTACCAGATATTGGTAGCAATGAATAAGGATATCCCAGAACCAAGACCATAACCCTTCTGGAGAAGCTCATCTAAGCAAATCACGATTATGCCAGCAAAGATTAGTTGAAGAATTATCAGAACAGCATTACCAACTCCAAGTTGACTGACACTTCCATACATTCCAGACAGGACATAAGCAACAGCCTCTCCAACCGCAATCAAGATACCCAGAAGCTTCTGAGCACCATTTCTGCAGCAAAACAGACATGAAAGTGAATATTAAACAGATTGCATGATTGAGATATAATCAAGTGGTCAAAACCAACACTTGTGAAGGTACAACAAGAACTGTAAAACACAATTCAATATCAAAAACCGGTCAAAAAGCAACAAATATAACTTACAATAGAGCGCGGTCCTCACGGACATTGTTGTCAACTTCAATTATTTTTGACCCAGCCAGGAGTTGCATCACCAATCCAGAAGTCACGATGGGCGTGATTCCCAACTCCATGACAGTTCCACGGTTGGATGCAAGAATAACACGCATCCAGTAAAAAGGGTCAGCACCAGTAGTTGAGTGTATGCCATACAGAGGAAGCTGGCTGCAGACTAGAAAGATAAAAAGAGAAATCACAGTGTATATGACTTTCTCTCTAAAGGGAATCTTCCTGTCAGCACTCTGAACTTCAGGCAGAAAAGAAAGGAATGGTTTAACAAGATGCAGCACCCTAAATCCTCCTCCCATTGTTCACAAGAAGACGACCTCTCAAGCCTGCATTTAACACCACCAAAAAGCATGATAAATGCGCTTTATCCCAATTTGAATATAAAGAAGTTTATCTTTCATATCCCAAAATGCAGAATCACTCGATAAATTGTAGACAAAAGGAAACCAAAGTGCTTGATTTCCTAGCCAATACCCCAGGGTCAAGTATGAATTGAATAGCACTAGCAGCACAGAAATCAAAGTCCTGGTCTCCTGGATGAAGAAGCTCTTTAACAACAATTAAGATAATGACAAAAGGTATCAAGTTATATCGAAAAATCAGCTGCTAACTAGAAATAAATCAACCAGTATATCTCCTGAGAAGTAAAACTAAAATGCAAATTTTCAACGAGTTCATACATTACTTTTTACGAACTCAAATTTGAACCCACGAGCAGTTAGTTTAAATAATTGCATGCTTAAAGCAATCTCGATTCTGAATTTTGTAAAGTAAACAGCATCCAGAAGCAATTCCATCTCACACAAAACACACACACACAATTCTATTCTCAGCATCGCTGAGACTAATCCAGTTAGAGAACCCGTACAGCTATTGAATTCTCATCACACGAGTAGAGAAGTTTAGCATTAAAAAAAATAGAATAGAGAACTTTACCTAATAATAGCAAATTCAGCTATACGTTTGATAATAATTCGCAGAAATTCGAGATAAATTTAACTTTCATTGGTCCGCCTCAAACCAAATTAGATCTCATGACCAAATCGAATCAGACCGCAAAAACGTTATTCCACAGTTCCGATTCTAGAACAATTGTTCTTTCGATTATCTTTACAAAGTTAAACAACAAAAGTACAGGCAATAATAAGAAATCGTACATCATTTGCAGATTCGTATTATACGGAAAATTCTCGTGCATTGCCATAATTAGAACAAGAGAAAAAAACAGAACTTACAGCAAAAATATAGATCTGCTAGCGCGAGCGGACTTACTGTCGAATGCCTGAGACAGGTTGGGTTCTTAATTCTTATGGGAGGGAAGTGGGCGAGACCCCGGTTGATCGGGTTCTGGCTGATTTACAGGTCGGATATTTGGACCGAATCGGACTCTTTCATCCCCATTATCTATTTTGCTTTTTGGGTTGTCAACGTGGCATGTTGGATTAGTTGAATTTGCCACGTTGTATAGCCAATGAAATTTGAACACGTAGGGTGCTATTATGACGTGTCATTAGAAGAACTTTTTCGACAGAAATACCTTCCCTCAATAACAGGTTCTTTAGATGCTATCTAAAACCCACCAGCTCTATGACATAGTTTCTTAAATTGTTTGCTCCACTTTGATTATATTCGTAAAAAAATTAAGGGTAAATTGCAGCCACATCTTCTGAAGTTTGATATAATTATAAATATCTGTTATTATTTAAAAAATTACAAATACCCATTGAGGTTTATAAATTTTAACCAAAGTCTGAACTTTACCATTTTACCCTTATATTATTTATTAAAATTATAGAAAAATCAACCAAAGCAAATTACATTATTGTTCATTTGTATTAAAAACCTAAAAAACCTCTCTCTATGCATTATAATCCAATTTTTTTTTAAGAATTAAATAAAAATAATTCAGTGCATAAGAGTATTTTGATCAGTTTACCTATAAAAATGAATGAAAATGCATGATTTGTTAAATTGTTACAAACTTCATAGACGTATTTGTAATTTTTCAAACAAACAAAGGAGTATTTATAATTATGACAAACCTCAAGAGAGTTTGATGTAATTTACCTAAAAATTAAACATCAACTTTGCGTGGAAACCTATTGACCACTTTGCGTGCATGTCTAAGGATCAAAGACTAGGAAAATGCTTATTCAACTTCAAAATTTAATATGTCATGAGTTACAAAATTATAAAAACACCAAGAAAGAACAGAACATATATAGAATAAAAACCACCTCTATAGGTACGTGGTAACGCATCAGCAGTGATCATCGCGCCATCTCATGCATCCCCGGTACGAAGCAGCACAAAAACATACAAATGAAATGAACAACTCTTGATGATTAACATGATGCTGCTATAGGAAATCACCCGTACTTACAAACAAATTACATGAGTTACAAACCGTGCACATTAAAGTTCCTTCAAACTTTTATACATGTACTAACTAATTTGGACACGGATTTCCCTCCCCTTTTTTTCCTTTCCTTCGGGTATGTGAAAACGCATGTGCAAACTGGGAACAAATTTCCCCTCCTAAATATCAGACGGTCAATTCGACTATATCAAAAAACTTTAATCAGTTAATAAGTGAGGGTATGGTGCTGCGGAGACAGAAGGCGCCATAAACAGACAACGTGCAGATTCTGTCAACTCTATCCACCGGTCTATCTCGTTTACATCAAGCTGGCAACTTCAGTTTTGCATTATTTTTCCAGCTGCAATAACAGAGTGGAATATTTAAGGATGGAAGAGAATTAGCCAGAACAGAATTGATAGCTTATGATCTCTGTGGGCTAGTTACCTGATAAAGTAATAATAGAAGAAGTCTGCATAAAGAGCGGTTTGGACAAGCCCAGAGATGCAGGCTGAGCAAAAAAACACAATCAAACATCAAAGCAAACAAAAAAGTCACTTAGACCAACTTCTTTACTGACTTACAAATCCATCGACTAAAATGATCCTCAGTGAAATAGCGGTATATCCAGTTCAGGATGTAGAAGGCTCGATAGGCCCTGTAAGTAAGAATACCATAACAAGTTTTAACTAACGTCAGGTTAAGCTACATAATTTATATATGACAGACAATTTCTCAGGATAATGAAGTAAGACAGAATAATCCACTGCATATACGCACTCAAAATGCTGAATGATTTGCCCTCCACCTATCAATCAGAAATTTCCTTGTTTGTTGCTTTAGGGACAGTTTAGATCAAAGGAAGACTGCATTCACAAATAGATGATATCTACTTACCAAGATTTTAATTTAGTTTAACTCCTCTTCAAAAATAGACAAAAGACATGTTCAACAGTTCAAGTTTTAGAAAGCACAGCATAATTAGCATAATCAAGTCATCCGATAACATCTAAAATTTAGATAACCACACCAAAAAGAGAAAAACCTCCTTCTTTAATTCAAATTTCAAAATATACCTGTTAAAATGTTAAACCCTTTCTAATCAGGCAAGCATTTCGTCGTACTAATGAGGATTAAACCATCTACATCAAAAAGTTATGGAAAGAAAGTTCTGGGAGTTTAGACAATGACACATAGTATGTTGTAGAAAGGCAGTAACTTTGAGATAACAGACTGATTTCTTCGTTTCTCTCTGTATTTTTGTATTTCATTGCAGAAATAATGGAATCTGCCAAATTGTCTTCTCCACATCTCCAGCAAGCTCATTATTTCCATAGTGCTAAACTAATCAAACATGCACCATTGTGCCAATATCACATGTCGCATACACTATGTCAGGAGGTAAATTATTCAAAATATTCTCATCATTCAGATTATTCAATTCGGATAACAATAGGCAAGATTATAGCATTACACTGCTAAAACATGTACCTAATGTCCAAGGATACTTCAATGAAGCGTTAGCAATACAAACAGAAAATCAGATGGACACTACTATTTGATAAATGAATACTATTTAAGGTTTCCATGAGATTGTGATAAAATTCAACAAACTTAAGAGTGATGCTGATATGTTGCTAAATAACGAAGCATGATTAGTTTGCACTTTCTTTCCTGTAATGTGGCGATTAGTTGAAAAAGGAAAATCAGATTACCCGAGAAAGAAAACATATTGCCCAGCCAGATTGTCTACATTTCCACTTCTTTGCAAAAGGACCAACTGTGGCAGAATGGCAACCGCCTCCAAGTATATTGAAAATGCCCAAAATATCTGGAAAAATATTTTAAATCATAATAATCAGTGTACAAATTCGCCAGCAGATATAAACTCACGATAAGAGTTTACATGCAACTGCTTTTGCTCGATTGAAAATTAAAAGCTATGCAAATCTTGTAACACTTTCACAAGAAATTTATATCTTCTCCTATATACTATCCTTCAACTAAAGCAAGAGAATGAACAAACAGAGCATTGAAAAATTAAATTGATCATATATGCATCCTCTAAGAACAAACATGAGATTCTAGGACAGCCAAAACCGAGCATCATGCTCATAACTCATAAGCACACCAGTCATTCCTTTCAAATAACTTAAACGAATAACAATCTAAAGAGATTAAACTGACCTCCTCAAACGAGAACTTCTCATTAACAAGAAGGGCCAAGAGAAAACTAAGTCCCACAAGAATATAATGCCTAAAGGTGTCCAACTCACGATCATAGGACCGCTTTACAACTCGGTGAAATCTCATGCACCATACAATTGCCAAGGAGCTTCCGATGAACACCAGTTTCATTACAGTGTTATAAACTGAAATAAAGTCGGTAAACAAATCAAGGTACCGAGCCAGGAACACAAATGCATACAATTCTTGAGTCTTCAAGGAAATCCCTGAAAATAATATAAGCCCTGTTAGTTGCATTGTTTCATATTATCATATTCAGTAAAATTCTTCACACACTCCTCTATAACTGAAGTATATGAGCACTTTGAACGAAAGCACTCAAATCACGAAGAATGAAAAAGCATTCAATTAGACCATCTCATGTAATGTACACTAGCAATAACATAAAGAAAATTGAAATAAACTCCATTAACAGTAAAAATTAATACAAGGAAAAGTAAAGCTCCTTGGATAACCCCAAACCACCATACATTTAATAATAAAAACGATTTAACTTCACCAAAAAAACATTCAAAAAATCGAGAAGTGCAATATTAAAATTCCGGTACACCACATGCGGAGAATCCCACCGAGTACCCTGTATAACCCTAAACTATGCAATTCCAGAATCTAATACAGCGTAGATGGATAAGAACAACAAACTTCAACTTAATGTTTAAGTTCCGCATCAATTAAACCAATATAGCTCAACTTAAAACCCTAACACACAAACATTCAAAAGAATGTAGATGCGACACCTGAGCATGATTTGGTGGCGTAGATTTTAAGGAGGAGGACTAAGATACTGATCAAATGCGTCATATCACCGGCAAATCTGAAAATATTCATGGCTGCGAAATTTTGAAGAGAGTTCGAGAATCAGAATTCCTTTTGTTTTTTTTTGTTTTTTTTGTTTCTCCTTCTCGCTTCCTTGCACAGAGAGAGCAGCAGCGGTGGAGGAGGTTTGCAAGTTTTAAACTTTGACGCAAATAAAATTTAATAGAAATTTTGAGATCAGAGCGATATGGAATAGAGGTGGTGGCCGGTGGTGTGGGGGTTTGTAAGTAATTTAATTCAATAATAAAATAACTGAAAATTGGGGAGAAGAAAGAAATATGGAGAGCTGATGTGCTGATGTGGCAGTCCGAAACCGTTTAAGAGTTCCACGACTACAACATCTCCTATTTGGCATTTTTCTAAGGGTTTGTTTGGTTCGTCAGGTAGTTTTAGGCATAATGGAATTAAGTAGAATTGGAAATTGAATGATAATTAATCTCATCTTATATTATAAATATAATAAATAATTTTTTATGTTTTAAAATATATTATAAATAATAGTAAAATATATAAACTAATACATCACATTAAAAAACAAAGAAGGAAAGAAAGAAAAAATTAATTTATCAATTAATATAGAATTTAGAAAGTTGAATAAAATAGTTATCATATTAGTTGAGAATTATTTTTGACATTACAAAAAAATAGTGTTGCGGTTTCATTAACCATCATTTATGAATAAAAAAAAGAAATTTTTTTATATAATAATATATATTAACACCTTATAAATACTAAGAAAAATCATTCAAGCACACTCTTACATAGTGATTGTTACGTATGAATTGAGTGGGAATAAAATGGGCCATTCTAAATCAATTCTTACATATATGATAGTCAATCCCTCCCCGAATATGATATTAGTTATTTCTAACATGTTGAGAATAAATTCTATATCATTGGGGTGTAGGATTGGAATTAAGCTAAAATTGAAAGAACATGTGAATGAAATAAGGATATAAAATGAATAACATTTGAATAATGATTGATATATACAATAAATTAGAAGGTAATAAGATTGTCGTTTTCTTAATTGATTCAATTCGCATACTTGACAATTAAAAAAAATGATTAGTAACGGAATAAAATTACCTTGATGACAAAATTGCCCTTTAGTTATTTTTCTAAAAAACACTTATACATGTTTTATTGATCATGTTCAATTATAACAATAATATTTCAAAATATGCTTATAATCTTATAAGCAATTTATAAAAATATCATACATTTTTAAAAGTATATGTATATGCTGAGAAGTTTATTTATTTACGTAAGAAAATTTATTGACTTAATAAACATATAGATAAAAATTTTCTTTAGAAAAAATAATAATTATTTGAACTACCAAATGGAGTAATATATTGAATCAACATGTATCGTTGTTTTTTCAATACCCGGTGCAAAAAATATTTTGAAGTAATAAAAACAATTAAATACCAAACTAATATCACCTATTTAACCATGCGTACACAATTATTACTCGATATTAGGTACAATAAATACATTAAATAATATTTAAAATTATATATTAAACTAATACAATTTAAAAAAAAAAAAAACTTTCAGTCACAACATATTGAGAATAACTAATATCATATTGGGGGAACTAATGGTTAATCCCTTGTATAAGGGAATATATAAGAATTCCCATGATAATAACTATTTTAAACTTAAATCATATCAATCATAAAATGTAGGAATATTGTTGGCCCCCGTGAAAATACCCATTCAATTTTCACTTTATTCTTGCCTACATATCACCTCCTCGATGTGATTACATGAAATAATGGTAGATGCATCATAATTAAACAGATTAATGCATTTGATTGCTCAAATCATATATTTATTTTGTAGATAAATACTATTTGTGATTTTATTGAAACAACAAATTATTTATTAAATAAATAAATATTTTTTTTTCGTGATTCTTCTTTAATAAAATAGGAGCTTATGTATAAATTATTTATGATATTTTGTAAGCAATCTTTGGGATATTATATATTGAATTCAATATATTCAATAAAATATGAATACGTAAGTTAAAATAAAAAAAAGTTATTTCATTCCATTAGTAATCATCTATTTACTATTATCAATCACTTGAACATAATCAACAAATGAATGACAATTTAATTTGACATACTCAATTAATTCAATCTTTTGACATAAAAGTTTAAACATACAATACTGCTGGCACCCTCTAAAATTAAAAATGGCGTAAAAAATGTAAGTAGATATTTTGTTTTATACATAAATATAATAATTAAATAAGAACATTAAATACTTATGATTTATTGACTTAGTGGTTAAGATCGATGTTTCATGAACTAGTTTAATATTATGGAATTGAGGCTCATCAGACGTGTGAGTTCTTGTCTCACATTATGTGAATTTATTGTAATTTATTATTTCATAGTTCTTGATTATATTGGTATATTGATATAACTGAAACATTGATATAATAATGTAATTTTTTAGTTCTTAATTGTATTGATGTGTGTTTATTGTAATTTATTATTAATAATTTTTAATTATAATTATGTATAAATCTAATTGATGTATTGTTCAGTGTCGCTCTATTTATCGAAACATCAGTGTAAATATGTAAGAAAAGTTTATATCTCAAAAAGAAAAAAAAAAAGAAAAGAAAAGGAACATTTAAATGTTCCAACTGCAATTAAAACAAAATACTTGAAATTTTTTAAGACCGGAAATATAACTAAACACACCATCACAAAAAGGAAGAATTAAAAAGGGTGATGTTTAAATAGCTATAAGCAATAATGCTTCGCTGTTTTAACTTTTAAATTCCCAAACCTAACACCCGAACCAGAAGCTGTAAAAACTTCCACGAAATTATGCAGATTGTTGAAAGATAGTGGAATCCCACTTTCCTACACCTCTTGAACTTCCCCAGAGGAAATCCGAAGAATCCCCTCGGCGTGAGAGGGGGAGTGGGAGGGGGAGGGAAAGAGATAGAAATTCGTGCTCACGCCAAAACTCAAAATCGATTTGACTATTTGTCCCTCTTTCGGTTAATATTTTTTATTTTTCGGGTTCTACTTCAATCTTGGAATTCTGGGCAACGGAAATATTTGACCGGAGAGAAGTATCGCGACTCTCACGTCATGGGTTGCGCTGGATCGCGTGACAAAGTCGATGGTACTGTGTTTCTTGCGTTCTTGACTCTTTTTTCTTGAATTTTCTTGTGTCAATGATTGGTGAAAGGGATTGATTTCGTGCAATTAGGTATTTCATCGTAGGGTTAAAATAATCATTTCTACTATATAGCAAATTATTTGTTTGGTTCTATTTTTCCTCTACACGTGTTCTATGTATTTGATTATGGGTTGATGAATGTGATGAGTTTTGTATGAACAGTTTAACCTTTGTTACTGTATTTATCGTTTCTTGTTTATATTTCAAGCTTGAGGATCGTAGACGTGATTTAAACACCTCATTTCATGTTACGAAAACTCATTTTATTTTTCGGGAATGAGATGGTCTTGCTTTGTTTAATGATAATTGCAGTGTTAGAAAGTCTATGAAACATCTCTCGTGTTTTAAGATATATATATATATATATATATACATATTTTCCACTCTTCCTCTTGATTTGACACAACATTGCGCGGTATTTGTTCTTAATCAAAATTTTTAAGAAATTTCATACTGAGAATGCTATATAGTAGTCTGCTTGATGATGGTTTCCTGGTAATGAGCCCCTAAGTTCTTGCAACACTTTCTCTCGGTCCAGAAACGTCAAAGAAGATACGGAAACCCAAGGCATGGAAGCATTCAGAAGCAATAACAAGGGAACAACTAACACAGATGCGTGAGGAGTTCTGGGACACTGCTCCGCATTATGGTGGTACGAAAGGTATTTAATTCATAAATGCCCTTTTGCAATGATGTAACGGTACGTCTGATGAAGGGTCCAATGCAATAATTTCCCTGAATTTGTTATGCAATAGGTTGCTCTAAAGCTCAATCTAATTTGTGGTATAGAATGATATTCAAGTCTAATGCTAAGCTTCCTTTTGTTATATTATCTGAGCATTTTACCAGTTTCCAGTAGATTTATATGTTTTACTCATTTCACATAGCGGATAAAGTTGCACTGTCAATTGAATGGACTGGCAAATATTGAGATTCATTTGTCTGGGTTGGTGTTTCATTTCCTCATTTCTTATTATCATCAGAGATCTGGGATGCTCTTCGGGCTGCAGCTGAGGCTGATTTGACCCTTGCACAAGCAATTGTGGATAGCGCTGGTGTTATTGTTCAAAACCCCGATTTAACAATCTGCTATGATGAGAGAGGTTTGTACTCAATTTCTGCTTCTCTAATCAATGTCGCTCCTGTACTCCTCCTAAATCCAAGATGTTATTGCAGGTGCCAAGTATGAGTTACCCAAGTATGTTTTGAGTGAGCCCACAAATCTGATTCGTGACAATTGAGACTCCGCGGACTGTATATCATGTAAATTGGTCTCGTTGTGATTTTGTTTCTAACGTTATTCCATTTTAAATCCTGGCCCATGGCGATCTGCTTAAACTGTTGTACTAATATTCTATGATTAACACCAACCACTCAGATGTACACAATTGGTGAAGAAAAACTAGAGCACAGCATTCGTTGCGAATGAACATGAAGTTCCATTTTGCACCATTTCATCTTTGACATCATTGAAACTGTTATCTGGGGTCCAGTTGGTAGTTCTAGTCATTGCTTGATGTTAAGAAAACTTGGAATTGAACATGGAGATTGGTTAACATGATGTTCCAGATAGTTTCACTTGGGAACTTGGGGAGGATGAGTGTCTTGTTTCTTGTGCCATTTACCTGCGAAGGGAAAGGTTGTTCATGCACATGGATAAGCTAACTATGTAGAGAAAGCCAAGACTTAGGTGATCACTAGTTAGTAAACAAAGGAAACAAGTTCTGCACTAAAGTTCTGCATTATTCTCTTGTTTTATTTGTGTTTTGACATCGTTGTAAGTATAATTTTTAGCTGGGATCATGAAAATCATAATTTTCTTTCAGTTTGATTTGTAATGGACCCATTGAAGTGCGCAGGAGGACTTGACCCTGATCGAATTGAGGGGGCTCAGGACTTGCTGAAATGCTCTGCACCCTTTACCTCACTGGATGGATGCTGCATTGTAACATTGTACCTGCTGATTTTTGATGTGAAATTCATGTTTGACTGGACGTTCTTTTCAATCTTCTCAACTTTTATCCAAAAATTTATAAGATTTTGTATACAAAAGCTTAATCTTAGAGAATTTTTAATAATTTTTTGCTGAATTTATTTCCATTGCGGTAAAATGTAAATTCTTGCGAAGGGGCACGTTTCGACAAACCTATCAGCACCACCACCCCCTCCGTTTCCCTGTCCCTCTCTAGCTGCCTCTATGTGTGTCTTTTCCTGCCTACGGCTCTGTTTATTGCAACAGTCTCTGGAGGAACACTGCTACTTATCACGCCAGCCAAGCCTCTATCCATACTACACATATGAGTCTCGACTTACGGTGTATTTCTTTTCAAAAGAACATAATGCATATGAAGGTGGGTTCGTTTAGTTTTCTTGAAAGAACCCATCGCGAAATTTATGTGCAAGTATGGAGAAAGAGATATAAGATAGCGGGAGTTAAGAAAGACACTTTATTATGGGCAACACCAAGATTGAGGTTCCCAATTTCTTCTACGTCCTTAAAGATGCCAACCATCAACTTCCAAGCCTTTCGAAAACGTCTAGTCCCTGAGAGTGTTGAATCGCAAAGCTTGTGAGAAAGAAAGTGTTTTGAGTGGTTCAATTGGAAAAGATTCTGACCCTTCTTATTCAAATTCCGGGCTGCTGCAATTTAAAGGGAGATTCGTCATTGGAATGAAGATTTTTACCTGTCATAAAGTGTTTATAAGAATCATATTGATAGGTTACCTATGAAAGCTTGGTTTAATTGGTTATGCTCTGTCCGTGATTTGCTAAGCACAGAGGACCTTGGACATTTGTAAGTTAAGAGCATGCAGTTTTCTCTTGAAATGAAAGATTACAGCTATTACAAATGAACTTGAATGTAAGAGTAAATAATGTACTTTGATCATCATACAGCATTAATTGAAAACAATTACAGCTGCCCTTATTGTACCGACATTGCTGTCTTAATTTCTTCAGTTACAGTGACTGAAAACTGAAAATCAAAGTATAAATAAACAAGCTATATTATAGTGTTCTTTCGTGTAAATGAAAATATAATTGAATTTTAGAATTTCCGTAGTGAAAGGGCAAAGGAAAAGGGAAAGGGAAGATCTTAGAGACCACCGAAAACTCCGTGGTCGGCTACTTTGAATCTCCGAAAGCGACGGACATTGCCCTTGCTGAATCTTCTTCTCTTTTTCTTTCTTTAAAGAATTCTTTTATATCTTCCCATCTTTTTCCAGCCAGAAGGACGACTTTTTCATCTTAGTCAACACTTTCATGTTGTGATATATCGTGTTTTTTTTTTTTTAATCTAGGACGATTTTAAAAACACGACGTTTACATCATGTGTACATATGATGAGGAAGTGGTGGAGTCCCTACCTAACACTACCACTATAATGCACTTGGGAAACTGGAAACATCTTCAATCACTTTGGACAACAGCATTGCTTTGGAATTTGCTATTTCTATTTCTATTTCTATTTCTTGTTGTTTGTGACAATTAAAGTCGTTCCTTTTCTGTTTTTTTGTGGAATTAATTTCAGTTGTTGGGATTTGGATTCCACGTAAACCAATTCAATTTAATATCCAATTTTTTATAGTCTGGAGACGGTTCAATGAAATTGCTATTGAAGGATTGAAATTTCTATTTTCAAACTCATGAGTTTAAAATACAGTAAAATTGTAGTAGGCGAGGCGTCGATATTTGACTCACACTCGCACCGCCTTTTGAAAATTTTATCATGATATATAATAATAATAATTAAGTGGATAGAATAGTAAAAATGCATGTATGGGCTAAGAAATGCATGTATGGGCAGTAGTGACGTGGTGGCTGAGAGGAGAGGAGCATTGCACCCGCCGTGTTTGTAACTTTTTTATTTCATTTGGGCACCCATGATTTGTTTGACTTTGATGGTGTGTTGACTGCTGGAATTCAAGTATGTGGCGTGATCGTAACGTCTGGCACCGTCTGATGTGTGACGTAGGGTGGGGGCACAATCTGCTAATTCAAGGTCTATGCGATTATCAACTGAACAACAACAACGTAGATTAGATTAGATAGGGGTTCTGAATTCTGATTGATTGTAGATTGTAACCTAACCACCGTCGTTGGTTGCGCCTCTCTAGTGGATATCGGATCATTCGCCCTTTTGCCCCCTTTCTCATTCCCACCCATACATACATGTGTTCAAATTATATGTACTAGTTAGCGTGTCATTCTTGTTATGTACGAATTTAATTTAATTATAATTAAAATTATATTTTATAAAATTTTTCAAATAAAGTGAATGTCAAATAAAAAATATTTTTAAATAAAATGATTAATTTTAACTACTTTTCAATTAGTATCTTATATCAATGATTAGATAACAAAATTTTACAATTTGGATCTTTGGTTCATTTATCATCAATCCTGCATGTAAAGAATTACACACGATTAATATAGAAAAATTATTATGCGATCAAAATTATACAATTGATATTCAAAATGTATCTTAGTATACTTTTTTATTATTATTATTATTTTATTGATATTCATATTTTTATAATTTTGTGGAAGGTATTTATATTTTCTTGATTTCTCCTGAATTATTTAATTTGTTGCGCATAACTTTTGTTGACTAAATTTATATATTTATGTCATGATTTTTTATTTATGATTTAATATTTTTGTCATGAAATTTTATGGGTGACAAATCATTAAATGATACTGAAATTTAGTTATAGATTATAGGAGATCATATATCGAATAGAGACAATTGCACCAATCATATCAACAATATCACATAAATAAAAATAAAAAATAATACCTATTATACAGTAGCAACAACATCATCCCATGCAGAGGTTCAAACTCATAAACCTCTAAGAATATTTATTATATAAAAATATTCGCAGGGGTTCGAACCCATAACCTCTATGATTATTTATTATAATAAAAAAAGTTTAAAATTTTGGTCAAAATTGAAAGATTTGATCAAAAAACACCTTCAAATATATATATATATATATATATTAATAGATAATTATTGCTTAAAAAAATATTTTTAATAACCAAATCTCAATTATTTGACCGTTAAAAACATTTAGGATAGTGGTAATAATTACGCGAGTTTCTTATTGGTAATATCTAAGGGTAAAACTCAAACACGAATTAAATTATTTGTAATTATTCGTATATAAAATGATATTAAGTATAAAATTGAGGTATTAAAGTAAATTTTATTCTACTAAAAAATACATTTTATGAGAATAAAACTATTTGATATAGATGAAATACCGTACTCCAAATTCCAAAACAAAATCTGTAATTATTATTAGAAGAAAATCAAAATAATGAAAGAAATGATGCATAGAAAGTGGAGCGGAGGGTGATTAAAAAAAAAGTCAAAGCAACCATAATGATGAAGCCCTAATCTCAACTAATTCCCACACCTCGATTTTATTGCTCATTAAATCCAAACACACATACACACAGTCCTCCTCTCTTTCCCCTTTTCACAAAAGAGGAAGAATTCTATGCTCCAATGCCCAATTTTTTCTTTCTTTCTTTTTTTTTAAAAATAAATTCCAAAGGGCAAAAATGTAAAAGTGGTGTGAGGTAATAAAACCTAAAAACGGACCATTTCTCGATTTATGTGTGTCATTCTTGTGCAGGAGTCATACTAATCTTCTCTGTATCGTTCCAATTTTATCGGACAATGGCATAAGGTTAAAAACTGTTTTGGTCCACTTTTTGGATTAGGGTTAGGGTTAGGGGTCAACTATGGAATTAATTGAAAAGTTAGGCCCCACTTTTTCAATTGTTTTTCTTTTCTTCACTTTAATTAATAGGGAGGAGAAAGAGAAAGAAAGGCAACACTAACAGTAACAGTAACAGTAGGTCAACCTTCACTAACTTTTCTCTTTTTCTCAATACCATATGACTAACCCTTTTCTACCCTCAACTTTATTTTTACCCTTTTATCACATGTAACAATTATTACTATACTAATAATTATTAATAAAATAAATAAATATATATGTATATCAACTCTCCTTAAGCAAGGCCATTGTCTTTGGATTTAATTCCTATGACTAATGAAATAACTGTATTGATGTATAATTTGTAAAATTATAGAAATACGCTCGTTGTATGCCTATGATAATGATTGACATTTTAAAGATCATATATACACTAATATATTAATCATAAAGAGCAGTTAATTATATTGTGATACTAATTTTTTATTATGTTAATTACTCTTAAATTGATTTCTTTATTTTAAATTTGACGTGTTGATTTATATATTTATAATATATTTTAAAATATAAAATATTATTTATTATACGTATGTATGTAAGGATTGATTAATGTAATATATGTATATAGTAGTAGTGAGAAATGGATGGACAGAAATGTGATAGTAGAGATAACAAACCCCCTCTGTAACTTAAAAAAGAAAAAAAATAAGAGAGAGAGAGAGAGAGAGAGAGAGAGAGAGAGAGAGGTCAGTGTGAAGCAGCCTGCATAGAATTTGGTAGAGGAAAAAAGCCAAGAGTATTAAAACCTTCCTTCAAACTGTATTAATATAGAAAAATTCAGTCGGTCAAATCTTGAACTTAGCTACAAATCAAAACCCTTTTCCTTTTCTTCTTCTTTCTTCTTCTCTGAACGCGGATTCACAACCCATAGTTTTTCCGATACCCATAAAACGCGCCGAGAAGGCGATCCCTACGACCATTGTTCTTACTTCTTTCTGGAACATACAACAGTTTGTGTTCAAATTTTTTGTAAATTGATTAAAAGAGTTTTTCTTGCACTAGTTATATGGCATCCGCCGCGATTTTTTCGTCCTTGAGGAGGCGGAGATCACCGTCGCTGGAGGCTTTTCTGGCGCCGGTGGATCTATCAAATGCCGCCCTTTTGGAGACTCTGCGTGCTATTTCTATGGAGCTGGTCTCATCCTTTTCGGGTAAAGATAAGACTGCTCCCTATTTTCAGGTAAAGAATTCCAGATCTTTAATCCGGAAAATCCAGGTGATTTCTGTTCTCCTGGATGCTTTTCGGGACTTGGGATTCTCGAAGATTTCTACCACGGTGTTTTTGTGCTTGAAGGAGCTCTACCTCCTGCTTTACAGGTCCAAAATCTTGATCGACTACGTTAAAGGGTCGTGTAAGTTGTGGTTGTTGCTTCAGAACCAATCAATTTCGGGTCATTTCCATGATATGAATCAGGAAATCTCGACCCTTTTGGATGTTTTTCCTCTGTGTGAAATTCATTTATCTGAGGATGTTAAAGAACAAGTTGAATTGCTGAGGAAACAATCAAGGAAGTCGAAATTGTTGATTGATAAGAATGATGATTTACTGCGATTGAAGCTTTACTCTTTCTTGAATGAGTTTGAGAATGGAAGGATACCTGACAGGAACCAGTTGTACTCATTTTTTGTGGAGAAGTTGGGAATTTGCAATATCAAGAGTTACAGAGATGAGATTGAGTTCTTGGAGGAGCAGATTGTGAATCATGATGGGGATATTGAGCCTACGGCCTCGGTTCTCAATGGGTTTGTGGCTTTAATGCGGTACTGTAGGTTCTTGCTCTTTAGATTTGAGGATGAGGATGGTGAACTGGGAAAGTGGAAACGCAGGACAGCGAAGAAAGGGTTGATCACTCGGGAGATTGCAGACACTTTTATTACAATCCCCAAGGATTTCTGTTGTCCAATATCATTGGATTTGATGCAGGATCCTGTAATAGTGTCGACAGGGCAGACCTACGAGCGTGCGTCAATTGCAAGATGGATGGAGGAAGGGCATTCTACTTGCCCAAAGACAGGGCAGATGCTTGTTCATACTAAGTTGGTGCCAAACCGGGCTCTAAGAAATTTGATTCTGCAATGGTGTATGGCTAATGGAATTCCGTATGATCCACCAGAAAATGCAGATTATTCTTCTGAAAGTGCAGTTTCTGCTCTTCCCAGCAAGGGGGCAATGGAAGCTACTAAAGCCACAGCAGGTCTTCTTGTTGAACATCTGGCAAATGGGACCCCAAGAGCCCAGACTGTGGCTGCCAGGGAAATTAGGTTGTTGGCAAAAACAGGAAGGGAGAATCGGGCTTGCATTGCTGAGGCTGGAGCTATACCCCTTCTGAAAAGGCTACTTTCGTCTTCAGATGCTTGTGCGCAAGAGAATTCTGTGACTGCAATGTTAAACTTGTCAATTTATGATAAGAATAAAAGCAGAATTATGGATGTAGAAGGGTGTTTAGGCACCATTGTTGGAGTTCTGAGATATGGGCACACTACTGAAGCGAGGGAAAATGCTGCAGCAACGTTGTTCAGTCTCTCTGCTGTGCATGACTATAAGAAACAAATAGCCCAAGAAGATGGGGCAGTAGAAGCTTTGGCTGGACTGCTGAGAGAGGGAACCGCCAGAGGCAAAAAAGACGCTGTGACCGCCTTGTTTAATTTGTCCACCCACACTGAGAATTGTGCAAGAATGATAGAGTCAGGAGCTATAACAGCACTAGTCGGAGCACTGGGCTGTGAAGGCGTTTCTGAAGAAGCTGCAGGTGCATTGGCCCTGATTGTGCGGCAGCCAATAGGGGCTGAAGCAGTCGCGGAAGAGGAAATGGCGGTGGCAGGGTTGACTGGAATGATGCGATGTGGCACTCCAAGGGGAAAAGAAAATGCTGTGGCAGCATTGCTTGAACTATGTAGAAGTGGTGGGGCAGCCGCCACAGAGAGGGTGCTGAAGGCGCCGGCCCTCGCTAGTTTACTGCAGAGCTTACTCTTTACGGGTACCAAACGAGCTAGGAGAAAAGCAGCGTCACTTGCTAGGGTCTTCCAGAGGTGTGAGAACGCATCGTTGCATTTTGGTGGGTTAGGTGTAGGGTATGCATTTGCAGGGAACTCAGCTGAGCCTAGAGATACAAGTTTTGCTAGTGATGTTGGAATGCCAGTCTCCATTTCTGTGCGTGTATTATAGTGGTGAAATGCACATTTGTGGTATTGTTTACCCCATTCATTACTCATCCCATTTTTTATCTGTAATAGTTACAAAAAATTTCATTCAAATATCAATATAAGAAAATGAGGTTATAGACATAATTTATTTGTTCAGAGAAAAGCGCTGTTTATTGTTCTGTTCATCCAATTACGTTTGTGATATGCAGTGGTCTTGGATGGTCAGAAGAAATGGAAACTTAAGAATGCGTCTTGTGAATGTCTGACCGCCATAATACACCCTCTTTCGTTTGGAAAGGTGATTCTTGAAATGACTCTTCCAACCGGAAGATCAATCACATAGCCAACCAATTTGGTTGATGCACATACAGTTTAGGGACCAAACCTTTGATGACCCTGTTTGGATTTGGTTCATCCTTCACAGTTGAAGTGATGAGTGGCATCAATTTCTGCTTTGTTACGTTATTTTTTCTTGCCTGCCCGGCTACTTATAAGAGAACACATCATCGATGCATTTAGATGGCCACGATACATTAATACCGTTCTGGGGTCATGGAAAAACTTTGTTGGAACCTTTAGCAAATGACAGGAATGTTTTTCGACCACCAATCCTCTAAATTCCTCCCTTTTAACGTCTTATTAGAAATCTGAAATTGCCTCTGTAGTAATTCTTTTAAGCTTGGAATTTCTACAGTTCAATTATCATCATCTACATATCAGAAACTGCAGGCTTTCGCTTCAGGTAAGTTCTCATGCAAGGCAGTTCCTATTATTTGACTATTTCGCATTTGAAGATGACAAGTATGAAAATTGCTGCTTAAAGAAACATGATTGTTCCCGAATACCCAAGTATCAGATATGCATTTGCAAAGAAATCTGAATATTACTTTAATTCTCTGGAATGACTAATACTTAAACTGTTGCAAGCCAAATCTTAACATCATCCTGTTTAACTCATAGAAAGTGCGAGTGAAGAAGATCTTATGGTTCAAATTATGTCCAGAGGTCCAGGTTACCATCATCCTCAACATCAGCATCAGAGGGCTTAGGGATCAGAAATTCCCTTTGCATTTCAATATTTGATGCCATCATCTCTTCAAGTTCCAAAATGGCTTTGGAGTGATGGGCGGCTAAATCTTCCTGGTCGAACCCTGCATCCTCCTCCAGCATGTTTTTCCAAAGTTGACAATTTTCAGCATGTTCTCTAGTTTTGTTAACCTTCTTGTCTTGAATGGAGCTCTCTGAATCATCAGGAGAGGTGGCTAATTTCTCCGTGGAAATAGCAACCTTGTCTGAGAGCTCCGCTTCACGTTCTGTGCTAGGTGGAGTATGCGATCTTGGTCTCTTCGGGTTATCACCACTTGCCTCATCTTTTTCCTCTCTCAGGTACTGCATAAACTGCTTTAAAAATACTGCAATTTCCATTTTCTCATCTTCAAATGCTGAAAGTCTCGTGTTTGTCTTGAGACTTGTAAGCTGATCTTCCATTTTGTCTAGACCCTCTCCGAGCTTCTGAATTTTCCATTTCATGTCATTTTGCTCTGTCATCATAGCATCTAATTTTGTCTCTATTATAGCAGTCGTGGAATCAGGATCAGGAGTTAAACAGCCCCGCTTCTTGGTGACTTGAGATTGTTTATTCCTTCTTTTGATGTTCATCAACAAGTGCTTCTTCCCTGCTTGAAACCATCCATTCGCATACTCATACCGATCCCAACTGATCTTTTTGAATCCCTTTATAAACAGCAAACAAACAGAAGTTGAACTGAATAAATGCAGGTGCAGAAAAATCTCTAGAAATGGCTTGAAATAAGCTTGTAACAAGATTCAAGATTTGTAGATTGATACAGACATAATTATTGAGCTGGTAGACAAAGCTGGAGAAATTGCTGCTCTTGAAAAGCCTGGGAAGAATCTCAGCTGCAAACTTGTTATGATCCCAGATTATGAAACCAGTGCCAGTGGAATTCCATGATATGATTGAGTTAGTTTCTTGATCATCCACCATCTCAAATGTCTTCCGCAGAAACGGAGTCGTCTTGGCCTCCAATTGCTTCCCTGATCCCGGATTACACACAACAACATCTTCACCATCACCACGGCCTGCATTTTCAGTTTCAGCATCTTTTACCATCTGGGCTGTCTCGAAGTCCATTTTCCTTATAAGTTCAATAGAAGTGAATTTCAAAAGAAACAAGATAAATTGTTTTGGAGAAAAATGATGGACAGACAGACAGAATGAACAACGTGATAGGTTTATACAAATGTGCCACCTTAATAATCAAAGGGGGGAAAAAAGGTGAAAAAAGTTCTAATACCACACTCAACTTGTGACTAGAAGCATAATGCTGATCACCAAGTACAAAATTATTCATTCTCTTTCTCTATACTAATCTTTTCCTTGCCATTTTTGTCTTGGAAAGACACAGAATATATTGCCTTCCTGTAAGGCAGGTACATACAGTTAATAGAACTCATCACCTGGCAATTCCTGCGGCTGCAATCATCCAATTCTTGCTTGTATTGCAAAAAATTACTGGAAAATTTTCAACTTATGGCCAGAATAGCAACCGTTGGTATATCTTAGAAAAGTTGGCAAATTCCAATTTTCAGAGTCAAGTTTCTTTCCAGTTGCCTGCATTATGATAAGCAATTCCAGAATTTCTGGGAACAGAGTACACTTTGTTTTCTCCTCCCGCAACTTAGCAGGATAAAGATGATCGAAATTATACAAAAAGAAATGAAAAATTAGAGCTTATTATTTCAAAAAAGATTAGTATCATTGTATGACTACACTTAGTATTTTCTGGGCACAAGAATGTCAAATTCACTGACAGTCCATTCTGCCACTTGATTGGGATCCTTATAAATTTCTGTTCCCAAGTCTATGGATGTCCATTGCCTCCTAGCTGGAGCTGTCCCTGGATCCTACAAACAGACATTGTTCTTACTATCACTTATACTATGATCAAACTTACTACTCATAGCACCAGTTTTATCTA
Source organism: Sesamum alatum (assembly GCA_034509735.1). Lineage (NCBI taxonomy): Eukaryota > Viridiplantae > Streptophyta > Magnoliopsida > Lamiales > Pedaliaceae > Sesamum > Sesamum alatum. Next base: position 56,962,455 of record JACGWO010000001.1, read on the forward strand.
GAAAAGTTATTTGCTATCAGATAACTAAGAACAGAAAAGGGTATTATTACCTGATAAAAATAAAGAGACTGCGACAATCTCCCAACGTCGAGATCCCAAGTCCTCGGATTCCCAATCCAACCCTCTCCTTTCCTCGTCGGATACCCATAGTCACCCCAAACAGGGTGAGGCAGAATCTGCAATATCTCCTGTGGCTGAGGATTGCTATAAGGATCACACATCACATTAGGCTTCTCTATGAACTCTGCATTTCCAGGGGCACAGTACAAGTGATAGGCCTCGTATGGAAAACGACCAGTATCGTTCCGATGAACACGAGTCCCGTTAGGAAACGTGTGGTATGGGGGACACAATTTGATGTCATCTGCACGGCACCATGAGGGCGTTTCCGGATTCAGTATCATTTCACTGTAACGTGTCACGTCTGAAGTTACATCGCCGTCACAGGGCTGGCCATTGTTCTTCCAGCAGCTCCCCATGTCAAGTAAGTAGAACTGGCTGCCACGTCCACCACCTCTGATCACATTCAGTCTGAATCTCACTTTAAAATCTGGTGATTCTGGTATCTGCATTGGCAGCAAAGTGAATAAATGTACTTCAAGAATCTGCATGATGTTATTATGCTATTGGAAAACATGGTGCAAGAAATACTCACAATTTTTAACATCCCCCGGGTAGGATAGTGGTATCCACCAGAAAATCCTGTCGTTGCATCGGCCCTTAGGTAAAGCATCAGCCACGGATACTTCTCAGAAGTCCTCAAAACATGGTGAAAGATCCAACTTCCTTTCCCAAGTTCCTTCTCCCAAGTGACTGAATGATAGGAAACGTTACTCTCCGGCATTCCCTTGCTCACATCGGCATCCAAATCCCACGATCCATAAAAACTTCCCTTGATCGTCGTTCGGTTAGGCCCTTGTAATGTAGTGTAGTTATGATAAATGGATGGCTGATTCATGCACCCTTTGCCGAAGCATGGGAACTGGCCAGAAGGACCAAAAGGGCCTACTTTGTGCCCATTTTTCGGGCATCGAGCTGCATATGTGTCCATATTACCACTCTTAAGCATGATCATCCAGAACTGCCATGGCTTTGGTGTATCTTCAACTTGGCATTTACTTCCCAAATACAGTTCTTTTCCTGCTGCATATAGGTCGACGTTGTTGAGCGCCTCATGCTGCAATCCCATAAAAGGTTCCCCCAAACCGAGTCTGTTTTCTTTCTCCGTAACCCTGTGGACTAGAATGTAAGGCAATAAATTGCAGAGCGAGCATTGATTTCGTCCTGCACAGCATGAACACCAGTAGGCTGAAGCTAGACAATAATATTGATTATAATCATATAGAATATACAACAAAATTTATGAGCAATATGATTACAGATAATACCAAGTACACTTTATTTATAGCTATATAAGAGCTCAATCTATAAAGTAGGTCCACAAACAAGAACCCCTTTTCATCTTAGCTTATCTCTTAATTTAAACTAAAGCGATAATTACATCGCCCTCCAAGTTTGCTCTAATTATACGTAGACTCCCTGACGTTTGTTTTTGTTTATTCCACATGGGTTCTAGATATAACTTTAGGGGAAGACGGTGCAATTAATTATAGCTAAACTAAAAGAACAAAAGCTGACCTTGTTGAGGAGAAGCTTTGTATATGTCAAAGCAGTCAGCAGCTCTGGGACTTCCCATCCCGGGAGCCTCTTCTCCAACTTCATTGCACTGATTCCATGCTTCTATTGCCAATCTCAAACCATCCCTTCTCATCCCTGAATCTCCTACTGCCGATACATATCCATCTTGACCGGAACTTATCGGCACGACGACGCTACACAGAGACAGCAGAACCACAAGAACTGAGCAGCAATGATCAGAAACTTTGCACTGTGCCATGGCGCAGATTTTTGTTTGCAATGCCACCACCTTTCAGTTATTTATATTGAAAGAGAAACAATGCGTGGAAGTATCCATATATTATACATATCTTTTGCCGTCCTAAAGAAACGCTTCTTGCATTAAATGCTCATTTACTTACAGATATGGACGTTTGTCAGAAAATTTCCGTGTAGAGAGACTAGTCTAGTAATAGAGTAGGTATGCAACTCCTCCTGCAGGTATAGTGGTGGTTGGTATTTACAGTTCCGGCCCATAATTGGTTTGGTTGCTGCTTTGAAAAACAGTCGACACCATACTTTAACCAAACAGTTAATCATTGGATTTGATCCCTTTTTCAATGCAAGAATGGAGGTGGAAATAAACTGGCATTCTTGATATCGAAGTAATGCTTGAATCATGTCTGAAGCAAGAGAAACTCAACAAACAAGAAAGGCATTCTTTCATCCTAACCACTAAATTTAATGTCATAATTAATGTGATTAAGAGTTTTGTCCGAATAAAACTCCACTGCATTAAGAGAGAAGAGCGTTGAAGGAAGGACATATGAGATTGTTTGCATCATTTGGAGTTGTATGGGGTGAAAGCAATGGTTTAACTAAAGCTACGTACAAATGTTCTTTTAGTTAGTTTATTGTCCTTTCACTACTTTTAGCAAATTCTTGTCTTAATTGGTATGGATGGCAAAATGGGAATGTGGGTTCGATTTTGGTGATGGTTTTGATTTTACGGATCTGCACAAATTCGATGTGAATCTTGGATTTTGTCTAAAATACACCCCTTAATAATTGATTTTGTCAAAAGCAAGATTGATTAAATTATTTGAATTAGTGAGATACGATTTTATGCGTTTACACTAGAGTTCAATATAGGTTATTCAATTATCCCTCTAATGAGAAAATGGGGAGGGGTATATGTACTTTAGTATGAATTTATGCTATTTTAGGGTTGTGATTAATTGATTAGGATTGTTTCAGTAATTTTTTGTACCACGTTGATTTGGTAAGTTTTGGCATTGGACTTTTTTTTTTAAAAATATTTGCTTGTATTATTTGATTTGATTTCTACCCTCCATCAATAATATTTTGCAAATTTATTGTTTTTCAATACCTATATTTATAGATTAAGTTATATTTTTAGACCAATAATAATTTATTTAATATTTATGTACAATAATTTATTGTCTACAAAGACAATGAATTAATTAAAAAGAGAAATTGATTTGATTTCAATGAACTCATCACATCATTTAAAGCTGGGATGAGACGAATTTCAGATACAATGATTAACGGAGTGGATTGGATTTGACGACACGTCGAGGTGGGCTTGGTCCAACCCAACCTGCTGCCATCCCATTTTGGTCGGCCCAATTTTGTGGCCCAAAAATGGGAAGCTGGGTCAAAAGGCTTCTGGTTAAATTAAAAAAAAAAAAAAAAAAAAAAAAAGAAAAAACAAAGAAGGTCTTTTTAGCTAAATGGGATCAGCTACTGAGAAAATATTTTATTATTTTGAGCTCCACCAGAATTAAAGAAGAAGATTCTAAAGTGGAAGGAAGTGATCCATTTTTTCTTTTTTTTTTTCTACTTTTGCTTGGAAAAGAAAAATTCAGAGTCTTTATTTTTGAACAATAAAGTTATATAATAATCATAATATATTAAATATGTAGCGTAGCATTTACAAGAAGTTGGATTGTTCAGACAAAAGTGTAAGGAAGTACAAAGCGAGGAAACAGGATAAAGCGGGAAAAGTGGTGACAAGATCTAAGGCGGGCCTTTCTTTTGAAATAAACAGATTTTTCCTTCAAACCCAATATCAAGTATGCAGCACCCTAACTGCTCTTTTAACTGCCTACACTCACTCACTTCTATCATCTTAACATCTACCAAACCTCAAACCTTACAACATTGGAACATGAAGTGGGGGCTAAAGAAATCTTCTCCTTCTCAATCTCGTACTGGGTTGATCGCTCGCGTTTTTCCTGTTTCTTGGTTTTCCAAGTTCAATCAACGCGGTGGGGGTCTCGAGACTAAGTCAGCAAACAAGCAACTGAGAGGTAAACTGGATTTTCCTGCTCTGAATTCATCGTTACATGCTGGTTGGAGAGATGGCAGATTCTACAGCGTGGATGATGATGATGATGATGCATATTGGAGGCTTTCGTTCCGTGGAGAAGGAACCGAAAGCAGGAGGAATGCTGCGGGTGGAGTTAATCCTCTTTGGTATGATTCTGATGATGAGTTTCAAATTCCTGTCTCAAGTTTTGGAGAAGTGGAAGTGCTGAGAAGACAAGAATACAGGAGCTTCAAGGACTTGGATTTGAAGAAGATGAGAGAAAATGAATACTACGAGGGCAACATTCTAAGAGAAAACGGTGCATTCAGAAGGAAGAAACCAAATGGAGAAGCACAACCCAGAATTCCAAGGAAAAAACATGTGAGTGATCCGCGGTTGAGAAAACTGAACCGCAGAGTTCTGAGGAGAAAAGAAGCGGAATTGGAAAGAGGGCCTGACGGTGGAGAGGAGAAGTCTCCGAAGCCTGTTGAAAGAGTTATTTTTCCAGTAGAACCAGAGAATATGGATCAAATGAAACAGGAATTTCAGGATTCCGCAGTTTCTAGTTCAAGAAACCAGCGATATATCTCTTTGCCAAACTTGGGTTTGAGTTCACTTGAGGAAGATTATGCATTTGCAGCTCTAACTGGAGAGGGGAGCACTGCAACTTCTGAGAGAGCATCAATTTCAGAAGACAAGAAATGTAAGGAAATGAAGTTCAAAACCGAGTCCCAGAGGAAGTATGCTTATGTAAGGAGGGGATTTCATAGCAGAAAAATAAAGCAAAACAGGACAAAAGGTTTTCCGCCAAAAACAGAGTGCAGAATTGGAGTGCTCAAAGACTTGAAGAGAGCAAGCATGAAGGTGAAGAGGAAGACAGCAAAGGTGCAAGTGGCGGAAGGACCAACCATCTTTGATAGCTTTGCAGTGGTAAAGAGTTCATTTAACCCACAACAGGACTTCAGAGATTCAATGGTTGTGATGATGAGAGCTAAACAAATTAGACGGCCTGAAGAGCTCCAGGAACTCTTGGCTGCTTATCTGACACTGAATCGGGACAGACACCATGAACTCATCATCAAGGTCTTCCAGGAGGTCTGGTTTGAGCTGAACAGGGGTGTATATTGATACAGAAAAACAGAATGATCAATGTCTTTTATTATTGTAAAATTGTGTAGCTAAAGGATCAGTGATGGGTGGATTACATTGTGAATATTGCGCTTACAAGTGACGAATGTAATTACTACATATAGTATTATATAGCAGTAGGCACCAATTTTAAACAATTTGCAGGGAAAAGAACATAGCATTACATGTTATAACACCTGGCTAATCCTAACAATCTTTGAAACTTGAACATGCAACCTTAATAACTCTTAAACAGAGACTTCAGGAACCAAGGTTCATATGAGTGGAACTAAGGGTAGCCACTGAATGTCATATCTACATATTTAACATGTATTCATGGAAAATGCAACATAATGCAAACATTTGTATAACGAGACTGTTTCCTGGAGATAGTCTCTCCTATTCTTGGTATATCAGTTTTTGTTGGCTTGTGTGTCCAAGGCATATGGATTCCTTTGATACAGAGGAATAACTAAAACCAGGTATTAGCATCAAGGAGTATGACATAGAGAAGATTCAAAAAACGGAGTCTCTGCACACATAAAAGTCAAAGTCCAGATAGCACTCCTCTAGTCAACCATAAAAACGTGTACAAAGTGAAAAGTTCCTCAAGTTAATATCTATAATATGTGCAACAAGTGGAGTTTATATACCAAATGTCTAATTACTGCGAGACCAAAACAACTCGCATCTAAATTTACAACCAAAGCATTAGACATCAAAAAGTGCATGCACTCAGAAAGAATAATATTTACCTACTACATGTATCAAGTTCTCTCTGCTGGAGTAAGATGTCCCAACTGTTCGGCGAGGTTATTTACTCTCCTCATATTCCACCAATATATCCCATGATCACCAGGTATGTTTTCATTTTTCTTGCCTTGTGAATCTTTCCTCTCTGACTGAAAATCGGAAGACTCATTTGAACCAGGATTTTCAGTAAGAAACTGTTCCCAGAATACATCGTTGACGCCTGTTCGCACATTGGTTCCTGTGGCTACTGCCTGTTCTTCAGGAGGAGATTGCACCTCCGGAATCAAAGCAGTAATTGGTTCACAATTCACGTCGATCCCAGAAGTCTTGCTCCCAACATCAAGAGGAAGAGTTGTTGGATCAGAATTCATGTCGACCCCAGAAGTCTTGCTCCCAACATCAATATTCAGTTGGGCGCAAGATATGCTGGGGCTGGGTGCACAATTTGTAGATTCAACCAGCTCCAAGGATGAATTAGGGGGTTGCACCAAATCTTCACCAATCTCAAATGCAATTTTCTCCCAAAACATCAGAGAAGACTCTAGCTGCTCCAACAATTCCTTATTGAACGCCAAAAGTGAAGTAGCATCTAAATTTTCAATTGTTGTAATTTGAGAAGCAGCCCTCTGGTTCTCTTCCATGCTGGTTTCATCACATAAGTAACTAGTTCCAGGAAATCTTCTCTTCCTATCATGAACTTCAACTTGTGGCATGAGGTCCAAGGAAATAGATGGTCGGTGTACTGTCTTGGCCAAGGAGGATAACATATTTGCATGTCGGTGTTCCACATTTTGCACGCGCTCAGTCAAAGTCTTCATCTGCACTTTCAGACCTTGTTCCTCCTCCTTGTGTCTCAGTAGTTCCGCCTGAAGTGATTCTTTATCAGACTTTAGTTTCTCAATATCCTCCTTATAACCTTTCCTTTCCAATTCAGTTAGGCCAGGTAATGAGGCCAGGTTGGGTGTAGAGTGACTGTGTACAGGCTTCCGTCTATGGATATTCTTCAAAAGGTGGGGCTGACCTCTGACAAAATCCTCGTTTGCAAATTCCCACTGTTCAGGATCAACTTTTCTGAAACCCTGGCAAGTATGAAAGACAGCAGATACAAATAAGAAAAATATTATACAAAAAAAATTATAAGTACACTTCCTAAAGATATTTAACTTGTTGCAATCAAAAAAGCTACTCACATAAGTATTCAACTGCCTGATAAAGCTGGAGAAATTGTTGTGCTTAAAGAATCTTGGCAGAAGGTCCCTCGCAAATTCTGGAGGATTCCACACAATGAAACTTCTATTGTTATGACTCCAAGATACAACAGAGTCGGAGGATGGATCATCCACCATCTCATAAGTCTTGGCAAGAAAAGGGGGCAATGAGTTGGAGCTGCATGGAGCTTCATCCATCATGACTTTATCTCGACAATCACAGGGGCCCTAAATATTCACCTCACGCGGAATACCTTCAAGCAGAAAACCACAATTGACAAACCCTTTAATCTTCAATCAGCCTCTACACCTGTTGATATCCCGTGAAGTTCGTAAATCATCAAATTGCTTTCTTTGTGCTCATCATAACAAGAAAATGTGGAAGCTCCTTTTGTATCACAATTAAAGTCAAACAACAGAACGCTCACTTTAAGTATGTAGTTGCCCGTATCAACGAAACCTCAAAGTTCCAGTGAACAATAAAAGATCCCACCTTTAACTTTCTTTTACAATTCTGTCAAATCCAATACATCTTCCACACCCAGTCCTTTCCAAATGAACTATTTCCGACGAATTCGAAGATCAAAAGTACGCAACTCTCTACAACTTTAATCCTTCTCAAAACTCAAATGGATAGAAGTTCCAAGCCAGCCAATCCAAACCCTCTCAGCAACAATTCCCTGCATTAGTACCCAAAAATAACAACAAGAAAATGTGAATTAAAACTCCAAAGTAACAAAATTTTAAAAGTATCACTGGCACATCAAAGTCGTTAGAATAGTAATAAGTCTTCCCCGAATCTTGAAGCAAAAGCATACATATGAGACAGACGCAAACACATACTCAAGCCGCAACCAGAATACCTCATGCGCATTACTCACACGTACGAATTTGTATGTAAATATGTGCATAATCTATGAAAAACTACATGAATGTGTTTGAGGAATTACCTGACAGAGAAAGCATACAGTTGCAGAGAAGACTTTCGAACGCTCAACGGTCGGTTTGTTTATTTCTGCGGTTTGGGTTTGATTATATGTTGGGATCAGTGGAATTTCCACAAATCGAGGTGGAGACAGAGTGGGGTTTTCTAGGGTTTTCACAATTGCGAACTATTGAGAGGCCATCCGCATATCCTTCTTTCATTGGTAAACAATCATCAACACCACATGTATGCAGAATGTATATTCCAATAAAATATTTATTAATAATTAATATACACCCCTCAACTACTACAAAATGGTTAAAGTGCCCCCAAAGTTTCCCACTTATATAGAAAAATAAAAATTACTCTATGGTTTTGTTAGTCTATTTTAGAATATATTCAGTTCTAATTTCAAAGAAAAAATTAAATGTTTAGTTATCTTTTTATATCTAATTTAATGATTCATTTAATAAACATATATATAATTCATAAATTTTAATTTTATTTGTGTTTTAGTGGCAAAGTAAAAAACAAAAAACCAACACATTCTTCTATGCTTATCCAAAAATGCATTCGTGGCAAAATGTTGTCATTTGATTTCTTGACCTAATTGAAATTTGTTTTCAAATTAAAGTAAATACAAATATATATATATATATATATATTATTTTAGCATAAGTAGACAAGGGTAATGACGACGTTGTTAGCTTATGATATGATTAAAGTAATTATTATGGACCTCATTCCCACCAAATCCCATGAATTTTTGTGTCATGTATATCCTCCATAACAGCACGTCAGCAATGCCAAATATTCTACCTAGCAATCAAGCGAAGATTGGGGCAGAATAAATATAGATTGAAATTTGAAGGACTCTGATGCAAATTAAAATAATCACTTGAAAGCTTAGCATTTTCTTACATCGAGTACAACTAACACGGACAGGATCAGCAGAGTACGTTTGGATGTTAGATTTAGAGGGTGTTTGGCTAAGTTTATAAGTTTCTCTACACATCTTATAAAATGTTTGGGAGCTCATAAGCTCTAAAAATTTATTTAACAAATTTTTTGGAAAAGAGCTGATAAGATTTTCAAAATAAGATGTTTTGGATCTTATAAGCTCTTAAAAAAAAGTCAACATTTCTAACTTTTTTTAAAATATTTTATAAGTTCTATAAGATTAATGTGTAATATGACAAAAATACCCTCATTCACCCCCCACAGACAACCTCTCTCTACATACACACAAACAAATATACACACACTCTCTCTACATATACAAAAACATACACACACACACACAAACATGCAAACACACACTCTCTCTCTCTCTCTCCACACACACACACACAAACACACGCACACAGTACTCTTTTTCTCTATCTCTCACACACACATAGATACTCTCTCTCTAGGATTTTAAAATTTATTATTATTATTATTGTTGTTGTTGTTGTTGTTTTTGCATTTAAAAAAGAGAAAATACTTCATTATTAAGTAATAAATTATTATAGTTAAACAAAAATAAGATTGCTATGATATTATATTTATTAAAAAAATATAAATTCAAAATATTATAAGTTATACAATTAGAAATAGTTATTGCATTAAGAGAAAACATATATATCTATATTAATATTCGACTAGCATGAATGTACATATATATTATGTTTTATTCAAAATTTAGGTCATAATCCGCTATTTTTTTATTTTTGTAAAAAAGATTATTTGATAAATTTTTATTTGAAGTTAAAATAATGTGTACTATTTATGAAATTATTTTAAAAATATTTAAATACAAAATATATCAACAAAAATAATAATTTATTTGATTCTAATAGTATCATGTCCTTTTTGGTAATTTTATCAATAAAAATATCTTATAATGCCAAACACCTTAACATCTTATAAAATGTAAAAACGTCTTATAAGCTTTAACATCTTATTTTACCCAAATACTTTAGAAGCTTATTTTTAAAATAAGATCCAACATCTTATAAACTTCTAAAACATTTTATAAGATATAGGAGCTTATAAAATATTTTAAAAAAATTTAGCCAAACACCCTCTTAATTTTTTCTTTTAAGCAAAAAAGAATTGAATTGTGAAAGAAAAGCTGAAAATTATAACCAAACAGAGATCACTGTCTTACATGTTAGTGCTGATAATGTGATGAGTGGGTTGACTGACCCCCAAGGCGGAGGGCGTTGATTTTGATATTCCACGTAATGTTAAAATCAGTGCATGCGTTGGATGGATGTTGAGGAGGTCGGATCTCCGTTGGATTTCCATCTCATCCTTGCCTATTTTTCTATTATCTGTGACGTTAGTGCTGTGGAAATTTTGGGTGTTTGTTTGGGGAAGGGGAAAGCGCGTGGCCACGAATCTTCGACGCGGTTTCGGGGTTTCTACTTTCGATGTCATGTCCGTAGAAAATACGCCAATGCCGTGTTTGGGGTTTGGAAAACTGAGTGATGTCTTGTTTGTATGTTGAGCTTGGAACTGGAATCCTAGTATGGGATGGAATTGCTCTCTACTCTTTCACTATTTCCTATGTTTTCTAGCTTTCTTTGAATTAAGGCTTAAATTTCAAATAAATGAGTTTCTATACATCAATAATTTGTTAATTTTATTGGTGATGGAGGGGGAAAAAAGTTCGTTGAAGAATAAAAATAACAATTCAAATAAGGAATACTACATATTTGTGCAGGTGTGAGCATTTATTAATTGATCATAAGAATATATAATGTCGACGTGTAGTTCATTAATTGAGGAGTAAAATTGATATTTTGTATCTCTTTTAAATGTCTTGAGATATGTATAAATAAACTCTCAAATCATTATAAAAGAGACTTTTTTTTGGTGGGGGGAGGGGGGAACGAAGAAAAGAAATAACTTTGCTCGATATTTGTCATGTGTTCGGAGTGTGCTTTAATTATTTACCTCTATTTTATTCTTCATCAATTAGCTAATTAGATAATTGAAAATTTAAAAAGTCATCTTCAAGTAGTCCTAAAATATCTAGATATTTAATAATATGTTTGCCTTTAATTTAAATAAAAAAATCCGACTTTACCTTACACTCCACCACCGAGCAAACCATTTGACAAGTTCACCGCGTTTCTGTTTAACAAAATTTATTATTATTATTATTATTATTATTATTATTTGGGAGGGGGGGATGTTCTGGAAATGATGGGCTCCCGTCGAACAGTAAAAGCGTGAATGCATAGTAGACGTCGATCATATCGTATATAACACGATCCATCTATCTGAATAAAAGCGTTAATTGTCCCCCGGCCCCACACCATCCATCTACTCCGCCGATTTTGCCGCTAATTTGCTGATGGGGAAGAGTCAATTTCCAACTTTTACAATTACAAGCTATCATCATTCATTACAACATTAACAATTACATTTGGTGGTTTCTTTAAGTAATTATACTGGACATTGGACAATGAAAAGGTAAGAGATATTGTCTTTTTACCAAAAAAATCGAAACAAAAATGTCCTATGTAAGGTATCATGCATACTACTACATGTTAGATAATTTTGGCGTAAATATTTGTCAGGAATAGCAAATACCAATAACCTAAAATCAAATTATCTAAACATTAATCACAAACCAATAATGTAAGAGACGATTAATAAGATAACAAGTCTCATGATCATTCGGTGCCATGTCGACAAACTGAACTTTGTGTTTTTTCTGTTTTTTGTATATTTACTCTTGATGTAAATATTTAAAAGTGAAAAAAAATTGTGATGTAGAACAAAATTAATTAAATTGATATGAAACAATATTGAAGTGACATATTTATAGGTTTGTTGGTATAACGTATGATGTTTATAACTTTTCATCCAATAAAAAGTATAGGGTGAATTAAAATGATACTTACTGAGGTTAGATCCAAATACATAAATATTTATTGTCTTTTGTAAAATTACAATTACCCACATTTAATTGTAGTTGTAATTATAACACTCCCGTTCAGTAGTAAAAAATTATATAAACATCCCCTAAGGGGTATAATACTTGTAATTTTGTGAAAGATAGAAATCTCAATGTAAATTTACCTAAAAGTATAACAATCGGTAAATGCACGAGCTCGTACTCACGCTGAAATCTACATGAACAAAATTCAATATTTTGCATTCCCTTTGGAATTTTTGTTGCCTCTAGCCATTTTTGTGGTTGGTGCACATCGTTTATCTTTTCCTATCTTTTTCTTAATGTATTGATTGTTTATTAGAGGTATTTAAATACTTATTAAACTATCTCATTTTCATTAATTATTTTTAACAATAATTTTTGTGTTTTATAATATTTTGGGTTCTCTTGAATTATTTTTCTGAATTTCACCCCTGCCCCATTGACGGGAATGTATCCTGCATGGCCAACTTATGTTCGAGATCTGATCTAACAGCACGAACCTCGATGGAATGTGGATCTGCTCCACCAATTGTTCTATCAGTGATGTTGTCCATGGAATAAAAAAAAAATCAAATTTCAACACATTAGAATTCCCAAAATTATTTTGAACTCTCTTCAAGTCAGGAAAATTCTTGACCAGGGCGGCCTACCCAGCAATTCAACAACTCTCCCTTCAATAGAGAACACCGATGAAATCATCGGGGAAAGGATCTGAGCACTACAAGAAATATAACCTGTAACCATGGTTAATACTAAATAGCCGTAGGAAATAGTCATTGACCATGGCCTCGCAATGATTGTCGACCGTGGTTTTTGCGAGGGTAGCTAAAACATTTGTCATGGCTAAAAGCCATGGCGAATGTTTTTACTACGACTTTTAGCTATGGCAAATAAGTTTTTCATGGTGAAAGCTAGTTTTTACATCTGTTTTTATTTAAACGCAGTTAATAATAGTCATCCACTACGATTTTTAGCCATAGTCATTAAAAATATAGGCAATATTAATTTTTTTTTTCTAGTGAGCCTTGATTTGCATAACAGACTTAAACTCTTCATTTGGAGAACATTGGTTGACACTCTGCCCACCCGAGGTAAACTTGGACAATTTTTCAATATTCAAAATGTTGAATGCCCCTATGTGATTTTCAAGTGGAGGATGTACATTATTTGTTCCTTTGTTGCCCATTCTCGAAAATAATCTGGTTGCTCTCTAAGTGGCAAGTGAAACTCCATTCTTTGCTACACTTGCCACTTAGAGAGTGGTTTCTCGTCATCTTGGGCCCAAAATCAAATTTCTTCCCAACTAGTTGCAATCAACAGGAGTTCCTTACCACATACGCAATTACAATGGAGCTCACATGAAAAATTAAGAATGATTGTACCCGTAGACAGGAACCACAGTCCTCTGTGAGCATTGCAAAACCGGTCCTCAACAACACAACAAAGCATCTCAACGCTTGAGCATCAAAGAAAATCTCAGGTCCAGAAATTTGCGAATGGATCCCCCCACCCTCAAACTGGATTAAAGTTTCAGACATCGCATTTAAAGAAGACAAATGTGTTGTTACATTCATCTCTCGGAACCATCATGTGGCCCTCATCCTTGTTGAAACAACGAAAATTTTTATATATGATACATCACTTGCTAAACTCTGTGCTCTTCAGCTTGCAAATGAAAGAGTGCATTGCCTTTCGTACCAGAAGGTTATCTTTGAATCAGACTCGAAAAACACGATCAGATTGATCAAAGGGAACATTGAAGAGGCTGACCGCGCTGCAATAATTGATGTTGCAGAAATCCAAAAAATTTGGTAGCTTTGGCCTAGTTGGGATTTCAGAAAAATCGTCAAACAGTGTGATGTATGCCTCACAGGATTTCACGTTTGGACCTAACTGGGACAGATCGATTCTTCCAAAAAGAAAAAAATATTTTTCCAAATGATGTATTTTGTGACAAGGGCACTACATCCCCTCAACTACTTTGCTCTTGATTTATGAAATTTACCATATGTATATAAAAAGTTGATGATACTTAATTAGTTATGTATTTGATTTGTAAAGATTTCCATCCCAAGAATATAAGAGCTAGCTCTTACTTATGTCCCTAAAATGTGGAGTATAAGGAAAGAGAAGACATCCAAATAACCAAAAACAAGAAAAGGTGAAAAGCTCCATAAATAAGTAGACCCCACACTCAAAACTTGTCTGCGGACACAACTTTGATAATCCAATTGAGTTAAATTATTTCAAGTCCTAATCCGCCGCGCACGTGCAACTAATTGAATAATGGATCACAACACATTGGGTCCCACAGCACTTGCTTCAAATTTATGCTCGCATCTATTTTATGTAAGACATCTCTTGAGTTCAAACCTAAAATTTTCACCTAGCCATGGTGAAAAAAGAAAAAAAAATTATAATATAGATAATATCTACACTATATATTGATATTATATATTAAGAGAGATCGTCTCTTTGACCTATCTCCCTTTTTAGTCTGTTTTTTATATTTATTTATTTTCTTTTTATAACTTCCCACTCCTTACTAATGATCTCTTAGTCTACTGGTTAAGGTTGAGATCTCGTGACTTTAGAAGTCATGGGTTCGAACCCCACCAATGCGTGGGAGATAGTTTACTATATAGTAGGATTATTCGTATACTGTAACAGTCAGAGGTTGTGTAGATTTAATTTATGTTATATTGTATTATTGATTAATATATAATTGCTATAATTGTCTCTATTAGAGATTGATAGTTGACATGGCTGATTGTAATTGATTTAGTTTAATTAATAATATCCATCGCTTTCATTTAAAAAAAAAATTCCCCCTCCTTATTATCATTCAATAGTTTTTTTTAAATTTTTATTTATCTTTTTTTGTCATAATTTTCTTATAAATTTAAAATTAATTTATCATTTTATATATATTTTATGAAATAATAAAATTTTATAAATAATTTATTTAAAATCGTATGATAGAATTTGCACACACAAATTACTAGTATAAATTAAAAAGTACCATTTAGTATCAAATATAAAAAGTCTAGTGAATCTATTTTATTCTATTTAAATAAATACTTTAAATATATATCTTAAAAACTATCTGTTGGATATTGGCTTTTCTGAATGAAAAATAAAAAGCACGAAATACTATCAAAACATTTTAATATATCTTTCCACAAAAATCCAAAAATCAAACATGGCATAAACTTTATTGGGCAGGAGGGGAATGCAGAATAATGTGAGTTGATGGACCACAGCAGATGGCCATTGCTGTAAAAGTGGAAACCTTCCACACATAAGCTCCACATGTATTTGGTCGAGCTTATAAATTTTTTAAAATTCATTTAATATATTTTTTCATTAAGAATTTATAAGATTTAAAAATTAAATATTTTAAAAAAATGATCTTATTTGACTTTTTTAAAAGTAATTTATATTAACATTAAATATAAAAACTACCATCTGAATTTTGTTAATATTCACTTTTTATCCTTCGTATAACTGACGATTTTCACCCCAAAACAAAATTATCTATTTATGTAATTTTATATTCCAATAGATTGATGAGTTTCTGGTTATTATAATTGTACGAAGATCTTATTATGTCTAAGCTCTAAAATATATCTATTCAAATACTTTATAGTTTATTTTTAAAATAAAAATTAACATCAATTTTAAAATATTTTAAATCAATTTAATCAAAGCACCTAAAATTACCACGTCCCAATTGTCCGCTTTCTCCTTCACCGCAGGCAATCACATCAGCACAAAGACTCGACTGATTCACATCCCTGTTCCACAAGTTGCTTTCTCCCCCGGCCCCGGCCCCGGCCCCCTTAGCAATAAATTTCCCCCGACATTTCATAACTCTTTCAACTGGTAAGAACTCATCCCATCTTTTGATTTAGACGCAACTAAAATTCACTATATATCGTAAAAATTATTTACCTACAAATAATTAGTAAATGTCAAAATTGGAGGAGGGGGGCACCCCACCCCACCCCACCCCATGTTTGATGCTCCTTTCGTAGCAACTATTCCACACCCACAACACCACCTGTCCCCACTTTAAAAAGACTAAACACGTGCACCACCCGCATTTCCAGGATTTAATATTAAAATTATATACAATTTTTGGGATGACCCAAACGCAATGCCTACAGTGGCATTCTTGTAATTTAACCCCCCTCCCAAATTATTCCATTACCCCTACCCCCTCGGCGGTATTTATCCATCCTCTTTCTCTCCCAGTCCCCACTAATCACTCTAACCAAAACCCCTTCTTCATTCCGCAAACCCGGTCCTCTCCTACATCTCTCCGGTTCGGTTCGCAGATAGACTTCTTCTTCTTCTTCTCATTCGTTGGTTTCCGGTGCGGATAATTGTACTGATGACATCGGGCACGAGGCTGCCGACATGGAAGGAGCGAGAGAACAACAAGCGACGGGAGCGACGCCGCCGCGCGATCGCAGCCAAGATCTTCGCCGGATTGAGGATGTATGGGAACTACAAGCTCCCCAAGCACTGCGACAACAACGAGGTCTTGAAAGCTCTCTGTAATGAAGCCGGTTGGATCGTTGAAGAAGATGGCACCACGTATAGAAAGGTACGATATCCAATCTATACTCCAGGGCGTAGGTTAGCGAGTGCTCCGGGACGGCTAGGGATCTTATTCCAGTTGATTTAGGTCGTGGGTTGTAGTGAGATGTTTTTTGGATTGTAGTTTTCCTTGCTAATGCCGGTGTCTACTAAAATGCGCTGGATGCGTATGAGAGGCGTTAGCGCCGTTGATCAGGTCAGCTGGTCCCTCTGCAGGCCCGTGGGTGGCCGTTCTGGTCGGAGGGTTGAAAGCTAAAGTGCGCTGTACGCATCCGGCGCATGATAGGACTGGTGGAATCTAATCTTACCGATTAATTATTCTATACATTTCTTTATAGTTTTTCTAGGAGATAATTAAGTCAGTGTGTGTGGTTAGTTGTCAATTGCTTTGCTGTCGATAGCATGTGAGGGCCTCCGTGTAGTTACAGGTTTTTGGTGGTTGATACTTACTGCACGGCGTACGATAGATCACTTGGGAATGTGATTTTACTTTTTAAAGCCCACGAACCTCAAAAGATGCTTATCCTTTTCCATCTTTCTCCAGTCAAATTAATACTTAAGTATACAGGTTATTTTTTCGCTTTATCTCTTTATTAACAACGGACAAATAGATGGATCATTCAACCCTTCTGATTGTATAACTTCAATTATAGACAGTTGTCTGAAATCTAATCAGAGGATTACGATTAGACGACAATGCCCTTCACTATTGCTTTCATTCCCCAACCCTATCGGGTTAAATCTTGCGCGATTGAATGGGCAATTATGTCCTTTGCCTGATCTAATCCTGCTCCTCTAGATTCGCAACTCTTGGCTCTTTTACTTTTCACACGAGTCAAAACATAACGGTAACTTTTATATTGTCCGCAAGCTGACACCTTAATCGATTTTTATGTTTTATAAATACAAAAAATGTCAGTTTGTGGTGGGGTCTTCTTCGGAGTTCAATCTGTAAGTAAACAGGAAATATTATTGTAGAATAGTTCTAGAGCGGATGCGATTGAGTTTGTAAAGTCAGACTGTATAAGTAAGGTAATTATCGTGGTTAAACGGGATTTTTGTGATTCATATGGATTCCGAGTGATGGTATTGCCGGAACTGTGCATCCTTTTTCGCATTTCTCTTTAGTCAAGTGAGTGCGTCTTTTGCTTGAGACTATATGTGATTGCCGCTGTAGGCTTGTAGTCTTTTTTTCGATTTATCACGGTTTTATCACGGTTTAACACAATTTAGGTCCTTTTGATGCGACTATAAAGTTTGTTAAGGCTGTTGAGCATATGGGCATTTCAGGATGGAAGTTGATTTCACATGGATTTGACAAGAGAGCCTGACTGACACTATTGGCTGATCATATAAATGTTTCCCCATTTTCACAACTTCTCAGGGCAAATTGCTGTCTGATGGTACTGCTGCCCATATTTATAACTCTTCTAGAGGGGCCTAACATATATATAGGTTGTGTCAAATTTTGCTTTGCTTTAAACCCAAAGTTTTCCTTGCCTTGGAGGTCAATATGCTGACTTTATATTAAAAACCACATATTAAGGAGTAGAGGTGATGACTGTGTTACCTATTGATATTCACATTATAGGTGGCAAAACATATCAGTATTGATGTTGACTGGCAGTTTTCAAACATATTGAACTTGCACTTGTTCCAGAATAACTAAATGTGCACACACACTAAGCTTCATCTTTTCAAGGTAAAAAATAGAGATGGCATTGATTTAAGGTGTTCTGTAAATTGTCAACAACCACCATTCAGGTTGGCAATCTTGTTTGCAGCCATCATGGAGGCCACCCCCATCTGAGTAGAAGCTCAAGGAACTGTAGTTGATTAGTAGGGACTGCCCTGTTAGCATTTCTAATAAAAATTGTCATGCTAATTGCAGTTGTGATGGTTCATTTCATTCTTCTATATTGGGCCAAGCAACTTGTGCTCGGTTGCTTTCTCATTGGCAATGTTCTTTGCATTCCTTGGCATTGATAATGAAGAATCACCCTACTGAATTGTTTTGCAATTTTTATGTAGGTGCATGAGACTAGTCCAGAAAACTATTTCCTTCTTGTACTCGCTATCATCTATTTATTGGCAGTATTAATGTTACTGAGTCTGGTCTTCATGACATGATTCATCATCTCATTTATATTTTCACTGCCGGACTCGGAAGTAAGCATCGAAGTAACCATGATCAAATCTGACAGTCAGAAGCTTTTGTAATGTATGTGTTGTTGGTGTTCTTCTTCCTCTTAACTGTTTCTTGTTTTTGCAGGGGTGCAAGCCTGTGGAATGCATGGATATCATTGGTTCAGCTGCAGTAAGCCCTTGCACATCATATCAGCCAAGCCCAGGAGCCTCTTTCAATCCAAGCCCTGCTTCGTCTTCTTTTGCAAGTCCTGTCTCATCCCATTTTGCTGCTACTGTCAATAATACTGCAGATCCCAACTCCCTTATCCCCTGGCTAAAAAATTTGTCATCTGGCTCTCTGCCTGCTTCATCTAAGTTTCCCCATCATCTTTACATTCCTGGAGGTTCTATAAGTGCTCCGGTCACCCCTCCATTGAGCTCGCCGACTGCACGCACTCCTAGAATGAAGGGCAACTGGGATGACCCGACAACAGGTTCTGCCTGGTCTGGGCAGCATTACCCATTTTTACCATCATCAACTCCTCAAAGTCCTAGTCTGCAAACTCCACCGGATTCAGCATGGGTTTCTGGTGTTCAAACTCCTCAAGATGGGCCTTCCTCTCCGACATTCAGCCTTGTATCAGCAAATCCATTTGGTTTCAAGGAACCAATATCAAATGGGGGCTCCCGTATGTGGACCCCTGGGCAAAGTGGAACTTGCTCTCCTGCTATTGCGGCAGGGTTTGACCAAACAGCTGATGTTCCAATGTCGGATGCAATTTCAGCTGAGTTCGCATTTGGCAGTAATACCAAGGGACTAGTGAAACCATGGGAAGGAGAGAGAATACATGATGAGTGTGTTCCTGATGACCTTGAGCTTACTCTTGGGAATTCTAGCACCAGGTATTTCATAATACAATTTCCTTTATTCTTGGCCTTTTTCTGGTTTTTTTCTTTTTCTTTTTTTTTCCCCGGGAGAAAGAGGTTATTTGGTGAGTTTCAAATGATCTAGGTTATTTGGTGAATTTCAACTGATCATTTGAAACGGTGAATTTCAGGTGAAAAGGTGGTAAAAGAAAGGCCAACAAATATTCACATTCCCCCTAAAATGCTATTGTCTGCCACTGCACAGTGTCGAGCTATTGTTCGATCCTTCTGATTTCTGAACATGGAAGTACCCTGGTTGGAGCCAGGGAAGCTCACAGCAGGAGCAGGTTCTGGTTCTTGTTTATCTTTCTCTCCCTCATTGTGCCCTCAAAGAAACAAAGATAAAGTATAAATAGCTCATGAAGTTGGCTCTGCAATTTTTTAGCAGATTTTTTCGTTCTCGTATATTATCTGCAAATTCTTTTGATTCTTTCTCGTTCGAATACTGATCATTTTTATTGTGTGCCTCGATGATTTTTTGTTATTGGGATGTACTCCGGATGTCAAAAGATCATAATTTTTGTTATAGACCTCTGACAAGGATAGCATGCCTATGTTGATGCTTAGTTTTCTTTGTTGATTATGAACTCCAAATTTTACCAGGCTATCTTTCAATTTGAAATTACTAATCCTTTATGGGTTTAGTTGTCTCCTTGTACACGTTCTACCTTGTATCCATGAAATTACAGAGCGTCCAATATCTTTGAGAGAAGATGTATACTCACACAAGGTACAAGGACATGATTGTGGGTATTGTCTTTTCTTTCTTGTTCTATCAGTTTCCTATTCCGAAGGCTGTTTGCCTTACATACCGGGACTGGAGTTGCAACAGTAATAATCAAATGAGGAAAACGCTTTTAATCCGCAATTTTAGGTTCAAATTGTTTGTTTCCCGCTTTGGTTGTGTATGATTCAAGGAAACCCTTGATTGCTCCAACCTTAATGTAGAGAAATTAGACACTTCCACTCTTGATTCATGTTAAACTTCTTTCAGGAAAAAGTCCATTTTTTGAAGATTCTGTTACAGAAAGAAAAGAAAAGAGAACAAAAACACATTTTAGGCAAGCGGCCAACACCATTCATTTAAGGACGCAGGATTAAAATATGGTTGCTATTTCTCAAGGCTTTACTCTTCAGCCAATTTACCCAACATTTAAGACATGTGCATTTCAAGCATATGAACACGTAGTGATAATGGAATTCATAAAGGGATAACTTAGATTTAAGAAACAAACAGCAACATTGGAATTCAATTCTAAATCGGTGAACGCACTTCCCTGGCACATCACTTTCCCTATATACACTATCCTGCTGCCTGCCCTATCATTTTAAAATCAGTGCCTGTACAGCAATTGATTATATACAACTAAAGAATCATGGTGGGAATAGAGAGGGATGGATCTGATCAAATTTACAAATTACTTTTGCCATCATTACCAACTCCAAGTCACCATATAAACAATCTATTTCACCAACACCTTTCACCTCCTAAGTTGCATATACAAGTCTCCTAGTGCACGATACAGAGTGGCTGCAGCAGGTGGTCGAGGCAATGTACCAAGAAGAATGTCTGATGCATTTATCGACTGGCTACCGTAAAATCTGGAATTCTCTCGTGCTCGAGTTGTGACCACACTCCCTTCTAAAGAGCACCCAACAAAAGCACCTGCATTCAGAATACAAACGATTTAGCTCTTACCGTTTTGTGAATTACAAAAGTAGCCAAGACCAAGTATAATCTTGATCTGTTGGAGCTTCACTATCCAACCCATTTTCTGGTTCAGAGTTACGGAACCTCCAAATCCCAGTAGGCTCGGAAATAGTTCCTACAATCCTCATTTGATTAATCAACCTCAACATTTCATGAAATATATCCATGCAGTAGGAAAAAGAAAATGAAAATAGACCAGATAGAGAATAACCTTTACTGCAGCTATATGTATAACAAGCAGCAAATCCACTGGGACCAGCCCTCATATCAGCTTCTGCAGTACGTCCTATGATTCCTACGGCAGCACTCAAACCAGCTCCAATCGAGAAATGTGCATCACTGCAGAAGGTCTTCACTGCTTCATTTGTTCTCAGTACAATAATGAAGTCAGTCAACTCTCCCCCAGCCTGCAAAAGAATATGAAAGCTAAATTAACATGTCATCATATAAAAAGCTCAACAATAAACACCCAGGGATACACAAATAACAAAGTTGCGAACTTGTGGAAGCTCCACCATTGTCATCAAACAGTGTAAATGACTTCCAAAAGAAGAACGGAAATAACACATACAGCCATGTCAAGTCAGACTTGAGTAGAAATTAGGATGAAATGACAATCTTCCAAGGACATCCAAACATCATCACATTCTCCAGCCATAAACCACCAGAACATCAATTTAACAGTAAATAACACGAAAGAGATATCAAGTGGAAGCACATCAACTTGACGTCGTCATTCGCTTAAGAAAAATCCTTGCAAATTCCAATCTACTTCACCTGAGCTCCCCAGCCTACGCCAAAGGTAGAAATGGCAGACGGTGGAGACCATGACCCATCCTCCCGAAGAGCAACCACCAGGCCAGTTCCAATATTATAGGTGACCACCATTCCAACTTTCGCAACTGTAAGTATCGCCAGACCTTTTGCATCTCGCAAAATGGCTTCCGGAATTCTCTTTTCTGGTCTCAAGGAACCAACCTGAATAATTACAAAATGCAGAACAAATTTATGCTGTATAGTCTATTAGGACAACAACATTGCCAGAGCAATAACATGCTTTACAGGGAAGAACGATAAGCAGCCTGTTTCCACATTCTCCAAGTTACTATTCACATAGCATCAAGTTTCACAGTCGAGATTTTGTTAAAGAGCCTAAGTAGCTAATTCATAGTTCCACCCTCCATGATTTGATATAAAGAGCTGCTAATCTTCTTTCCAAATTCGCTAATGATGATCTCTTCTCTGTACAGATTACTTACTTCCCATACATATATATTATGAACAAGACAATGATTCTTGACCCTTAGTTTTGTGCTTCAAAAGGGAAAGTTACACTAAATAACTACAGTTTCAACTCTCGCCTACAACTCCATCCCCATTCAAATAGAAGAACTTAGTTAATGATTGGCCTATAAATAGATATTCCTCAGGCTTGTATCTTAATGACTCAAAAAGAAAATAAAATAAGATTAAACTCTGGAATCAAATTCATACCGTAGCATAACCTCGAATTGTATTTGTGGCCTTGTAAATCTCATACTCCATTGACTGTCCCCACGGAAAGTTCACCCAGGATCTTAAGGTGCTTAAGTCTGTCAGGTCATGTGTTGGTAGCTGTGCGGCACGACTTACTTGGTCCATTAAATATGGCTGCACAGACTGAAGGCGGACACAGCATACATCACAAACTCGTTGCGGATCCCCAGTGCGAAAATTTTTGGGCAATAAGCTCCTTCCTTTGGTGCAATCGCTACAAAAGATTCCACCACAAAACCGACAATGATGTCTTGTGCACATGATCGGATGAAACCTCACACTACAAAGCATACAGGAAGAAGCTGCACTATCAGGTAACCATTTAGGTGGCTCTGATTCAAGAATTTCCTGGGTGTTACTAAAATTAGCCTCTGTCAAGGTTTGAGCCATCTCCTTCCATGCTTGCTCAATTAGCTGGGTGGATATCCATGAAACTTGTCCAATATCCCCAGAAGCAAGAGTAGCCACTTTTCCACGCGCTACAAGCAACATCTCCATCACCACATCCCACATGGTCAATTCTTTATCTTCCTCGATGCATTGACCCCAACTCATATTTTCTCCCGGAACGTATCCACCATTTGAGCATAACCCTCTGGTCCATTCTTCATACTCCTTATCTGTCATTGGAGGAACAGAAACAGGTATCCAAATCCCAGTTTCTTCGTACAGGGGTGTCTCATAATAAAAGTACTTTCCTTCTTCACGGTTCATGAAATCTGAATCTCCCTTCTGGTTATTATCAGTTGCTACACTTTGAGGCGACATAGTTCCACAAAGATTCATATTGCTTGTTTGTTCATTCAGAACACAGCTCTTTCTTTCATCTTTTTCAATTAATGAAGAATCAGATCCTTTAGTTCTGGATATTTGTAGAACCAGATCTCCATCTTCAGTATTGCACTCCCCTTGACATTGACGCATCCCTTCATCAATGTGAGCAGAATTAGGTGAGTGGTGGCACTGGGAAACACTATGTTCATAATCTGAATGACCTGCCTCATCACGTGAAGACTCAGGGTCAAGGTTTTCAGTTTTGGCCATATTTTGATAGGTAGAATCTTTGTCCAGAGCCATTCCGATATAAGACTTTTCTGGCTCATCATGTTGGTTCACTGAATTTTTTTTTGCATCACTCTCCACCGCATCATGCTGAAGTGAAAAGTCAGGAACAGATTCTTGACCTTGGATAATGGAACTTCTACTACCTGAAACATCCTTCCCATGGTCTTTAAATGATTCAAAATCTTTTATTCCATGGGAATCCATTTTTTGGGTCGCGAACCAGTAAAGGTTTCTCTAGCAAGTACCACCCTCTTTCTTTGAGGAAATTCAGAATCCTAACATCAGGAAAATGGCATCAGACACGCACAAAGTGAAGGAAATCTCAAAGAAGAAGTCAAATTTAGGCTTTAAAGGATTGGATTTCATCATTTACTCTATTTAAACACATTTTTGCATACCCGAAGCATAAGCAAATTCTACATAACAGTATAGACATCATTCTGAGACACAGAATGATGCGGTAGAAGACTATTGAGCAATTTAGCCATCAAGTTTCTATCTTTTCCTTGGTACAAGCATTTTGAAACAAAAGAAAACGAGCTAAAAAATGCTCCAAATACAACAATGACCAATGCATATAGAAGTCTGATCATAGGACAAACCACTCCTGAATATTCTTACTGTAAAGAAGAATTTCGCCTTAATCCCCTTTCTGTTAGTAGTTGGGAAACTATAAACAAGTCATGCCGGCTTCATTTTCCCCTCCATTAGTAGTTATAAAAAATACATCTTTAAATTCCTTTTCACTTTATTCACAAACTAAATGAAAATAAAAATAAATCACAACTGACTAAATAGCAGCTCTCTTTCCAAACAAACAGATATATTAGAACTTATCAAAAAAGGCTAAGCTCAATCAAATACATGATTCAAAAACAATTACCACGCAACAATCAGTCTAATCAGCCAAAGAAGAACAAACCGGCTAAAGCAATCGGTAGCCCTAGATTCCAACTCCTGGAGATTAAAAAAAAATAAAATCAGATTGACTTGTGAACTCGATCACCAATAAAACCCAGTGCTTCAGCAGATTATCAGAAACTAGAAGTTATTATTTTGTGGTAGTCAATGCTCAATAGCCATACGCGAACACAGTTGAAATTAATGCCCCCAAAGGAAATGGAGAAATTTGCCTAAAAAAACTCCATTAATTTATGGCGAATCGTTGATGGCGATGCCGTGCCGGCTTCCATTACGTAAGTATGGTTGAGCATTAAATATATTTATTGATGCTATCTTCTCCAATTGGCCTATTAGCTCAGTTGGTTAGAGCGTCGTGCTAATAACGCGAAGGTCGCAGGTTCGAGACCTGCATGGGCCAATTCCTTTTAACTCCTACCAATTCTTTTCTTTTTACCATGTGGCCCTTTGATTTTTGTAAATTACAAACTGTCCCCAGGTGAAAAATAATTGCTACAAGGAGCTCAGAATTGTTTTCAACTTCTCTCACTCTCGTCCACTCTCTTTCCTTTCTCAGACCCAAATCCTATTTGTAGGATCTTTCCACTGTTACCCTAATTAATGGAAATCATTAAATTCGTAATTTTATATTTGTGGCTAATCTCTACATTGATTAATTTCTCTAATCCATCACAAGCTGCTGTCGTTCCTCACGGCGCTGCTCGGAATGAAATCCGCCGGACAAAACTTCCGGCCTATGACAACAATGGAAAGACGCTAAAGAAAGCTAATCGAGTCGACCAGGAGCGTGACTGCGGGGAAATTGGTTCCAGATCCGAATGCGGTCAGAATCCGAAGTGCCGGTGGTGCAGGAGCGACGCTCTGGATGATATGTGCTTTTCTAAATCTGAAGCTTTGCGTCTGCCGTCCCAGGTCTTCTCTTGTGAATTCTGATTGAATGATCCCCTCTTTTTTTCTTTTTGCCTTTTAAAGGTAACTCTTGTACTAAAAACTACTAACTGATAATTCTTCCGAGTTATGAGCTGTCACTTGGATGTACTATCACTGTTTGTTAAAGGAATATATATTATGGGTGTGTTTCGATTTACATATGTTGTAGCTTTCTTGCTATATAGACAGAGCGATGGATTTTGATGGGATTATGCAACGTTAATTCTGGGAAAGATTGGCTCTCAGTCTTGTACTGTGGTATGAAGATCGTCGAAGAGGTTTAAGAGTTGGCGTTTGCAAGATGATGGTTAGATTAGCTTATGGTTTTTCTATCATCTATGAACTGATTCTGTGTGATATTCTATGTAAACTTTCAATCATTGATGCTTATTTGAAGTCTTGGACATGCAAAGTGGATGAAAACGTATATTTGCAGTTCTAGATATTCGTAGGTGCAGAGTCTGCAGACTTACACTTGTATGAAATACCCTGTTAAATCCAGAATACAATATGTTGAACTGAATGAGCGGACCACATGGTAGCTATAAACTTGAATTTCTGATTTGTGATTGATGAAATCTTTGACGGAGCATGTATTGATTTGCAATATTAACGCGTTTTCATGGATCATTTAGCCTATTACCTTGACTGCATAACATGTTGCGAACAATGAAGCTGGACAGCTTGTTGTAGTTTCAATATTGAAAGGCCAGTCACCCTTATTTTATGTTTATATTCTGTTCCCCTTTGTTGTTGACGGATTTGGTGACCGTTTCCCATCCATGCTTCCTACAACATATGTTCTTCTTGATTTACATACTTGGCAGAATTTTTCTACCAAGATTTTTAGTGTCTCCTAAACTGTTAAAAATGCCTTCAATCTTATCCTGCCAGTGAACAATTGTCTCTGCAACGTAAACAGGTTATTCTGAGTCATTTATTCTTTTCAGTGACTAATGAATGCAGGTATAGTTATTGCAAGAAATTAGCATAATTAAGGCAACTCTTTTACTTAAACACTATTAAGATACTAGCAAGCAGTGATATAACAAATGCTTTCTGCAACTGGCTGCTCACTTCAGGATCCTGTTATTGTGTAGGCTGTTATGTAATGTTGGAACGCCCGCCATCTGGGGTAATTTAAAACTGTTGGACCCCAAAACCAGCTTATGTGTGAATGCAGCTCAGTAAGGACTTCTCTTCCGCGTTTAACAATCTATCATTGTAACACGGAACATAACATATGTTGTTTTTCCTGTGCAGTTGATCTGTTGTTTTTCCATGGGTTTACCTTACATTCGCTCTAAATATAAGTAGTACTCACG
The DNA here is from genome assembly GCA_034509735.1 of Sesamum alatum. Lineage (NCBI taxonomy): Eukaryota > Viridiplantae > Streptophyta > Magnoliopsida > Lamiales > Pedaliaceae > Sesamum > Sesamum alatum. The sequence continues at coordinate 56,989,499 of JACGWO010000001.1, forward strand.
GTTTCAGTTTCTTGCCGAAATTGAAACTGTGTAGTACTTCTTATATTATTTTTTGTCTCTTCTTTAAATTGTTCCGTTTGGCTTATTCTCTGCTGCATTCTAATCTGCGTATCATTGAGGATGTTCCTCTTGCTTACTACTTTGTGTCTTGGTTGATGATTTTGTTACATGGTGGTTGGGACTTGATACTTTTTTTGGCTATGTTTTGACTATTGACATTTATGATCGTTTGGAGATATACCCCGTTGTATATGGCTGCTATATTTGTTGGGTTGATCTCTATTTTTGTGGTTTTCGGATGAGTGGATGGATGCTGAATTACATACTGTTTGGCAAGAACTTTTTGACACTCAGACCTATTTTATCCAGACCAACTCTTTTGAACAGCATGGATGCTATCAATAGGATTCCTATGTCACATTGCTGTCAGGGAGTAGTACTCTTGGTTTATGATTTCCTTATTTTGTGTTGTTTTGATTGTAAGGGAGTAGTACTCCTTGTTTATGCTTTTCTAGTTGATACTAGGGAGTTAGTACTCCCCATTGTATATTCCTTGGCCTGTTTTGATTTATAGAGAAGGGACGGGGACCCCGAAAAGCTCGCCCACCTCGGGTGGTTTAAATAAATAAAATAAAAAAAAATAAAAAATAAAAAAGAAAAAAGCAAGGACCATATGGTGCTTGCGCAGGTTTTGAAGTATTTGTAGCGCTTCTTGCAGGGGTTTTCTCTGGGTTTGGCAACGCTAGCAAGATTTGTGAAAATCTTGAACGGCGGCAAGTATAGAAGAACAACCACCAACAGCGGCAGCGGCAGCCGTAGCATTCTTGATAGGAAACTTCTTGCGACTGTGAGTGGTATCACAATTTGAAAAAACCGGAGACTAGTTTTTCAACTGAGAGAAAGCAAGGGGGTTTGTGTCCGCAGGGATGTTTCAGAAGGGCTGGGAAAGCTACAGAGTTGTCATTGTGCAATTAGGCTGGACCCTCGGGGACAACGGTCAAATTGCCTGCCTTCGATAAACATTTTGGGCCGTAAATGAGCCCAAGCCCATTAATTTACCCAATGGTTAATAATTTATGTGAGCACAGGTGCGAAATTATTTGCCGTAGGCGTTGCTAATTGGGCTGGATGTGTGCTTGCTAGGGACCACTTAGTCTTTAATGCCCAAGTCCAGCCCACTTCATTATAATTTCAAAGAGGGGAAAACATTACTCCAAAAAATAATAATAATAACAATAATAATAAATTTCATACAACTTTTCACTTTTCACACGCACACCTACATACAACTTGCGGTAACTGTTTCAAAAGTTTTCAGATGCTTCTAAACTTAATCAGCGGCATCGCAATTAGATGACTTTTCAACAAATTGCAAGTGGATAAAATATGTTTTTCTAGAATATATAAAAATTAAACTCCAATTTCCACTGAATTATAGTTAATGCATGCATGTGGCTCATAATTATACACAACTGCAACTGCCCCTAGAGTTAAGGGCCAAAATATTTGGTTCATTATGGATTCACAATAGTCCATTTTTGCATTAAATGCAAGCAACATAATTGTTAGAATTATGCTTCATTAGCCTCTAAAATGATACCCCATCAAACATATATGGCTTCAGATAAAGAGGAGGCAAATTGGTAATTGTGGGAAGAAAAGAAGCGATCACGAGCGGTCGTTGCCGGCCACTTCCATATTAAAGCAAGCAACCACTTGAAAAATCCATGAATCATGGGATCCATCCATCATATATCAATCATCCTCTCTCTGTTTGGTCAATTGGTCTTTATCTTAAAATTTGGGCAAGAATCCCGTGTGAAAACCTTGGATTAAGAGAATATAACAGTTGCTTTTCCAAATCCATTATGGAATTAATAAATATGAGAAATCATGTTATTGGATTGAACTGTTGAATTTCATCCGCCAAACCCAAAACTTGTGAAGTTGGAATTTGCATGCGAGTTGAATTTGGAGTGCATGCGGACGGAAAAAATGGATCATCACTTCATTCATTAATTGTTTGTGGGGTGGTTAATTTAGTTTAACTTTTTTGTGCACTAACAATTATGAGCTTCTGGAGGGAGGTCTTACCGCACTTAATTACTCTTTTCTTTTAATAATATTCGATTCAATACATTAATAAATCTAATCAACAAATGTGTTCAAATAAGTCAAAGAAAAATATTTACATGAATATTTATATCTCGTTTGAATGATGAGTTACTGTAAATGTAAAAAATAATGATGTGGTAGTGGTTTTTAGTGGAGAATTAATCGAGAAAAAATTGCCTCGACACAATTGCACCCCAAGTCTTTAGTGAGAGAAATATTGTATGAGAGGTCAAATCAATGAATAGTAGCTTAGTATTAAGAAATAATATATCTTGTATTTATAGTGATTTGGTTATTTTATGGTGAGTAAGGGTGCATATATTTACCATGTGGTATACGCATGAAAATTACTATTATATCCTTGTAAGTAAATTATTATTACTATAATATACATCATACAGCCCCCCACTTTCGGACGGAATACTTCGCAAGAAACAGTAATCCGGATGAGAGTAAAGAATTTTTTGCAAGAAAAAATTGAATCGCTGAATGCATGGGTAAGGGCGAGTGAGAATTCATTAATTGTTCTCGAATGAGTTGCTAGAAGACGTGTGAGTCGTCCGAGAATAAGAAAACATGGGATGCATCTAAGGCCCCTCAAATAGCACGGTTATTTGAATTAATATTGAGGCTAATCGAACCAAGATTTGTGGCGCAAGCTCAATACTATTGTTGAAAGTGGCCTAGCTCAAAGTGGTCAAGCCACCTAGCCAGAACAAAGCCCAGCTTGAGGCACCTCGAGCCGGTGTGGTCTGCCCCAGCTCGAGTCACCTTGAGCTGGTGCGCTGCCCAGCTCGAGGCGGTCGCTGGTGAGCTGCCTCGAGCTGGGCGGTCCGCGAGCTGGTGCTCGAGGCACTACCTCGAGCCCCCGGGCAGAGCCGGCGGGTAGAGCCCAGCTCGAGGCACCTGCCTCGAGCTGCGGGTAGAGCCCAGCTCGAGGCAGAGGTGCGCCCCTCGAGCTTGCGTGGGGCGGCCCAGGCCGGGGTCACGGGACCAGGTCGAGGCGTGGCCATGGGGAGGATATTGCGTCCGCTGGGATTTGAACCCAGGTCAAATATTTGAAGTAAGAGACCTCAACCATTCCACCATCCCATGTTTTTTGTTCATTTTTACTCTTACTCTCTACTAGTAGAGGTTACACTCTTTCATGTGTTTTGAGAAATTTCAATGTCGTCTTCGAGAGATGTGACTCCCTATCACACTAGAAGATTTTCATGCAGCATGGAACAGGTGATGAGTGGTCGCGCTCTCTTATTCTACCAATGGTAGATGAATTTTTATTTTTTTTATCCATACTTGAGATGTAATTTTTTTTTTTTTTTCACCTCTTCTCCACCCTAACTAGGAGGTGTTTGCCCTACGCTCTTTCCGTAGGGCGCTCATTATCGAGGTGACACTCAGGAGGAGCGGGTGCTCAACTTCCGCCCCCAAGAGGGGGGCGTGTTTGACCTCCGATTTTCCCTTAAGGATCTCCTGGGGATGACACTCTTCGGAAAATGAGGAGGGATTCACCCTCCCTTTCCCTTGAGGGCGCTTCTCCTTGGGACGGCACATTTCAGGAGGGGAAGGTCTCTTTCTCGAGATGACACTCCTCTTGGAGGATGAGGAGGAGGTGGATCCTTCTCGTGACAGAGCCCCCCAAGACCTTGGGGAAGACGGGAGCGTAGCTATTATTTATTTATTAGTATTTCGAATAGCTTTCTCCGACTTGTATGGTCGGATATTTTGGTGTGTAATTTGGCAAGACTTAGTACTTGGGATGACTTCTTCCGACTCTTATGGTCGGATGTTTTGGCCTGTAATTCGGCACTATTTAGCTCTCATGAATGTAGTACTCATTATTGTGTTTTCATTACTTTACCGAAGTTATTTCAAGGGATATTTTTGCTCATGTCCGGAGTTGATCTTTTACCAACTTCTAGGAGGGCAAAGTTTCTGTGGTCGTATTCTTGACGAGGATATCAAGTTTAATCTATGGGGATGTTGCCTCAAGGGATACTTGCTCATATCCCGGAATTGGTCTTTCACCAACCTCAAGGGGATGCAAAGTTTCCGGGGCGATGTTTCTTACGACGATCTCAAATTTCATCTAAGAAGACAGTGCCTCAAAGGATACTTGCTCATGTCCCGGAGCTGGTCTTTTACCAACTTCAAGGGGAGGCAAAGTTTCCGGGGCGATGTTTCTTGCGACGATATCAAATTTCATCTAAGAAGACAGTGCCTCAAAGGATACTTGCTCATGTCCCGGAGCTGGTCTTTTACCAACTTCAAGGGGAGGCAAAGTTTCCGGGGCGATGTTTCTTACGACGATCTCAAATTTCATCTAAGAAGACATTGCCTTAAAGGATACTTGCTCATGTCCCGGTGAATAGCCAAAAAATAATTTTACCTGCTATGCGAACTTAAGGTTACTACTTCGTAGCGAGGGAGTCTTTTCTCGCCGATCCTTATGAGATGATGAGATGACTTTTGCATGGGGTGCACGACCTTGCCTCCCCTCGCTACAAGCTCGATGTGTGGCTCGAGCTCATCATGGGGTGTGCGGCCTAGCGCTCGTCATGGGGTGCACGGCCGCATCCTCTTGGTCAAATTAGCGTCCTCGTGAATGTTGGTTGACATACTCTTTCAAGTGTCCCCATTGGATCAATTTCTCTATCTCATTTTGGAGGTGATGACATTCCTCAGTCGTATGACCAATGTCATGGTGGAAGCGGCAAAATTTGTCGGACTTTAGTCTCTTAGGATTGTCCTTCATTTTTCTCGGCCATTGGTCAATCAGCCCTTGTTGCTCCGCCACGACTAATATTTCTCCTCTAGTGGCGTTCAAAGGGGTGTAGTGCGAAAGACCTTGCGGTACGCGGCATCACTCAAGTCGTACCAATCAATTTTAGCATAAAATTTATCTAAGTGTTCTTGCGGGTCTCCCGTTCCATCCTACTCCGGGAGGTTTGACATTTTAACGCCCGTCGGAAGCGCCTCGGCTAGGATTGCCGTGCAGAAAGGGCTACGTCTTGGAGGAGCCACGACTACGGGGAGATAAGGGTCCTCTACTCCCCTCGAGAGTATAGGTGTTGTGGGTTGCCTTGGCTGTGGGGGGGAGTTGATCTTGTTTCTGGACAACCTCCGGTTTAGATACCCTGCTATTCACCCCCTTCCGCCTCTGCTCATTCTCCTCGGGAGCCGAGGACTCTTCTCGACTTCGACAAGGAGAATGAGGGGGCGGGTTCATGGGATGATTAGTTGCAAATTGAGCTATCGCTTGAGCGGCTACTCGGTTGGATACGTCATGGATCAACGCTAGTAAGGCCTCTTGCGTCAACTGGATCATCGGACCTTCGGGTGGAACTCCTTGGACAGGGTGATTCCACCAAGGGGGTGGTGTTTGTTCACCAGGTGGTTCTTTGCCAGGGGGTAGAGATTGTTCACGGGGATAAAGTGCTTCCTCCTGAGGCACTTGTTCATGGGGTGGCAAGGCCCTCCCGTTTGGCTGGGGTTGTTCATGGGGTGGAAGGTTCATCCCATGTTGTGGTGCCTGTTCACGGGGTGGGTTTTGCTCTACTCTGTTTTCGTGCGTTTCTTGGGCACTGTCCACCCGTTGAACATCGCGAGCACACGACCTGGTTTGCATTCTCAATGTCGGGGCAAGTTTTCCACAGACGGCGCCAATGATGTGGTAGTGGTTTTTAGTGGAGAATTAATCGGGAAAAAATTGCCTCGACACAATTGCACCCCAAGTCTTTAGTGAGAGAAATATTGTATGAGAGGTCAAATCAATGAATAGTAGCTTAGTATTAAGAAATAATATATCTTGTATTTATAGTGATTTGGTTATTTTATGGTGAGATAGGGTGCATATATTTACCATGTGGTATACGCATGAAAATTACTATTATATCCTTGTAAGTAAATTATTATTACTATAATATACATCAAATAAAAAAAAAGAAATTTATAATTAAATTTCGATCCGTGAAAAAGAAGTAAAAGAAAATAATTGACAAAATTACGTTGAATTTAAATTTGCGAAATTATCTGAACACAGCTAGCGACATTAAGCATGACGCTTTCCTCTTTGTTGTTCTGAAAACATCACTTAAAGTGCCACTTTTATACATTCAACGTTTTTATTTGCTTCTGAAATAGGAGGTGGCGTCATGATGCGGAGAGACGCATTTCAGAGTTATTTTCAAGTGACGCTTAGAAGAGACATAAGCGTCATGCCAAACAACGCTTTTCAATAGCTTTGTTAAAAAATTTAATTTCCACATTATTTTATATCAATAATAGACCATTAATTAAAAGAAAAAAAGAAAAAAAATCCACATAACTTAGGATGTAAGAAGCTTGATATAGAAGCGACGATACCTCCGCCCATTCCTCTGGGAACGGAACACGTCATTAATTGCATCACCGATAATATATATATATATATATATATATATATTGATTAATTAATTTTGGACCCACATTCAATTTTTCAACGTTCTTCATACACATCAGAAATTAAGTAAAATTTTCGAAATATTTGTATGCATGGGGCCATATATTGTCAGGTCGACATTAATATGTTTATGGACCTCTTACAAGACGAACAGACACCAATACTGACTTTCCATTGTTCATTTCTTCCCACTTTGACTACATATATATATATATATGTGCTCCAATATGGACATTAATTAATAATAATAATAGGGGGTCCATTTTTTGTCTCATTAGTTACTGATGCTTCTTAGGAAAAAAATGCAATTTTGGTCCACTAATATAAAGGCGGTGACACTTTTGGTTCAGAATCTTTTGAGAATAGCAATTCAGAACAATATTTTTAAAAAAGTGGCAATTTTAGTTCATGGAGCCCTAATTTTGCCGGATTTAGTCATGTGATTGGCACATGTGTTGAATAAATTGGGAATTTTTTATATTCCGACAACAATTGCTGACGTGGATTCACTGAAACGACCTTCAGTGCCGGATTCACATGACTAAATCCGGCAAAATTAGGGCTCCATGGACTAAAATTGCCACTTTTTCAAAAATATTTTCCTGAATTACTATTCTCAAAAGGCCCTGGATCAAAAGTGTCACTGCTCCTATATTAGTGGACCAAAATTACATTTTTCCCTTCTTATTATAACCTTTTTTTCTTAATTTTTGATGAAAAATATATTATATATGTACGTAGTCATATATATATATACATATATTTCTTAATTAATTAACTAAGATTAATAGACAATTAATTATAAAGACGTAGTCTAGTTAATTAAGTTTAAGGTGTGCTATATATACGTAGTAATTTAATTAAGGCGGATCCTCATCAGTAGAAGAGAGTAATTAAGGGTTTGGTTGCCAAATAGGCCTGCTGGTTGGACTCTACGCATTTTCCTCACAAGAAAAATAATTAAAAACAAGTCAATCTATTGATTATATTCCGAAAATCAGGTTTTTAAAAAATTATATAAATATTTCCAGAAGAATTAAGATAAGTTAGTTTTGAAGGCATAGAGCAGTTGCTCAACAACCAATATTTCATTTTCGGGAGTCATCTAATTATGGAAATCAGTGTCGTAATTGCCTAATTATAGGACCGTACATGCATGCTTCATTGAATAATTAAGGGGTAAAATTATAAGGTAGACAGGATTAATTTAGTAACCACTGGATTTTTACTTGCGCATATTCTTAATTAGCAATAGAAATGGTTTCATTAATTATTCACCAGCAGTAATTAATTAGTTTGTTGTTGCGCTCCTGGAAAACAACTAGCATCGATCCATCTCTAGCAATTATAAATTAATTAACAACATTAAATGATAATTAAGCTCTACTTACGATATGCTAATTGCCAATATATATATATATATGTTTGAGTAGTTTTGATGTTTCAAGTATATATACATGTATGTTTGTATTTGTCTTGAACATAATGAAACAGCATATGCCGCTCAGCTCAAGTATGCATATCCGTATCCAATTTGGACATATCACTAAAAAATGAGGCGATTTCACAGAGAACTAAGCATCGATCCCATGTACGTCGATTGCTGTTGTGATTCCTTGTTTTATTCAATACATGATCGATGAGTTGAGTGGAATCATAATGAACTGCGGCAGATTCTTTAAATTTGGCAACCATCATCATCATGATACCACCTATGCATTTTAATTATATTGTTGGAATCTTGCATTGTTGGAAATTATATATCAAAGTGTAAGTAGTTCTACATAATATGCAACTGTAGTATTAATGATCTTGATGTAGGCAAACGTCCTACATCAGTTATAAACGGCTTATAAGCCCCAATGTATCGTTTCCCTAGCGATGTGCCTTTTTAGGATAAAATTGTGAGGCTTGTACATAATTAGAGTGGACAATACTTTGCGCAACAAAACACCGATCAAATTTCAAGCCGCATCAAATCTGAAGAAGACATGAATTAATAAATTGTGTAGGTAAGTTGGTAAAATTGAATGAGTACGTGGTTAGTAGTTGTAGTGATGATTAACATATAGGTAGGCATGCAGTAACAATATGTGATCCGGCATCATGTGTGTGTGTATGTATGTATGTACTCTTTCCAGAGTTGTTGAAGCAGACTTCAATGCTGTCTTAGGAGATTAACTAGATTGAATGAATGAATAAAAGTTAAGAGTGCTACAAAGACATCACGCTTTTCAACGATATCTCCAAAGACAATTAATATATATATATATATATATATATTCATCCTTGTTTTAATTAATAATTATATAAAATAATTAATCCAGAATACTACAAAAATATACATATATATATATATAGAGAGAGAGAGAGAGAATTAAAATAAAAGTTTATTATATCGAAAGCAATGATGACTAGAAAACAAGAGAGTTCATAGTCAAAGGCATTGATCGATCCCACCTTCTTCAAGAGTAGTATACTCCCCCTCCCTTGGAGTCCTCCTTTTTATAAATTGCGCCATCTAATTCCCTTTCTGCTTGCAAGTCATCATCTACATTCTATCTGGCGACAGAGAAATATATATATGGCAGAGATATCGTCAGGTAGTGGAGCAAATGGCAGCAGCCACACCGGAGTGGCCGTCAACATAAAAGATGATGATGATTTGAAACGCAGTGAAGATGCTTCTGCAGGCTGCGCCTTTCTCACTATACCTTTTATTCAAAAGGTAATATACATATGTTTCTTCATAATTTCATTCATCCTGAAAAAACAAGGGTTTATTTGGACAAATGAACAGATAATAGCGGAGGCGCTGGGAACATACTTCTTGATATTCGCGGGTTGTGCCGCGGTGGTGGTTAACTCCGACAAAGACAAGGTGGTCACTCTCCCTGGAATTTCCATAGTGTGGGGCCTAGTGGTGATGGTTATGGTTTACTCCGTCGGCCACATCTCCGGCGCCCATTTCAACCCCGCCGTAACCATTGCCTTCGCCACCTGCAAGAGGTTCCCTTGGAAACAGGTACTCTCATCTCTCTCCCTCTCCCTCTCATTAATACCAGATACAACAATGTCACTCCATTCTCTGCCACCTAATTTGGATTCTTGCGCTTAATGTCAATTGCATCTTTATCCCTTTCTTTCACATTGGGATTCACGCCCCTCCCAACAATATATATTTTTTCTTTTTGTAATATTATAAACAAATTTCCTTGGCATCACATTTTTCTTTCATCACTAAAATTCTCCATAAGAATAGTCAAAAAGTTGTTTCAAATTTATTTTTGTAACATATTGATCATTAATATTTTGTCGTAGGTGCCGGCATACATCGCGGCTCAAGTCCTGGCAGCAACCCTAGCAAGCGGGACCCTACGACTATTGTTCAGCGGACATCACGACCACTTCGCCGGAACCCTTCCCACCGGCAGCGACGTCCAGTCCCTCGTGGTCGAATTTATTATCACCTTCTACCTCATGTTCGTCATATCAGGTGTCGCTACCGACAACAGAGCTGTAAGTAGTTACTCTAATTCCTTCAACTATTCATCACTAGTCCAAATTAAGCTCTCTCTGGATTAGTTTCAATTGGAAGAGAGACAAAGTAGAGTTGGGTAGTTTGGTTTGGAAAACTAATATAATTGGTCTTCCCGTATCAACAAATAATGTTAATGAAGGGGACATTAATCTTTGGTTAATCTTCTTATCTGTGGCGAAAATGACATGCATGTAAATAATTAGTTTAATACTAGAGTTTAATTATGTCTTTTGTTGTGGTGCAGATTGGAGAACTTGCGGGTCTAGCCGTTGGAGCTACCATTTTGCTGAACGTGATGTTTGCCGGGTACGTACGTGTATGACTTATGATCATTATTTTTTTTTTTTTGTCTGTTCATACCTGAACGTGAACCCAAAGGTTTAATATTCCAATACAGGATCAGCTTACTTGTCTCTCATATTACATTTCAATTGATGAATTTAAATTGAAGGGAAGATTTAAAACAAAAAAAAAAAAAATCAAATTATTTTATATCAAAAGAATTTAAAATTCACAACGTTGAATCCATCAATCAAAATGTAAATTCATAAAAATTAGATTAAAGCGTGTATTACCAATATCCGTCAATAACTTAGTTTAAGATACGACTGACGTGTAAATTAAATCACATGTACTGTATATGATTGAAGGGATGAGATTTATTCATGTGTCTGAGATTTGCTAAGACATCAGAGCTTTAATCATAGCTTTGCGTGTACAACATTCATAAATCCTCTTTTTTTTTATAATAAAATCTTCTGGATATATGTGTGTATATATATTCATTGTATAAAGTCAAAACATTATATCAGCATCAAGTTAAAAAAATAAAAATAAAAAATTATGAAGAAGTAATCCTAATTCTAAGTGAGTTTTGGTGGGGTGTATGTATGCAGGCCTATTTCAGGGGCATCAATGAACCCAGCAAGGAGTTTGGGGCCAGCCATAGTATCAAGCAACTACAAGGGGTTATGGATCTACATGTTAGGCCCAACAGCTGGGGCAATAGCTGGAGCTTGGGTCTACAATATCATCAGATTCACTGACAAGCCTCTGCGTGAAATCACTAAAAGTGCCTCTTTTCTCAGAAGCTCAACCCGCAAGTGATTATCAAACACCTGTCTCTCTCTGTTTCTTGTTTCACTGTAACTTGAAAAGGAAAAACACAACTCAAATAGGAATGGAATAAAATCATGAAATTTGAGCAATTTTGATGCCCCATGTCTAATGTAATGTCAAATAATTACTATACTTTTTCTTTTTTGTATGGGGGCGGGCTGTGATGGACTCCAATTTGTCAATGGATATACGACGTGGTATTGGAGTGGAATGGGTATGCAAGCAAAAGGGACTGGAATTGGATGCTATATGCAAATGTATTTTAAATAAACTTAAGAGTCCCCTTTAATCTTTATTCCCTCTAACAAGGGATAGATTAGGACCGATCAATTAACGGCTGCCATCGATCAGCGATTACATTGAATGTTGTCCATCTAATTATGTTAATTAAAATACTCCTATTTGCTAATTCGATCCCTCCGTTTCTTATGCCATACAACGACAACCCTCCTTTTTCTTATTATTGTGTAAATTTTTAGCCTGCTTGTATTAAATTAATACTTTAGTAGCTTTTTCAACTTTGACTCATGGGGCGTGCAGTCCATGAGTAGAGCAGCAGCTTCCCAATAAATTGGACACAACTACTCAACATTCCATGTAAATCTAGCTATAGCAGATTGATACTATATTGTTATAATTAGACATGGGTGATGAGATATCAGAATTAGCCAATGGCAGACACTCCTCAATTCTTAACATTAACGATGACGAACGCAACCCAAAGTATGTTGCTCCTTCCTCTCCTACTCCTACCTGCTCCCAGACCTTACGTTTCATGCAAAAGGTAAGTAATGGCTTAACATACATATGTTTCCAAAACCAACGTCAAATTTAGAGTTTCTATATGATTCCCATTAGATTCAAATTAAAAAGTCAATTTTCCCAACCCTCGCTTTAAATTCCTGCCCAACCAAATTAATGCAAGCTATTGTTTCAATAGCTGATGGCGGAGTTTATGGGCACATACCTTCTGCTGTTTGCTGGTTTTGCGGCAGTTGTGGTGAACAAAGAGATGAATAATCTGCTGACATTTCCAGGGGTGGCAGTGCTGTGGGGGCTAGACGTGATGGTCATGATTTACACCGTCGGCCATGTTTCCGGTGCCCATTTTAATCCAGCTGTCACCATTGCTTTCGCCACCTGTAACAGGTTTGCATGGAGACATGTGAGTACAACTAGTATATCAATACATGAAAAACTATCAACTAGCATCTTGAGAAATTGTTTCAACTGTACAAAAATTCTGCGACAAAGATGTACTTGATCAACTCATGCAGGTGCCAGCCTATATCTCAGTTCAAGTGCTGGCCTCAATACTAGCAAGTGGGACAGTTCAAATAATATTTGGGACAAAGCAGCATCACTTCTTTGGGACCCTTCCATCAGACTCTAATATTCAGTCTCTAGTATTGGAGTTCATCATCACATTCTACCTCATGTTCGCTGTCTCTGGTGTTGCTACCGACGATCAAGCTGTTAGTTCTATTCTTCTCAACTTAGATAATCAACTAGTGGAAAAACATTAAAGGATGCTGGCAAAATAGACATCTCATAAATCAAGATTCAAGAGATCGTCATCATCAATATATTTCTGTGAATGTTGATTGTACAGGTAGGAGAACTCAGTGGACTGGCCTTGGGAGCAACTGTAACCATTAATTCCCTACTAGCAGGGTATTAATTTTAAACCCTTTTCACCTTCATTTCATCTTGTATGTCTACCTATACGTTCTTTTCCCCTTCCACTCCCAAACTTTTTCTTCCAGACTGCTTTTGCAAGTAAAATTTACTTCACCAGGCAACCTGTAAAATATATAAAAATGTGTTGCAAAGAAGAAATATTCTGTTTAAAGAAAACTGATCAATGGGCTGATTCTGTTGTCACAGACCCATCTCAGGAGCATCAATGAACCCAGCAAGAAGTTTGGGCCCAGCAATTGTTTTCAGCTATTACAAGGGTATTTGGATCTACATTGTTGGTCCAATTGCTGGGGCCGTAGCTGGGGCCTGGTTCTACAATATCATCAGGTTAACGGACAAACCTTTCGGTGAAATCCTCAGCAATAGATGTTTCCTCAGAAAGTCGGCTCGTCTAGATTCTAAGTAACAGGAACTGAAGACTTGTGATGCATTAACCTGAAAAGAAAAGAAAGCCATTTTAGTAGTGAAAAAGGACGAAATTAATTTAGAACAGGGCACTAAATAAAGTCTATATATAGTACGTGCATGGTGCACCTATCTGGAAAATAAGTTCTCCCTGCCCCCTCTTCTCCCATAAACACAGGCGCGATCAGACGCAAAGACTAATATTAGATTTCAATGGAAGAAGCATACGGACCTAACAGCCACCAAGCCATACCTTTGAGCATGGAAGGCGCTACCAATCACAGCACTCCTCACTCTTCACACATTAATAATGAAGGCCATTCTTGTTACTGTGCCACTGCATGGTTTATGCAAATGGTAATTCTCCCAAGAGTTTAATAGCTTTATAATTAGAAAATTCTGGAGAGAGGAAACAAACCTGGGAAATTGATCCTTCAATATCATTGATTTTGCAAGATATACAGGAGCACCAATAGCATATAATCCACTATACGAGGCAGAGCTCGCAACGAAAATCGATTGTGTCAGTAGTTCTGTCGTAGTAACAGATCAACTCACTCACAAGTTCAGGAATCTATGATTCAAGGGAGAAAAAGAAATAACAGGAATGGGTAATGAAATGTGGAAAAACAGAAATTACGGTAAAAAGACAGTTCATTTGCAAGCAACCTGAAGAAATCGGAATTTTCGGTAAGCAGAAAATTGTCAAAAAAAAAAAAAAAAAAGAAAAAGAAGAAGAAGAAGAAATGGATGGCTGATGTTTGCAAAGTAATCCAGGCGTGTGTTAACGTTAAATTTAGCATCTTGGAACACATCAAACTAGAGAGAAAACAGATAGCAACTTGAGCAATATATACAATCTAGCCATCTATTTCCCAGTGTCAGCACATCCTTACAGATAACAGGGATCAACCTGTTATACACATATAAATCAGCATTTGTAAAGTACAAACACAGAACCTATGAAATATTCAGCACCCTTTAGCCAAGTAGCTAGGTTTCACTTCTAACTTTGACTTGGACACTCATTCTGTGATGCACCTCTATTAGAAGCTTCCCTCAATTTTATTTTTGGGACAATGATGGGCTTGCAGCAGATGAGAGCAAAAGCTAACTCCATTATAAAGATAGTCATGCTAATCCATACAAATAATGTTTTCTTCCAAAACCATAGGGCCCTTTTCAGCAAAGGAAGTTTAGACTCCAGGGTCAAAGATGCAGCATAAATTTCAGGAATACCAGCACCGGGGAGGAATTCAGCTCTCTGTTCGATAACCACCCTTAAGCAGGCAGTAGGTACATTGCCTTCAGTAAAACCTCTAAAGTTTATTTTCAAATTCTGGGTTTCTGTGGTATAGCCAGTTAAAATAGGAGCAACTTTAAGGAGAGTCAGCAGGAGACGGATGGGCTGACTTCTATATTGCAACATGCATGGGCGCTTTGAACTTGCAAGAGTTGTACCATCAGTGGCAAGGAAATCTACTCTGACCTTCAAGAAGAAAAACAAATGAATAAGCCCTACAAAATTAGAAATTGAAACAATTTCTAGATCGAATTAACATAAACTCAACTGTATTTTATGCGCGACTGCATTTGCAAATGAAGCAACTATCTATGAGGCATCACATCTCAAATCCGAACAATACTATCCATGAATCCCCATACTTTCAGTGACACTAACATAAATGTCTTACAGTCTCTCAATCAGTCGCCAACAGTGTAAAAAACTTAATGGTTAAAAATGCCCCAAACTACACGAGGAAAAAAAAATAAAGCAGCCATCAGGTTCTTTGACAACTTCCAGAAGACAGGTGGGTAGACTGAGATGAAGAATAAAATATGGCAAGAAATATGCTACAGTTCATATCCAAAGCTCCTATATGACTAGTGATAGCTAGCAGATAGATCCCTTAGATAAAATGAGCTGAACATGAAGTAGGCAAAAAATCTCATTTACATAAATATCAAGGACGCATGCAAAATCAAGACAATGTGGTAGCAAGAATCTCAAATCTAAAAAGCTACATTTGCACAGTTTTACTGGTTTTTGTAAATTAAAATTGTTCTTCGTGAAACGAAAAATCTAAAGAGGTTATCTGGAGATGAAAGAGCGTGCAGGAGATCTGAAACACAGGTGAGTTCCGCATGATATTTGTCATTTACGAAGGAAAATGCTCAAACATCAAGGCAGAGGAAAAACTTGTCAAACTTGCAAAAGCATCAGGTTCAAATTAAAGCCTGCAGACTGCTCCATACAGGCTCATCATATAATATTTCTCAAAACAGGCTAGACATAATCGACAACAACAGGCAGAACTGAAGTACCCAAAATGAACATCCTTACATTCACCCATGTGAAGAGTACTCATGATAGCACGTAACCTGCAGGTCACCACTATGCCCGCCACAAGAAATACGTATTGCACTACTTGATAAAAGATCCACTATAAAAGAATTTTGTTTACATACCTGGAAAATCCCAAGATTCTGGTTATATTCAGACTCAGGTAATGTCAATGAAATTGCAGCCTGAAACTTATAATTAGGAGGTATAGCCCTTGATCCACTTCCCATGGCAAGTCCAGGCATCTCTTCAAGATGTATATCATGGCTTAGTTCTGAGAATGCAGTAATTGGTACGAATGCCACTGGACTCTTCTCTGTATAATCAAAGTTCAAATTTGTCTTCATTCTCATTGGCTCCTCCACCACCACCCTTATCAGTAAACCACCCATCACAAATGCTGACACTAACAATGCCACCAATACTGTACACACATAGCTGGACCATACTAATCCCCAACCACACTTCAAACCCAGTTTCCAAATAGCTTGGTGGTCTTTCAACCACTCATACACAAATGGAGACACATTTTCAAATACAAGACTCCAAATGCTTTTCATTTCCTGGAGTAAATACTCTCTCCCACGCTTCAAAAACCCAAATGGATCAAACACAAGCATGTACAGGTAATAAATCAACCGTAAGGGAAACATGAAAGATTTCACCAACATATCGATTTGGAAGCTGATGACCTTTATCGTTAGGCCTGCTAAGGTCAAAAGAGGGCTCATATGGGCATCACAGTTTTCGTCCCCAACTAAACCACCCTCTATATTATTGTTTTCACCCGTCAGGTTAGAACGTTCATCGTTCTTTTCATTATTCTCCCCATCTGCACTATCTTTTGCAGTCTCCAAACCGTTTCCGGGCTCCACAGATTCTGAATTTTCATTTTCCAATTTCTTCTCGCATTCTTTAGTTGTGAAAGAAAGCTTTACTTTTTCGTCCCCAGAATTCAGAATATTCTCAAAAGTCACCGAAGAGCTAGGCCTCGACATATCCATTGAATCCCCGCCGGAAGCCTTACGTGATCTTCGGAGGCGTAGAGTCGCTGTAGGCACGGTTTCATCCTCCTGCAACACCACACCATTGGATACGATTGGATCAGAAAAATGTTCTTCGCAATCATAGAACGTGAAATCATCCAGCGCATCGCGGAATTCCTCTTCGTCGTCGCCCGACAGGGTATTCAACTTCGCGTCCTCCATCCCAAGATTTATCTAGAGATTGATCCAATTAGCGCGTGCGTGCGTGCAATTGAAATCCTACTTATGAGAAGTAGGGATTCGAGCACGCTTGGGCGTTAAGAAAGCGAAAATTAGAGCAGATCTATCCTAGAACATTGTCTGCGTCGTTAAGAGCGGATCATGAATCTTGTGGCTTTGAGGAGTCGCGACTTATGACCCGCAGATGCACAGATGTGACGCGACGGCGAGCGTGACCTAAAGTCGCTAGAACATCTCTATGCCACTTTTAACGATTTAGTCAGAACAGCGACTTTAAGGAGAAAAGTTGAAACCTCCGTTACACACGCAGGCTGCAGCAACAAAAAAAGGGAAGAAGAAAATTAGTTACAATATATAGGAAAACAGTTGTGGCACCCAGATCGACTTGCACTATGTGTGACGACGACCAGCGTCCCTGTAGCTGATCTATTGTTCCCGTGTCAGCTAAGTATTTAACGTCCTATATACAATATAGGGTTAGAGTTAGATAAAGATTTTCAAAGCAAATATTTTAATTATTATCAAATTATTATGCTGTTACAAATCTTATTCCAAGCTCATCAGTGTTATGTTGAAGGACCCCCAAGAATAGAGATGAGAACCCTTTGTTTTGCTTTGCAAGTGTCTTAGTTGTTACTAATTTTGGATAAACATGCGAATTTCTTGAATCAACCTGTAATAGTAAAGAGGTCAATGGGTAGGGTAAGGCTCTGTCCAATTCTATAGACTAATTCATAAATTTATTTAGACCCAATAAATATTATTAGATCCAGATCCAGTGCAATAGTATACAAACGCATTACTTAGGATTCAAGAAATATCTCTCTTGTCAAAGTTGGTCCCAACATAATTCAATTATTGTAGAGGAATGGTTCTTGGTTTTCTGGAGTTGAGTTCCTCTAATAATGAAGAAGAAAAGTGTATACCTGTATACCATGTGTTTGCTGGTTGCTTTCTTGAATGATTTTACCCTCTCTCAAATCAATCATTGCAATTGATTGTCATTCCTTCCATTCATCCTTTGTTGCTTTGCAGCACCAAACTGCAGACCTGAAAAACAATAAAAAAAATAATTGGATAGCAAAAACAAAATATGATAAAACACTAGTGTACCTGAAGCACGTTTATCAATTTTTGTGAACTATATTCAACTCTCACTTGATAGTCGTATGCCCTTCAATCTAGGGGATAGTGCCCCGCGTATGTGAACTTTACTAAGGCCGTGGTGGTGTTATGCTAGCAGGCCCAATGCTTGCACTAGTTGCTCAAATATTTGATACAATTATGGTTGAATATGAAAATCGATATATGATGTAACTGGGGATAATTAGGTTACATTTGTTGTTGCCCTCCTTTTTACTCATAAAACTAAAAGAAACTTTTTGGACGCCTATCTTATCTAAAAGGGGTAAATACTATTTTACCCCCTTGTGTTCCCAAAAAAATTAAAAAATTTCCCTGTATTAGAAAAAATACTAAAAAACCCCCATGTGTTTCTAAAAATGTAGCAAAACACCCCCTCGAACACGGCAGTGTATCACACGCGCTCTTCACGCAATTTGGGCTTCATTTTGAACAAAAAATTATTTTTAAATCTTAATTTATAAATGGTTATATCTTGCTTGATGTACATCTAACGATTGAAAATTTGCAGAAAATAAATCAATGGTTAGATTTTATTAGATTTGAATGAATGGTTCAGATTTAATCACAATTCAATGGTCCAGATTTCAACTGAGTATAAATTAACGGTCCAAATTTAATATACAAATATTTATTATTTTTTTATTTATTTAAATATAAATAAAATATTTATATATATTAAAATTGTTGTCTCCTTCACCCCACCACCACCACACCGCCGCCGCCGCCTCCTCACCACCACCACCACGCCACCGCCTCCTCACCGCTGGCCCCTTAAGCCTCCTCCCCCATCGCGCTCTCCTCTGCATCGCGCCGCCTTCGCCTCCTCCTCCTCCACGGCGCGCTCTCCTCCTCCCCGTCCTGCGCCGCCTTCGTTTCCTCCTCTGTGCTCGCTTCTCTCCTCCCCGTCTGGCAACCCCCGCTCTTCCTCTACTCGCCACCCTAAGCCTCCTCTTCCACGCGCCCTCCTTTCTTCCTCAGCGTCCATCGTCCTTCCTCCTCCTCGTCCGTGCGCCCTCCTTTTGCCCTCCCCGTCCGCACACCCCCACCTCCTCCCAACGCCGCCTCCTCGTCTGCCATCCCGCCCTGGCGCGTTGCCACACCAGCGCCCTCTCTTTCTATATATGTATATATATACATTAATATAATATATATTTATATATAAATAATTTTCCTTAATTAAAGATATATAAATATTATTTAAATATATATTATATCATTTTAAAATTTATTTATAAATTTAAATAATATTGTCAAGATCTGAACCATTCATTATATAAGATAAGATATAATAGTGTAAAAATAAGGATAAAAATGTCATTTTTTTAAAAAAAAATGAAAATGGAGCGTGTAATGCACTTATGATATGAAGGGAGCGTTTTGCTACATTTTTTGAAACACAGGAGGGCTTTTTAGTATTTTTTCTGATACAAGGAGATTTTTAATCTTTTTTGGGAACACAGGGGTAAAATGATTTTTACCCTATCTAAAAGTATTGAAATGTATGTTTTTAAAAGGTATCAATGTAATTTTCTCATAATGAGAAAATTATTAACTAGTTATTATATTTTATATGAATATTTTAATTTTACAAATAAAAAATTCTAGGCATATTTATAATTTGATATTTAATGAAAATATAAACTTTCTATTAATTCTACATTATTATTTCAACTAACATATTTATATTTTATATGTGATAACATATGTGATATAGGATCATAATTCATATCAGATCCTAGTTAAATTCTCAAAACATCAATGTGGATTTGGGGCGAATCTATATTTAACCCTAACCTTATATTTACATTTATATTTTGTTTAGTGGTTTTCATCCTTCTTCGTTGGACTTATGTATAAATTTCCCGACACAATTCACATAACACCCATTTTATAAATTCTTGAAACGAAACATACTAAAAAATGATGCAAATATTGACAAAAAATAATTATTAAAAATAAGTGAATATCACGCATGCACGAGCTTTTTCACATGTTTAGCATATTTAAATTTAGTGTAAATCAGAGCCATCTCCCTTGAGGTTTGGTATAATTACAAGTACCTTCTTGTTATTTGAAAAGTTATAAATATCTCATTGAGGTTTGTAATTTTTATCCAAAGACCTCAAATTGATCATTTTGCCCTTGAATTTTTAGTTAAAATTATAGAAAAATCAATCGGGCCAAATTGCATTATTGCTCCTCTGTGTAAAGAAAACTTAAAAAATCTCTCCCTTCGCATTATAGTCCAAAAAGTTCAAAAAAATTTAAGAATAATTCAATTTGCATAAGGGTATTTTGGCCAGTCAACCATAAAAATAGATGAAAATGGGTATTTATACGATTACAAACTTCATGAGGTATTTATAATTTTTCAAACAACGAGAAAGCATTTATAATTATATTAAATTTCAGGGGAGGCGGCTGCAATTTACCCTTTAATTTATGAATTGCCATTAGTTATCATTTAGGAGTGGGAGGTGATTGGCAATGGGTCAAATAAGATACTGAGAATTAGGTAATAAATATTGTCCGTAGCAAACTCCAGAATCTTCTGCTTATGTAATGAGTTCAGCAGTGAGAGTGAGAAAATTGACATTTTGATATATACAAATAAAATATTAAAAATACTTGTCTTATTTCTAAACCAGGGCTGTTGTGAGAACAATACACGATTACTTGACCTAATTGAATTTAGTTGCGAACGCGATAGGAGTTATAAGTTCCATCAAATTCGACCAAAAAGTAATAAAATTGCATGCGTGCTGACCATTTGAATTGTTCATGGTTAAAATATTGAGTAACTAGTAATGTTTTATTTTCTTTTAGCTATGTGTTATTTTTTATTTTCCCCACTTGTTATCATTAAGGTAATGTATACTAATATTCGACTCAATCTAGTCTAGTTGTATGTTTACATAAAAAAAAATGGTTAGTTTAGGATTGGTGGATTAGCCCCGTTATAAAGTGAGATTAATATTGGATTGTAATCCCACCCAATGAGGTGTAATAAGCAATTCAACCTGGTCTATCTTGTTGGGATTAAATTTGTGTCGCTCATTATGTTCAGATTTTTTAGTAGGATTGTCCAAATTATTCCAATTCTTATCGAAATTCGAAAATACTTGGATCTCAATTAGTCGAACGTGACACTTGCTTGACTAAAGTCATAAGACATAATTTCATATTAATTTTGACCCATAAATTTTGAGCTAATTTATCAAAAACTAAGAATAAATTTTGCCATCCTAAGTGAACAAAAATTGAATTTATCCTATCATCACTTATTTTAAAATTTTATCACGTATTTATTTACGTTTTCATGAAAATTTAATTAAATTATAGAAAAAGTCAGGATTGTTGTATTTACACGTTAATCTCATCTCATACTGTAAATACAACTTAATTTAATCGTCCAAATATTTTAATTGGGATATATGTCACCAACCTCTGACTATGCTGATTAAAGATGAAATGCATTATAGTCCAATAGCGGCTTTCAAAAGCATGCAACCTAACCCTGCTTAGTGACGTGCTGATTTAGGGGGTGTTTGCAAAAACTTCTGCTTATAAAAAAATAGAAAGTTGTAGAAAAAATTGATAGTTTTTTTTGTAGTAAAAGTTGGAAATGTTCGGAATTAATATAGAAAAATACAAAAGGATTAAGTTTTGAGTATTTGGAAAAAAGTATGAAAAAATTATTTATATGGTACATTTAATTTTATGTCCACCTTTTTAAGGATTTAATAGGATTGTTAAAAAAAAAATAGGACAAAAATGTCTAAAAACAACTTGTAAATATTTATAAAAATACAATTGAGCAGCAAAAGTTGATCCCTTGTTGCTTTGAACTTATGGCTGAAAATGGCTTAAATTCAGAGAAGCAAAAGTAAAATTATTTTTGCAAACACTTAAAATTTGAGCTTATTTTTAATTAAAAGCTTATAAACACCTTAATAATAAAAAAATGCCCCAAACACCCACTTAGGGTTGGGCGTTGACCCTAATTTCAAGCCTTCAAACCATGAGAATTTTGACTGAGATCATGTAATTTCATCATGAAGTCGTGATAATCAGGGAAAGTCCACGTGTAAACATCATGATTCATCAATTTTATTTTAATCGTAATTCATTTTTTTTTCGTTTTTTTTTTTGGGAAAATATTTATCTACAAATTATCTTGACTAGCCGCCGTGCGCCAGAACTTCATTATTCAAAGCACGTGTAAGTACACAAGGTAAAAATATCTTCTTTCACCTAAAATATTTAAAAAAATGTTAGAATTTTATGTTGACTGATCAACAAAGAAGAAACCACGACAGAAAAATTATTCAATGCTAAGACTAGTAATTTTGTTTAATTTTCTACATATATGTGAATTTCTAGTATATTTTATGACTTTAATGATGATTGAATTGTATACTATTCGTTAATATTTATTTTGCTTTGTGTTAGTTTATTATTTACTGTTATTTGTGTTTGATAACTGTGGAAAATGTATTGAATTATTAGTAATATATTTCAATAAATTAATATAGTCATTGCTTTAAAAATATCGGAATGATTTGCATTAGGGTAAATTACAGTTACCTTTCTTGAAATTTGACATAATTACAAATACTCATCGTTGTTTGAAAAATTGCAAATACTCCCTGAAATTTGTAACCGTATAACAAATAATCCATTTCCATCAATTTTTATGGGTGAACTGACCAAAATGACATTATGCATTGAATTATTTTTTATTCAATTCTTAAAATTTTTGGACTACAATGCGCGGGGAGAGGTTTCTTAAGTTTTTTTAAGCAATATGCAATTTGTCTCGGTTAATTTTTCTATAATTTTAATAAAAAATTTAAGGGCAAAATGATCAATTTTAGATATTTGTTTAAAAATCACAAACCTGAAGGAAGTATTTATAAATTTTCAATAATAAAAAATATTTATAATTATATCAAACTTAAAAAAATGTGGCTGCAATTTACCCAATGTATTATTAGAATCGGAAATTCAAAGGCGGCTAATAATAAATTTGGATAAATAGCGGTCCGGACAAAAAAAGCGAAAGAGAATACTAGTACGGATAACATAATTAAAAGGATGGACTTTTTATTCAGTCTTTTTCACTCAGACTGACAATCGTCTGCTTGTGCTTGCCCTTTCGCTCTCTACCCACTCGCCTTTTTGGACTCGTATATATGTATTTTATTGTGTATATATAAATCTCTCAAGGGAATTCACATGAATGGCAGAAAGTATCCTTAAATTATACATAGCCTCGTACTGTACTTATATGCATTGAATTCTTGAATCTCCATGATTGAAGATGCTTACCAGAACAACTGCTGTTTCTTGGGTTCTTGCGGTTTCTTGTCTCGGGCTTCTGAGATTGTCTGAGTCGCAGGTGCCAAAACAAGAAGGTAAGAAACTGATTTTCTACTCTTCTTTGTTTATTTATTTTTATGAGTTTGTATCTTGTGGGCTGCTGCCCGGAAGCAAGATTGAATGGGAATTTTGTTTTCTTGATTAAGAAAAAAGAGAGGATAGGAATTATGAGGAGGCGAGATTGAATGAAAGACTGGCTTCTTGATGAAAAAAATTGACAAGGATTACCAAGAAGCAAGATTGAACTTGTTTTCTTGGTTAGAAGGAACATGCAAGAATTGATCAAGAACCAAGATCGAATGAAAGATTGGTTTTCTTGATGACAATACTGACAAGAATCGCCAAGAACTTGTTTTCTTGATTCAAGAAACGGACAAGAAGTAACAAAGAAGCAAGAATGTAAGACTTGCTTTAGTGATTTAAGAGCAAGATAAAAATTAACCAAGAAGCAAGATTGAGTGAAGAGAAATAATTCAAGTGTCATAGTGATATCTTGAAAATCTCTTGGTTAGTTTTTGCGGTGATTAAGGAGATCAAGAAACTAGTAATAGTGAATTTTCTCTGTAGTGGATGCTCTCCAACAAATTGTCACTGAGATGGGTGCAACATACTGGAGATTCGATGCCGACTTATGTGAAGTTGAGATGGTTGGGATTTCACCGGCGGCTCCAAGTGGCTCCGAGGGTTATGTTGAATGTAATTGCAACTATAACAACAACACCGTCTGCCATGTTACAAAAATGTATGGTTCCAGTTTCTCATCTCTTACTACTACTCGGCCTGCATTTTATTCGTAGTTCTTATTTAATGGATGTCCAACTATAAATGATCTCCATATAGACCTCTTGCAATCTAACATGATTCATTCTCTCATCAGTTGGGCAACATCTCCATCTTATATCAGTATGTCTTCTTCACATTGTTCTCTCTTGAATAGGATTTTATTGAAATTCCCCTAGATGGTCAAGTATATAGTCCTTCATCAAGTCCGGATAAGCAAACAACATCCGATAAAGATGTGGGGCCTTTCTTATTTAAGAGGAAAAAACCATGTTCATTTTTAATGGACTTCATTCTCAGATGAAGCTTCATTAGGCATTTGATGGGAAATGGATATTATTTATCTAATCTATTTCATGTGGAATTCATAGTATTTTTGTGTAAGGGCCTCTTTTATGTCACCATTTTCCCTTTTTATGGTAAAGAGATAGAAATCAAATCATGTGATTTTCCCGGGGGCAGTTGACAAGGCTCTTCTTAATTTGAGTTCATATTCCATTTATTGCAGTGTGATTAAGAGTTATAATCTTCCTGGAGTTCTTCCAACTGGTATCGTGAAGCTTCCGTACCTCCGAGACATGTAAGTTTCCACTCTAGTGACCTACATAATTTAGTGATTTATGCTGACTTTCATATTTAAAGCATATGATCCAACATAATTTACGAAATTTTTTGTTTTCAGTGATTTTGCCTACAACCTTCTAAGAGGTACAATTCCAAAAGAATGGGCTGCGATGCAGTTGAATTTTATGTATGATTTATATTACACTTGTGACATAGCTCTAATACATTCTTGTTTCAGTGATCATTAACAATACTGCTAAAATTTTTATGCAGCTCTGTCCTTGTTAACCGACTATCAGGGGAGATACCAAAGGAATTGGGAAACATTACAAGCCTTACATACCTGTAGGTGACCGGTTAATTCCCTTTTGTATACTGATAGGGATAGGTAAGCGAAGGTGGTAATTAATGAAAATGTCAAGAATAGTGCCATAATGATCTTATTGGAAGCATTTTAAGTTTCATTTTTTTTATGATCTCTTTTGAAAAGCATGGCTAACTGTTGAACACATAAAAACGGGGGGAAAAATGAGAAGCAACCCAACCAGAATTTATGGTTTACCTCTAGTGACTGCTGTTGGCTATCTTGTAGTAGTTCCGTGTTTTTTCCTATGTTTCGGCCTGTTTACTCAAAGATAACAACTTAACTTTTTCTGCACTTTTATGCGGTATGATCAGGAACCTCGAGGCAAATCAATTTTCAGGTGCTGTTCCTGCTGACATTGGGAAGTTGATAAATTTAAAGACTTTGTAAGATCTCATATTTCAGACTGGGCTATATAATTTACTTTCTAAAACTAGAAATATGATACTTCAAACCACGACTGACAATTTCATTTTGCTAAATTGTTCATTGAATTTCAGGATCCTGTCCTCCAACCAACTGACAGGGGAATTGCCTTCATCATTTGCAGATCTAATAAACTTAAATGACTTGTAAGCACAAATACCATTTTCTTCAAGTGAATGTCTTGAAATTTTGTGGCATATGCATTGATTTTCCTTTTGTATTACAGTAGGATAAATGATAACAACTTAAGTGGACGAATGCCTGACTTTATTCAGAACTGGAAACAGCTCACTAAATTGTAAGATCTCCATGTACCCTAAACTGCAGAGTTACTATAGATAAGTTCTCTTAGTATTCTCGATCTAACATTGGTTATTTGATGTTCAATGAAGAGAAATGTTTGCAAGTGGACTGGAGGGGCCCATTCCCTTAAACATATCTCTTTTGAATATGTTAACGGACTTGTGAGTTACAACATTTATAAGTATCGCCATCACCTTTTTACCCTCCTTCAATATTTCTGTAGCATAATCTTAAGGATATTGTGATGGATTTCTACATACAGGAGAATCAGTGACCTAAAAGGGCCGGCCCAGGAATTTCCAGTTCTAAGGAGCGCTCCGGGACTTGTAACATTGTATGCTGATAACACTGCATATTGCAATATGCTTCCTTGTTATTCCCATTGTCTATAAGCTACTAAAATCATTCATTCTGTTCTTGGGTAGGATATTAAGAAACTGTAACATTACTGGAGAAATCCCTGCATATATTTGGAGATTTCGAGTTCTGCAAATGTTGTGAGTAACCTAACTATCACTCAGAAATATGAATTCATATGAAGATTCATAAGTGTTTGGTTAAACAGTTGTTTATTGCCTGAAAGGTTTTCAACTTCCTTTTCATTCTTTGATCATTTTCATCAAATGATGACATTAAACTGCAATGTTCTTGCATGGCCAAAATTATGATATTCCTTGTGCCTGAAATGAAATCTTTTGCTTAACCATGTTGTTGAAGCACCATTTTGTCTTAAGTTTTGTAAAATAAGTGTATGTATAATAAACTGTGTCCCACACACTTGAAGCATTCAAGAATCAAATCATTAGAAAATATTGGCTAGACGCAGCAGCAGCTAGTCATTATCTTTGCATTGGCTCCAAGTCTGAATAGAAACAAAGTCATACTTTAAATTCTAGTTTTATTATTCTATTTATAATATGTCTCTAAATTAATGAGCTAAGATCAGCTATGATTGGGACTCAGTTGATGGCGAGAGAGGAAGTTATCCCCTTGGGGATTTCTAGAAACTTTTTGCCCTTGTAACTTACTG
This sequence comes from Sesamum alatum, assembly GCA_034509735.1. NCBI lineage: Eukaryota > Viridiplantae > Streptophyta > Magnoliopsida > Lamiales > Pedaliaceae > Sesamum > Sesamum alatum. The sequence continues at coordinate 57,016,386 of JACGWO010000001.1, forward strand.
CTATGGGTACCTTTGGAGGTTTATATGTTATCTTATCAACTCCTACTTGATTTGGAATTTGGTTGGAGAGCTATGCTCATCTAAATTTTGGTCATATCGTGTCGCCTTACTAGTGGGCCTTAACTCCATGTCGTGTTCATATTACTCGTTATACTTTCTCTTAAAGAAGAATTAATGTCTATTTAAGTATCTATGATAAGTGACTTTCTGAACATTGACTATATTATGTGTTCATGATATTGACAGGGATGTCAGTTTCAATCAGTTAGTGGGGGAGATTCCAAATCATATCGCAAGAAATCTGAAACTTGTGTGAGTGTAAATTTCAATATTTCACTTCATTAGGTTTGGTTCAGTTGCAAATAATCTCACCGAGTATGAGAGAATTTTATGACAAATCAAACTCATCTTCTCTTACTTCCCCTTTATTCCCACCCCTTTTGCTTCACATAGTTCTTTTCTAGATTTTTGGAGCTTCTTTTAAGCTGCTTCCTGCCTGCAGTTTCTCGGCTTCTGTGTCATTCTTACTTCATGGTATTTGTGTAAACAGGTTTGTGACTGGGAACATGTTGAGTGGATACATACCTGATACACTCTTGAAGGATGGAAGCAATATGTATGTTTTAGATCCATAATACTCGCTGAATATTTCATTTTCACCTTGTATGCAACTTTGGTTTTCTTTCCTTCTTCGGGTTTTTTATTTTGGGGAGAGGGGATTGTGGCGGGGTGAGGAGGGAGATGGAAGATTGTGGTGATGCCATTTAATGAAATTTATGCTCAAGAACTCACATCTACTGTTTTCAAAAGTTCAAACTCAAACTCCATTTCCTACCATAATCTTGAAATTAAGTTTTTTAAATTTCTCAATTACTTCTAAAAGCTAATGTATCTTGTGAGACATTCAAAACAGAAGATGGAAGGATACTAACATCGGCACTGCTTGTTCAAATAATACTGTGGCCTCACTGCAAAAGTATGTGGTTAATTCTTTTTGTGTGTGAACGGCCAATGGGAAAGCTCTTCAAAGAACTTTAATGATTGCTATATTCAAAACTTGTAGGATGCTCTTTACAGCATTCTTATTATTTGAATAATCCAGATAATAACATCTTTCTTTTGCTGATACTGCAGTGATCTTTCCTACAACAATTTTACTTTGCGAGGGCCGGACGAACCTGCTTGTCAACCAAACATGTCAGAAAAGCCATTAAATTTTACCCATTAAATTACGACTAACTTCGACTGTTCTGATATTGACAATAATTTTTTGCTTTATTTCCATGTAGCAGGAATCGTGACGTCAACTTGTTTAAAGGCTCATCCACATCGAATGCATTGTAAGATGCCCTTTTTTCTTTCTGCTTTTAGTAGAATACTGATATGGCCAATAGAGAATAGAGCAAATTAGTGATATACTCACAAGGGCATCTCTCATGCTAACTGGTCATGCGCTTAATGTTAAACAGAAAACGACTCCTTCCTTGTGCCAGGGATGTAGCCTGCCCTAAATGTAAGTATGCTATCCTTTTTTCCCCCCTTTTGAAAACTTAAATACATGTATTTTTCTGAAGTGATGTCTCTTTAACTCAACAAAAGATGAATTTTGTTTGTACTCAATCAAACTTGAATATGTAAAGATATAGATAAAAGTGGAATTTGAATTCACAAATTTCACATGTTACTAAAAACATCAATCGCACTCCACCTGAATAAATCTTTCACTTTGTGTCTGCACTAAGAATGGAAGGTACTTCATATTTATTTTTCACTTACAGATTCAATGCTACCAATCTCCTCCTTCAAATGATAACTCTTCTTTTGGTTTTCAGTAGACACTTGGAACTTCTTGGACAATTTAGGAACTCCTATCTTGATTTAATGCCAGACTCTTGCTGCACTTAAAATTTGTAACAAAACCCCGTAGAATGATATACCTAAGCAACATTGAGTACTCTGTTGGACTACTTAGCATTTTCATAATTAAGTTGATTTTAAGATTATATAGCCTTCCGATAACTCTATGTTTTGTGCAGACTTTAAGAGCTTGAATCGTAATCAAGAATATTATGTTTGCCTCGCAGATAAATGTTCTCTGCATGTTAATTGCGGTGGGGATGATTTGAGTATTAAAGAAAGCAATCGAAGAGTTATATATGAAGGAGATTCTGGAGGTGATTCTGCAGCATATTTAAGTGGTAACTACTGGGGCTTTACTAGCACTGGTGACTTCATAGATGAGCCTAATTACCAAAATTCTCGTTCTATCAGAACTACACCGACTTCAGATCTCTCTGACTTGTACAGTACAGCACGCCTTAGCCCTCTTTCACTTACATATTTCCAATATTGCTTGGAGAATGGGAATTACAATGTCAGCCTGCACTTTGCTGAAATTCTCTTCACAAATGACAGTACATATAACAGCCTTGGAAGGCGGATTTTTGATATATATATCCAGGTTGTTTCAATATGAATAGAACACAGCATATCGACAAGTGGCTTTGTTGCTTTTCTTCTGATCCTTTTTTGATATCAGGAGAAATTAGTTTGGGAAGATTTTAACATTGACAAAGAGGCTCGTGGAGCTCGCAAGCCTGTAGTTAGATATTTTAATGTCACAGTGAGAGATAGTACTTTGGAGATTCGCTTTTACTGGGCTGGTAAAGGGACTACACGGATCCCTAACAGAGGAGATTACGGTTCTCTTATATCAGCTATTTCAGTCAATCCAAGTGAGCATTTCCATTTTTTTTTTCTCTACATCATTGTTTTATCTTCGAAATCAAATTTATTCTGTAATGTGAGACTTGATTGTGTTTTGACATAATTTCAGTACGTATAAAACATGCCTCAAGGTTCAGTTTGAAATTTGTTGTATCAAGTGTTGAAACAGAGGGACTACACGGATCCCGAACAGAGGAGATTATGGATCAGTTTGAAATTTGTTGTATTAAGTGTTAAAATACATCTCAAAATATTGGAGGGAAGCCCACACGTATGCCAAAGTTTCAGCAAAAACCTTTTGCTTGAGAGTGTGCAACATACGTAGTTGGAAAGTCTTGCCTTCTTTACCTATGATTACGTTTGTCCTCGCGATCTCTTTGGTTGCATGCTGTTCTCATCTGTTCAGCTTACATCTGACATAATACCATCAACTTGCCTATAACCTACTGGTCTTGTTCGATAGAGGTTTATTTGTTTATGAATCTTTTTCTGCAGATTTTAGAGTTTGTTCAAATGGCAACAAGAAGAATATAACTGCTTATATAATAGCTGCAGTTTTGGCAGTGTGTGTCATTCTCTTAATATTGGGCATACTCTGGTGGAAAGGTTACTTGAAAGGCAGAAAAAAAGTAGGAAAAGGTATGCCACGATTTTATGCTAAACAAATGCATGTATCCGTAGAAGAATTTCTATAAGACAATTTTATGAAAACAACTTACCGTCCAATCACAGCCTACATCTCGCAAATGTGAACAGGGTTGCAACTAAGGGTTAATCTTATGCTTTTCATGGACAGATTTTGAAGGTCTAGAATTGCAGACAGTTGCTTTTACTCTGAAACAAATTAGAGCTGCTACTAACAACTTTGATGCTGCAAACAAGATTGGAGAAGGTGGTTTTGGCCCCGTGTACAAGGTGCTGTTTTTGCTGAAAGGTTGTTTATTTTATGCTCTTTTATCGATTCCTATCTTATGATGCATGAAACTGGTGCAGGGTCTACTACCCGACGGTACCGTAATTGCTGTAAAGCAGCTCTCCTCTAGATCAAGACAAGGGAACCGAGAATTTTTAAATGAGATTGGCATGATTTCTTGCTTACAACACCCAAATCTTGTAAAGCTCTATGGATGCTGCATAGAAGGAGATCAATTGCTTGTGGTATATGAGTACATGGAGAACAACAGCCTTGCCCATGTTTTGTTTGGTAAAATCTTGGCTTATTTTGTAAATTTCTGTTGTCATATTATATTTCTGCTGTATATACTCAATACGACATCTGGCTGCTAGATCGTTCTTCGGATTCAAACGAAAGCCAAATGATGCTAGACTGGCCCATGAGGTTCCAGATATGTATTGGAATTGCAAGAGGATTAGCTTTTCTCCATGAGGAATCAAGACTGAAAATTGTTCATCGGGACATTAAGGCGACTAACGTGCTGCTAGATAAAGATCTTAATCCTAAAATATCAGATTTTGGATTGGCTAGGCTTAATGAAGATGAAAAGACACATATTAGCACGAAAATTGCTGGAACAATGTGAGTTTCGTCTCGTATATTAAGAATATCAGTCAGTTCGATTCAATCCATTTTAATTCTTTCATCTTTATTGCAGAGGATATATGGCGCCTGAATATGCACTATGGGGTTATCTGACTGACAAAGCAGATGTTTACAGCTTCGGAGTCGTGCTTCTGGAAATTGTCAGTGGCAAAAGCAACAACAATTATATGCCAAGTCATAATTTCATTTGCCTTCTGGATTGGGTAATAAAGCATTCTTCACCTTATTTTTATTGTACTTTGGTAATCATGTCAAGATTCTTGCAAACTTGAAGTTACAACATAAAACTGTGATATTGCAGGCTAATCACTTGCAAGAAAGTAAAAAAGTCGATGAACTCGTTGATGAGAGGTTGGGTTCTCGGGCCGACATAGAGGAAATAGATAGGGTGGTGAAAGTAGCACTTCTGTGCACAAATGCAACTCCATCTGTCAGGCCTACGATGTCTGAGGTAGTGCAAATGCTTGAAGGGAAAATGGCAATTCCAGACGTAATCACTGTGGGAAGCCCATATAATAATGATGTAAGGTTTAAAGCTGTCAAAGACTTCCACCAAGAGAGGCGAAACCGAAGCACAATTTGGAGCCAGTCCCAGAATTCAACGACGATACGAACAGATGCAGGTTATTCTTCATCAACCTCTGGTTTTAATGAAGTCAGTAGAGATTCTATATCATATTGATGAGTGGAGATACTATTTTAGCTGCAAGTAATGCAACTATGTATTTTTTTGTAATGGTGGAATTTCCACCTACTGTAAATTTGTAATTTAACTTTTACACTGGGGAGCGATATTGTAGAAATGATCACGTTGTTTTTCTTCTGTATTTGTTGTAGGAGAGAATTTGTGTTCGTGTATGAGTAATTTTCTCAGGACAATATATGCATTAAATTTACCTTAATGGTGGAATTTCCAACCACTCACGTAGTTTTTTTGAACTCGGTCTAAACCACTGGACTGTCCCGGAGACTTCATTCTTGAACCATGGTGCCAATTTACCTTTACTTTTAGTATAGGAGTAAAAATAAAAATGGCAATTACCTGTAACGCGTTTTTACTACATAGCGCGATAATTTCTTAATGGCGACCTTTCCATGAGAACCCATTAAATTGGCATGCTGTGATGTTATCAGTCTGGTTGAAGAGAAGACAATAGCTTAAGAGTAAAACAAGTCTGATTCTTGCTGGTTGCCCCTCTTTTATTTATGTTTGTGAATTCCTAATTTTACTATGTTTGAATGTTTGTATATTTTGGGCAGAAATTTCTTTTATTCAAGAACCAATAATGGACACGAGAAGTCTACTACTGCAAAAGCATTTATGATTTCTTTATTTGGTGCTGAATTTTAGTCCCTTCTGGCAGTGTGAAAAGGGATAAAAATTCAGAGAAAGAGACGTTGATTTCAGGCTGAGGCTGCTATTCATAGTAAACGCTAACACCCCTATTAATTGTATTCTGTTTCCTGGTTATGGTCATTTATGTCTTATTTTGATATGTGAATCATAGGAGTAGAATAAGTGGGAAGTCAGTGGTGGTGGGAGGAGTGAAAGTTATGTGTAATGCTGGAGGCATGTTGACCTTTTTGGTTATTGTCAATTTCCCGACCAGTTCATGTGATAGAATTCAGATGTTGACCCTTTTGGTAATTGTCAATTCTCCAAATTTTAATCACTTCCTTTTCTTTCTACCTATAAACTTAATGATACTACTCATCAGCACTTAAAGCTTAATCTGTTGTTGTCTTTTCTTAATGTCTTTTGGGAGGATTAAGTTTTCAGGGGGTTGAGGCAGATTTGTGTCACTTTGAACTTTAATGCATTGTCTCTACGTGTGTACTAATACAGGATTACCAGCCAAGATTATCTAGATATATTGTTGGAATGCTTGAGTCTCAAAATTTGTAACATAAGCATAGGCTGCTCCAAAATTTGAACCTAGGATCTAGAGCTTCTTAAAGAATACCAAATGTATTTCGTCGGTTAAATGTTTTTATGTGAAAAAAGTGAAATTGTTTGAAGAAAGTAAATATCTTGCAAAAGTCTTGGAGGACCTACCTAGTTCAAAGTCTCACTACTTGCCTAAAGTTATTAAATGAATGTCTTGTCCTTGGCACGCGCGTGTGTGTGTATATATATATCATATTTAACATGCATCTTTCAGCCGAGGGAATTTCAAATTTATGGGAAGATGCTAACAGTTTTTAATATACGAAAATCCTTCACCTTCATAACCTTAATGGTTTCACTTTGCCTGGAAGCCAGAACTGTTTTAGCACAAAATGGCCATCTCCTTGAGGAGGAAAGTAAGGTTCTTTTTGCTTATGTTTTAGTTGGTCCGTTTTTATCGTTTTTGTTCATGACCATCGTTGCTGTAATGCATGAAACTTCTGTTGAAATATATTTCTACATATACTTTTACTTGTTTCGAAACAATATCACTCTCAACTTGCGCTATTTATCTTTTTAATCTCAGTGATGTGTTTTATCTTGCAGAGAATGCTCTTCATGAAGTAGCTGTTCAGTTGGGCAAAAAGGATTGGGACTTCAACCTAAATCCTTGTGATGGGAACTCAAACTGGACAACGCCGAAAAGGAATGACATGCCATGGTACAACAATTCTGTCATTTGTAATTGTTCTTATCCCGGTGAAGTATGTCACGTGGAAAGCATGTAAGTTTGTCTTGCTCAAGGAAATTTTCATTCAATTAGTGTGGTATTGGTGTAACAAGAAAACCTTTGTTTGCTTGACAACAGATTTCTCAAGGGACAGGATTTAGCAGGTGTCCTCCCACCATCCCTGGCGAAGTTAACCTTCCTTAAGACAATGTATCAAGAAACCGACTTTCAGTTCTTATCTCTATGTAACATAATTATATTTCTATTCCTAATGAGGACATATCTATTGGCTACAGTGACCTGACTCGCAACTACCTCAGTGGTACTATCCCACCGGAATGGGCATTGACCAAATTGGAGTACATGTGAGCTCCACCTGCAACTTAAATCTTATCCTACAATGTCCTATTCGTTGTTTTATCCATGAAGCTTCTGCAGGTCTGTCACTGTTAACCGCTTATCTGGGCCTCTACCGGAGTATCTGGGAAACATTACCACGCTTGTATATATGTCAGTAGACTCTATCTTAGTCTCTTTCTTCCTTTCTTGTGGCATGCACAAAGAAGCTTTTAATACCACAGATGTTTAAGATTTGATTGATATAATTTGATATGAAATGTTCATCTAATTTTGAGAAGTAATTAATTTTCAGGAGCGTGGAGAACAACCTGTTTAACGGGATGGTTCCAGCTGAGCTAGGGAAATTGACCAACTTGGAGAACCTGTTAGATCTTCTTGATGATTTATGCTATTTGATTAACCGTTTGGAAGTAAAGTCTTAATTTACATCCATATTAATGTACAACCTTTCTTCTTTTTGGCTAATGCAGCATTCTCAGTGCTAATAATCTCACAGGTGAGTTGCCGATGGAACTAAATAACCTCACGAAGCTGACAGAACTGTAAGTATCTTAGGGAAAGCCTTGACATGAAAAATTCGATAATTTTCTATTATTATTCATTTTTAAACTAATACATTGTTCTTTTGGAGAAACGCAGTAGGCTTAGCAGCAACAACTTCATTGGAAAGATACCTAGTCTCCAAAGTTGGAGAAACCTCCAAATGTTGTAAGTTCTCTATCCACAAATATTTTCATAATGCAAGATTTCAATCTTTTGCCTTATTTATATCCATTGCCGACAGAGAGCTGCAGGCCAGTGGTTTTGAAGGGCCAATTCCTTCTAGCATTTCGATCTTGAAGAACTTAACTGAACTGTGAGTGATTTACCTTCTCAGATAAATGTTTTCAGATGCCGTTTAAGATAATTTTGTTGTTATTTGCCAGACCTTGTGGTCATGAATTATGTTGACGTGATCTCTCTGCAGAAGGATCAGTGACTTGAATGGAGGAGCTTCAGAGTTTCCACCGCTAAAGGACATGATAAAAATGAGCAAGTTGTGAGTAAAACTGTACATTCAAAACCATTAGTAGATTTTGATTATTCGTTTCTTTTCTAACAATTTAACTGAAAAAGTTTTTCTAAGAATGCAGGATGTTGAGAAGCTGTAATATCGCGGGGAAAATTCCTAGTTACTTGGTGCATATGCCAGCTTTGAGGATTCTGTAACCCTTGATCCTACTTTTCTTCCCCCCCTTTTTTTTATGTTCTAAATAATACTATCTTCTGGTTTGTTCAATAAATCCCCTTTTCATATTCTTTTAAAGTTGATTATTAGATGAACCTATTATTTACTGGCAGGGATCTAAGTTTCAACAAGTTGGAAGGAGAGATTCCGAATCTTGAAGCTCTGTCAGGGCTAGAGATCATGTATGTAGCTAAACAATATTCAGTCATTTGGACAGAAAAGTAAGCATGGTTATTGACCATGCATATTTTTGTATGCAATCCGAATCGTTCTTTTGGCAAGCACGGATTAGTGTCCAGCTTGTCACTGAATCCACGCACTACCAGTAAACTTTCACTTCATTATAAGTTTCATCCTACAAAACTATGAATTATCACGACTGCTTCATGTCTACTTTCGCTAAAGTTTTAGTTTTGAGTATGTTTGTTTCTGTCATAATGGTTAGGTATCTGGCTGGTAACTTTCTCACTGGGCCAATTCCAGATTGGATCAAGAACAGAGATGCCAAATAGTATGTCAATTTTTCGCTTCCAGTAGCTTTCAATACAGCAAATTATCCGTATAATTTAATGGTCACTTTTGTTCTGTTGGACTTAATTACCATATGTTATTCACATCTTTTTCTCTTTATTTTATCTTTATTGGACTTGGTATTCTTTTAGTAACTAGAAATGTGAAATTTGAAGAGTAGAGGGCAGACAATGGCTTGTTATTTTTTGGTGGAATTGGACTTACTGAAATGCTGCATTGGACCAATAATTCAAAGAAAGAAGAAGTTTTAGCTCATTAGCTTCGAGTACTTGAGATACAATCTGACAGAATTATTTCTTTCGTGTGCAGCCGAATTGATCTTTCTTACAATAACTTCAATGAGAGCTCTGTGCCATCAAGTTGCCGGGAAACTCTGTGAGGCATACTTTCACACTTAGCTTGCCTTTTCTATGCTTGATGACTGTATTAATCTTGCTTTTCATTGTTTTATTTCTTGTGTTCAGAAACTTATTCAGAAGCTATGACGGAGGAAAAACAAAGTAATTTGTTAAGTTGTTAGTCATTTATATCTTTGAGATGACGACAATTCTGGTTCGGTTTTGTGAATGACTTTGTTCTCATTTTTGGCCTCTCCACAACGAGTTAATGCAGAGAACTTGGGAAATGCTTGAAGACTCATTGTTCGAAGGGTGAGACATCATTTTACAGGTTTTTGAGTTGAATATCATCGTATTTGTATATGCCTCTGATGGTATCTCATCAACAAACTTTGGCATCTAGCCCAGCCAGCTCAGAGCAGAGAAATTTAAAATATGCTTTCTCATGAAAGAAATGAGATTTAAATACAGAAAGCACTCCAACATTATATATCATGCCACTTAACCAGACTTTGATATTTGGCAGATTACTATTCGTTTCATGTCAATTGTGGTGGACAAACAACTAGAGTTGGCAATTCAGATTTCGAAGGGGATGAAGAGTCGTCGGGTTCAGAAAAGTTCGCTTACACAAGGGAAAACTGGGGAACTAGTAGTACAGGATTCTTTTGGGGCCACAACAGAACTATGACCGACTATGTGGCCAAAAATGTATCTGTTCTCAGAGTGAATGACCCTGAATTGTACACTACTGCCCGCCTCTCTCCTTTGTCTCTCACATATTATGGGCGTTGTCTAGGAAATGGCAACTACACTGTGACACTTCATTTTGCAGAGATAATTCTCAGAGATAATCAGTCATTCCAAAGTCTAGGAAGACGGATGTTTGATGTGTATATCCAGGTCTTGTATGGAAATGGTGCACTTTTAGGTAGATACGTTTATTGATATTGACTAAAGTAATTTAATGCAGGGCGAACAGAGACTGAAAGATTTTGATATTGAGCAAGAGGCAAAAGGAGTCGACAAAGTTGTTAAAAGAAACTTTACAGCAACGGTGAAAAATAACACTCTAGAGATACGTTTTCAGTATACTGGGAAGGGAACAACAGCTGTCCCAACCCGAGGAACATACGGTCCTTTGATATCTGCTATTTCTGTGGATCCTGGTATGACTGTATGCTCTGCCATACAACACCTCTATATCCCCATATGACCGAATTTATGATTCACTGCGTATTTCACCATTAGTTGTTGATGGCATACACATGCTAATTGAAGTTACATCGCAATAGCATGCAGTCCTCAACTTAAACTCTTGGCTATTATTTGGATTACTATAGTACTTTAGAGAATTTGGTATCAACCATCTTTCTTGTTCTTCTCGACAATCTTTTTCTGTACTGGTCTTTTCTACATCAATTTTCTATTGCAAGAGAAAACTGAAAAAATCTGCTGATTCCTCCTGTTCTTTTGCTGTGTAGATTTCAGGCCTCCATCTGACTGGAAAAAGAAGATTTTCATCTCAACAGGAGCAGGGTGTTTGACCTTGTTTCTCATTCTTGCAGTTATCTTTTATGCTTGGTGGAATCAATATATCGGGGAAAGGATCTCAAGGGAACAAGGTGATGCCGAAAAAACAGTCCAACTTTCTTGGTGATACGCCGTATTTTCTACCTTCTAATTTAAATGGAGCAGCAATTGAAATACATTGTTTCATTCGGATATGACCATTGACCAAAGCAGGAAATATAAAATTACAAATAGAGATTGTCTTTTCTCTTAGATCCTTTAGATGTGGCATATTTACTTAAACACTTATTTATGCTAATGAAAAATTGAAACAAAGGCCACCCAGAGATGATGGCCTTGAAAATGTTCAGTCCCTTGTCCTCTAGGTTGCAGCAAATTTAGCACCTCAAATCAGTGTTCATTTTTGCAGTGTTAAGAGGGTTGGATTTGCGTACCGGTTTCTTCACTTATAGACAAATCAAAGCTGCCACAAACAATTTTGATGCTGCAAACAAAATCGGGGAAGGTGGTTTTGGATCAGTTTACAAGGTAAGTAGCAGTATGAACTTAGATTTTCGCTTGTGGTTAGCTTCTATATCTTTATGTCAATGTAAGATGGATTATGTACAAGTCCCTAGTTCTTGATGGCAGGGCACGCTACTGGATGGTACAATTGTTGCCGTCAAGCAGCTTGCTGCCAAATCAAAACAAGGGAATCGCGAGTTTGTAAATGAAATTGGCCTAGTCTCTGGATTACAGCATCCAAATCTTGTGAAACTGTATGGATGCTGCATTGAAGGAAGTCAATTACTGCTTGTTTATGAATACATGGAGAACAACAACCTTGCCCGAGCTCTATTTGGTGAATCTCGTTGTCTAAGTCCTTTATACATTGATCTGATTCTACGAACATGTCTCAGAAAACAAAATATGTTTCTATGTCCTCTTATTTTAACATTCATTAGTAATATACTTGTTATCCAAGTACAGGACCAGAAGAATATCAGTTGGAAATGGACTGGCCAAGAAGACAAAACATTTGTGTCGGCGTAGCAAAAGGATTGGCTTTTCTGCATGAAGAATCAACCTTGAAAATTGTCCATAGAGACATCAAAACAAACAATGTTCTGCTTGACAAGGATCTTAATCCAAAGATTTCCGACTTTGGATTGGCCAAACTTGATGAAGAAGAGAACACACATATCAGTACCAGAGTTGCTGGAACCATGTGAGTTTGCTTTCACATATTATGCCAATGATGTTGTTCTTTCTAAAACAGTTTTGGCAGTGGCTGCTACAAGATTATAGTAGAATCTAATTCCACTTTGAATGTGGGAATTTGAACATCTTCAGAACCGTGCCTTTGGCTTACTTCTGTTGATTGTATGCTTCATGATATCCTCTTTGGACAAAGTTTGCGTGAGTTCAGACATGAGTGGTTTTGATGTAAGTACAGCAAATGCTAGCAATGCTACTAAAGAGTCAATTTTGTTTCTCAGAGGGTACATGGCTCCAGAATATGCACTATGGGGTTACTTAACCCATAAAGCAGATGTCTACAGCTTTGGCGTCGTTGCATTAGAAATTGTTGCTGGAAAGAGCAACATGAAATATCGGCCCAGTGAGAATTTCTTTTGTCTTCTTGACTGGGTAAGAAAAACCAGATGTTAGAACAACGAAGAGATCTCTCTCAGTTTCCATGGCCTGTCTTAAGAGCATCTAATCATATGATCATGACTTCTCATTCCTAATCTGTTCCTGTATCAGGCTCTTGTTCTTCAGAAGAAAGGAAGTCTCATGGAGCTAGTGGATCCAAGGCTGGGTTCTAACTTCAATGAAACCGAGGCAGAAAAAATGATCAGAGTTGCTCTCATGTGCACGAGCCCATCTCCTGCACTAAGACCTACGATGACTGAGGTAGTCAGCATGCTCGAAGGTCATGTCAGTATCCAGGAGTTTAACATGGATTCACGGATCCATGATAGTGAACTGAAGCTTCAAGAACTCAGGGAGAAGTATGATGATTTGTATGACGATTCAAGTGAATCTCAGACCCGTGTTCGTTGTACATCTTCGACTGAGGAAAAAGAAACTCCCTCTAAATCTGTCCTGGATTCTGATCAACAGGATTCATAAGAGAGTGAATTGCCTCGATTACAATATTAATAAGCATGCAACGGCCCTCTTCAGGACAGAACGAAGCGATTGCATTAAGCACAAACCTTGTGAATATTCGTTTGTCTACATAAAGAGGAGAAGAAAGAATTCAGTATGCATTAGACTTTGTTCTCATGTTTCTTGATGAACAATATGCTGTTTTCAGCATGGAAAAGTAATGAAAACTAGTACTTACTGTTGCAGAGTTTGGAGTTGCCAAAAAGAGTTTATAATATCTAATATTATGGAATTTCTGGATGTTCCAAGAGCAAGGTTGGTTTATTTAAGTGTATACTTTTGCTTCAAGACAAATAAAACTTCTAGCTTTGGTAAAAACATTGATTTTGTTTTTTTGTTAGTACTAAATTTTTATTTGTAAGATTTGTTTAATTGATCAAATATATTTTGATGTCCTCAATAGTTTGGGTTTAAGATTTCCTATGAAATATCTTGTGTTCAAATTTGGGTGAGTCCGTTATAAAAAAAAAAGTCAGATATGTATTCGATGAATAATTGAACCTATGCTCAATGCATCACTATTTCAAAAAATTACTAACAAAAATATTATCAAAGAATAACAAATTTTATATTCATGAAATTATTAGGTGGTTGGTGACAAATATTCTTGAATCAAAAGTTGTATATACTATTGGAATTCTTGCAAATGTGCAATAATAGTAACCATCCTATAATTTTTTTGCACAATGAATATATTTTAGATTAAGATATTAACATCAAAGTGAAAGTATTTGATGCAAACAAGCATCTCACAGCAAATAAGGAGTTTAAGTTATTTATAAATTTTAAAATTTTTCGTCTTTATAATAAAACGTATAAGATAATAACTCAAACAATAGACAACAAGTCTCGGTAACAAGCTAGATCAATATTTAATAGTTGAACTATATACTTGTATCAAAGCAGCAGTTTTGTTCCTGGGAAGCAACCTGGAAAAATGGTCATAATTAGCAGAATATAATGTTGAAAGGTGAGAAGTCGGACAAGACAAGAGAGAAAGGAGAAAGAAGGGGTCAATGAATAAATATCAAGATTATGATTATCCATAATACAAGAGAGGAGAGGACAACGCGTTTTTTGCCATTATTACAGTCAAACTTCCGCCCTTTGATTCAAACAACCAGACCCAACGCCAACAACAGCATTGTTATTTGTTAACTCCAATTGTCCAAAGTCCAACCTTTGACTCACCAACACCGCCATCCCCAACTTTCTCAGGCCTCCCAAGAAAACTCATCAAGAAAAGAAACCCCCCAAAAATTCTCGTCTTTTTTCATTGTATACAGTGCCGATGAAGAAGCATTCTTGAATCTGTATCATTCCATGGCTTCACATCCGAATAAGAACCCGAGTAGCGGCGAAGGTTTAACTGTTCAAGAAAATGCGCTAATCACCACGCTCTGCAACTCAATCCAAGCACTTGGCCGTGGCTTTGACGTCACTTCCGATATCAGGCTGTTGTACTGTAAGGGTGCCCCAGGGTCTCGTCTGGTGCATATTGATGAAGAGCAAACGAGAAATCTTGAAATCTCTGAATCTTATTTGATCCCGGATGTATCTGTTGACATTGAATGCTCCAGAGGCCAGAGTTCTAATGAGAAGACTCCTGTTTGGAGCTTTCATGAGGTCAGGTTTCCTCAGTTTTCTTCACCCCTTTTCGTTGGGCTTGTTTTGCTGGATGTGTCTCTTTATCTGTTACGATTGTTCTTTTGTGGTTATGATGCTGATTTCGTCTTGGTTGGTTATGGTATACTTGGTGGAGTTTGACAGTTGGTTATGATTATTGGTGTTGCGCCGGTTGCCTTTATGATTTCTGTACTCCTTGATACTGATTGGAATCAGGGGCTTATCTTTTAAATCATCGATACTGGAATGTGCAATTTCCTTGTTGTGATGTGTGCTTCTGATATTCTGGAGGTTCAATCTGAGACATAACTGATATGTGGATCTTGATTCAAATGGTTGATAACAGTATAATGTTCGTAATATATTGATGCTTTATATATGAAATCTTTATTCAGATAGTTGATAAGTATAAATTACAAATTGTGTTCAAATGGTGATAAAAAATATAATGCCTCAATTTTCATGGCATCCTAAAGATTTCACCCTTGAATTTCGTTTGGGACGACTTGTTACACTTTTCTCAGGAAAAAAGAAAACTCTGTTAATATTGTTATCTGTGCTATATTGACCATCTAAGCAGCACTAAATCTTTCATTCCCCTAGAGATTGGTAAACAGGGTAAGAAATTGACAAGTGAAGGATGTATTATATATATTCTTCATCTTGTCACAAATTTTTCTCTTTACTTCACCCCTTCTTTTAGATATTGATTCTTACACTGACTAAAGTCGTTCAGATGTGTGGGAATCAAATCTAATTTGATTAGGTTTATGAGAATGTTTGTAATTTTGACTATCTTATTGGTGACTGTGTTGTGATATGACTAGGGTGGTTTCCTCCTAATGATTTTACTTGCATGCGTCACTTGTATAAATTGGTGGTCAGGGTAATGTAACCTTCAAGAGAGGAAACTGAAAGTTACAGTCTGTCCGACATTATGTAATTTGAAACTTTTGTATGCAGATATGAGCAATCCACATTTTTTAACCAATATTGTCTTTTCTAGATGTGATGAGTATTCAGGCAAGGACATCCACCTTTTGTTCTCCATTAAATGTATAACCAATATTGATGACCATCTTTGTCTACTGAGATTGAGTGGTTGGTTGCGGTCCCTTCTTAATAGGATATAAAATTTAGATATGCTTGCCTGAATGTCTCAGTTGTGGCTTATAAGATCTAATGATGCATTTTTGGTACTTGGACTTACAGATGGCAAAATACTTCAATGAAAAGTCAAGTGTGCCTGGTCATATACCACTTGGAAGCTTTAATGCTATGTTTAATTTCAGCGGATCTTGGCAACTTGATGCAGCGGCTACAAAATCACTTGCGATGGTTGGATACGTCATCCCACTATTTAGCGTTAAACTTGCAAAACACAATTTGGTTTTGCATGATGAAATAAAACGCGCCGTTCCATATTCTTGGGATCCTGCGTCCTTGGCAAGGTGAAGCATTTTCTCAAAATCCTGTCTTCTTATTTTCACCGATCTGTAATGTTTGGCTTGGATAATAAATGAAAAATGGGTTCCTTTGATATTTCTGTTCTTACAATTGCTAAATCTTGTGGTCTTTTAGTTTTAAAACTGACTAATCGTATAGAGTATTGAAAAAAGTATGCTTGTTTGGGTGATTGAGAAGGTTGAAGGGCTGAAAATTTTATCTGCAAATATCGAGCAAGTTATTGTGAGAACTCCACTTCTTTTGACATTTATCCTTCATGCACCAATCATGTTTCTATGCTTCATGCATCGAGAAGCTTGAAGAATTTTTTTCATAAGATCATGGTCTAATTAACTATAACCTTGGAGAAGTTTGACTACATTATTTTTTAGTATCTGACATGAATTTTTCTATCTCAGCTTTATTGAAAACTATGGGACCCATATTGTCACGTCTGCAACAATTGGTGGAAGGGATATAGTCTATATTAGACAACACCAATCATCACCTTTATCAGTATCAGATATCGAAAACTATGTGAAAGACATTGGAGAGCAGAGGTTCTCAGATTTAAAGGCCAATACAAGTGCTGGTGCCTTAAAGTACAAGGACAAGGTTAGTGAAGCAGTGTTCCTTATAAGTAAATTTGGCTTTAGTTTCTACTAATCTACTAATCTTACTGAAATTTGGCTTATCAAAGCATTTATTTCTTGAAGAAATCCTACTGAAAATTGGGTTTTTCTTATAATGTTACACTTGTTCTGGGATAGTTTTGTTGGGAGCATATGCCGAATTTATTTGCAACCTCTATTATAGATGATGAACATGGTGAAGTAAATGGGGTTGATTTATCTGTAGGATGTTACCGTCATTTTCAGAAGGAGAGGGGGAGATGACCTTGAACAGAGCTATGCCAGGTGGGCCAGGACTGTGGAGGGAGCACCTGATGTGATCAACATGACATTTACACCTATTGTTTCTTTGCTTGAAGGGGTGCCTGGAATAAAACACTTAACTCGTGCTATTGAGTTGTACTTGGAGTGTAAGAACGTGTCCCCTACTATTGTTATAGTTATTTTCTCTAGTTAAGATTCGAATGCATATCTGTGTTTTCTTACTAAGATCCCCTGAGATATTCCTAACAATATGTTATGAGGCTGAAGAATACATTGTTATTGATCATATGATTTTTCGTCGTTTGAATCACTATCCTATTATCTTCCACTGTTTGTCATTTTTGTCGTGTCTTTTTACCTTCACATCTTTGTTTAATTTCGGCTTTCCACAAGTGTTCTAGAGTGGTTTAGTTTCAACATATAGAAATAATTGCAAGCTTTGAAGACTCTGTGGAAGACATGTTTGAAGCGCATTTATGGACAAGTAAAATTGTATTTATTTTGCCGGTTAAGAGACACTGATTGCAAATGCTTCAGCTTTGCAAATCCTCAATCTAGATTATTTGTGCTGCATAAGTGGACTTGTTGAGTTCGTGTAGTGCAGGTCAGCAAGTAATATGGCAAATCTTCCGTCCATATGCTATGATGTCTCAGTACTGAATACATCTTATGTCTTAATCCTTGATGGTTTGTCATTAAGGAAGAGGCTTTTCTTAATCTTACATCACGTCATTCCACTTTGTTCAGACAAGCCACCTATCGAGGATCTTCAGTATTTCTTAGATTTCCAAATTTCTCGGGTTTGGGCTCCAGAGCAGAACAACTTGCAAAGGAAAGAGCCTGTTTGCCCGTCTCTGCAGTTCAGCTTAATGGGTCCCAAGCTTTATATAAGCCCAGATCAGGTATGTTATCTCGGAAATGCCTGATTGATTTACAGAGTGTATTCGTAAGTTCTGCTTGAAGATTTTGTGAGTATGGATGCATGCCTTCATCTGCATTCGTTTGTCATTGAAATGCGTGCATGCATGTTTTTCGGTTGTTTTTGTGCACTGCAAGCAACTATTTACTTAGAAGATTTGGAGCTCATGCATTAATTATTATCCCCTAGTTGTGCTGTATCGTACGAGAAATGAGTTCTTTATTCAAATATGAAAGCTTAGGCTGGTTGGGTTTACTCGACTGGTGATCTGAAACCATCAACTGTAATTGGTTATGGGAACTGGAAAATATTTTAACTTTTGCTTCAATACAATGAGATAAGCTCAGTTCATCATCTTCTCCTAGCTGATTTACAAGTAAATACTTGCAATTATTTGTTTCAGTTTCAAATTTCTCTTTCCATGAATATGCAGGTTACAGTTGGGCGTAAGCCAGTCACTGGACTAAAACTCAGCCTTGAAGGCGGCAAACAGAACCGTCTCGCTATTAATTTGCAGCATCTCGTTTCTCTTCCTAAGATTCTTCAGCCTCATTGGGACGCACACATGGCAATTGGTGCGCCCAGGTGGCAAGGGCCTGAAGAACAGGACAGCCGATGGTTCGAACCAATTAAGTGGAAGAATTTTTCCCATGTGAGCACCGCACCAATAGAATACACGGATACATGCATCGGAGATCTCTCTGGTGTTCACATCGTCACTGGGGCCCAACTAGGCGTCTGGGATTTTGGTGCCAAAAGTGTCTTGCACCTCAAACTCCTCTTCTCCAAAGTACCAGGGTGTACAATAAGGCGATCTGTATGGGATCATAACCCCTCCAATCTGTCAGCTGGACAAAAGCCTGATGGTACATCATCCTCATTACCAAATGAGAAAGGCGATGGCTCCAGCCAACTTGGGAAACTGGCGAAAATAGTGGATATGACAGAAATGTCAAAAGGGCCCCAGGATATGCCGGGTCACTGGTTGGTAACAGGAGCCAAGCTTGGAGTCGACAAAGGGAAAATTGTCTTACGCGTGAAATACTCTCTTCTGAACTACTGATAGATCACATTTCTAGGATTTTTTTCTTGTACCTCCATACACAGGTTAGCTGGATTTCAGCGTTTTTTTGCACAGGCTATGGTATTAGTCTATTCTTGTGTACATTTGTTGATTATAATTATTCATTGTGGTGGAGCATTTTTCAGTTGGCTGATATTTTGTTACTACTTAATAAAAGATAATTTTGTATCAGTGATTTTGGTTTTTTACATCTTATTATGCTGTAGAACTTGAACTGCACGTTGAATCTGCGTCGTCCCAGCTTGAAAGAGTTTGTTTTTCATAGACAAGTTCAACAAATGAGTGAGAATCTCTGGTTACCATTTTTTCAGTATGAAAATGACAAGTGAAAAAGTTTGGTATTAGCATTGTAATTACAGGAAATACGTGTCCATGTGAAATTTGAATATGATCATCAAACAACATCCTTAGAAGAAAGGTTTCCAGAAGTAGACATGCCCGGGTACAATGTTGCTGGGAGATTGACTGAATGCTGCTAGTTATGAACTCCCTGCTGTCCTAATGCACACAGGCTTTGACAAGAGTTAACCAGACTGTCCAAGAAAATGAGACACCAACGGTGTCCAAGAAAAGGACTCGCGATATTTGATATTTGAAGTTTCGCATCTTGCATTAAGAAAGTTTGATGCACTCCAATGTTTTTGGAATCTCTTGGCTGTCGTGTAAGACGTAACCAATGAAATTCTGAACTTTACTGTTGTCGAGCTCTCATGGCTGACGATGATATTATAATTATATAATTTGTGAAAGTGATAGAATATGACTTGCAAGACAATGGAATGATGATGCGGATGTGAAGCTAGTGGTTGCATATAAAACACCAGCATATCAAGTGGCATAAAGAGGAAAAGTCTGATATAACCCGGATTTCACAGCCGGAAGGGAATGTGAATGTTGCCGTATCACTCTTCTGTTCCTGTTCTTCATGTTTGCATTACGTGATCGCAGCTTGCTGCTGACGATGTCAAAACAGAATCTAAGTCGGCAAAATTCCTGCACTCTGTACAATGATATTCAGACAAAAATAAACTGTTTCCTGATCTCTGATTAAGAATCAGTAATCACAATGCATATTATTCATGCATATTTATAGCTTCTCTACTTCTTAGCTTTTGCCACTCTTGCTATTGTTGAATTTTCTGCAACAGGGGCCTAAAATTCCAGCTACTAATGGTATTTCAGGACTTATCATTTCATATTTCATATACGCTGTCGGCATTTTCTCATATCCACAGCTCATTTAACTAAAGATCGTATATATGCAGGATAAAGCTGAACTTATTGAAGGGAAGGTGGACTGGAGAGGAAAAACAGCGCAGAAAGATAAGCATGGTGGATCTCGTGCTTCTTTACTAATTTTAGGTAATGCATGGCTGTGACCTCGAATGCCCTTGTCAGTACCAAAATGCAACGAATACTAACATTTGCTTTTTGTGCGTGTGGTCTTCGTTTATGTACTTGAAGGGGCGTTTACTTTTGAGAACATGGCAACGATGGCTTTGGCAGTTAATCTAGTAACATACTTTACTGAGGTGATGCACTTCAACATAGCCGATGCAGCGAACCAATTGACAAACTACATGGGCACTAGCTACATTCTTACCATCCTCATGGCCTTCTTAGCAGACACTTACATTGGCAGATTCAAAACAGTTCTTGTGGCAACATGCATCGAGGCTTTAGTAAGTATCGTATAGGTTACTAGTTTTCGAATAAAGGGATTTCTTTCTTTTTTCTCCTTATACTTACGGAGACTCTGTTTGTCTAGGGGCTCGGATTGCTAGCATTGCAAGCTCACCATCGTCGCCTCAAACCCCCTCTCTGCAACATATTCGATCCAAACTCCAAATGTATTCAAGTTGGTGGAGGAAACGCTGCACTCCTCTTTGTGGCTCTCTACTTGGTCGCACTCGGCTCTGGAGGTGTAAAATCTGCTTTGCCCTCTCATGGTGCTGATCAGTTTGACGATAAGGATCCGGAAGAGACAAAACAAAAGTCGAGTTTCTTTAATTGGCTTCTTCTGGCTGTATGCATAGGAGGTGCAATTAGTTTGACCTTTTTCGTCTGGATCCAGGATCATAAAGGTTGGGACTGGGGTTTCTCTGTCAGCACCATAGCTATGTTCTTTGGGGTAGTAATGTTTGCTGTTGGATTACCGCAGTATCGATACCATGTTATCAATGGGAGTAGTGCCCTCACTGAAATTCTACAGGTATATAAAACATAAAACATAAAACATAAGTTTCATTGGATAGATCACATGTACTTACATCGATCTTTTTTCTTTGTTCGAAACAGGTTTACGTTGCAGCCATCCGCAACCGAAAGCTTCGTCTTCCCCAGGACTCTGATGAGCTCTATGAGATCAACAGAGACTCAGAGGCTGCAAACCAAGCCGAATTTCTATCTCACACTAGTGCTTTCAGGTTGCCTGCTGCTGAACTTATTACATCAAATTAGTTACTGAATCAGTACTAAAATTAAGAACATTGTTCATTTACTAGGTTCTTGGACAAAGCAGCCATCCAAACATCTTTAGCACCCGACACGCCAACGCCAACGCCAACGCCAAGTCCATGGAAGCTCTGCAGAGTCACACAAGTGGAAAATGCTAAAATCTTACTAAACATGGTTCCAATCTTTTGCTGCAGCATAATCATGACTCTGTGCTTGGCTCAGCTCCAAACCTTCTCAGTCCAGCAGGGTGTGACCATGGACACGAGCATCACCAAGCATTTCAAGATACCACCCGCGTCTCTCCCCATCATTCCTGTCGCGTTCCTGGTGATCATCATCCCAGTATACGACAGAGTTGTCGTCCCATTTGCACGAAAGTTCACAGGCATCCCAACCGGCATAACACACCTGCAACGAGTAGGAGTCGGGCTCATCCTATCATGTCTGTCCATGGCAGTGGCAGCAATCGTGGAACATAAGCGAAAACAGGTCGCGAAAGACCACAACATGCTTGATGCAATCCCATTGTTGCAGCCGCCAATCCCAATCAGCGTGTTTTGGCTGTCGTTTCAGTACTTCATATTCGGGATAGCTGACATGTTCACTTATGTCGGGCTGCTGGAATTTTTCTATTCCCAAGTGCCGAAAGATCTTAAGTCAATCTCGAGCTGTTTCCTTTGGACGTCAATGGCTCTTGGTTACTTCCTCAGCACCATTATTGTGAAGATAGTGAACAGCGCAACGAAGGACATCACGAGGAGCGGAGGATGGCTGGCCGGAAATAAGATCAACAGGGGGCATTTGAATCTGTTCTATTGGCTGCTTTCCATATTGAGCCTGCTTAATTTCTGTATCTATCTGTTCGTTTCAACGAGGTACAAGTACAGACAAGAGGCCCCTGAAATTACAAGTGAGAGTAAGGTGCATCATGACATGCAGAATGTAGAGCCATAGTACTCGTTATCTTTGAGGTTGTGTTTTGAGGAAGATTCAACATGGGCAGTAGAAGTAGAGGGAGTTCTTGGACAAAAGCTTAAGAAAATCTGCCTAATTACCCTAGTATTAATTACTGTGTAGTTTTAAATTTCGTTTTGATTGTTTAAGGAATAAACTAGCTTTATTTCAGATTTTAAGGTTTGAAGACTTTATGGAGCTGGATACTTATTTTCTGGCCTCCTATTACAATTTATATATACAATATGAATAGAAAAAAAAAATTAAAAAAAAAAACTAAATTAATCAGTCCCTTCAGCCCGAAAAATTCTTATACTAATAGAATTGATGAAATTACATCAATTATAGTATAAATATAATACATTTATTATATAATTAATTTTTTTAAAATTATACGTTGATCACATAAAAATTTTACTTGTTATATAATAATTTAAAATTCAACCTAACTCAATCTAGATTGAAATTTTCATGATACATCCCGATATTTAAGATTTTATTGTTTGAACAACACAGCCTCCGTCGATGACGTCCCATTGGCAAGAGGTTTTTAAGCGATTTCAGACACCTCGATTTCATGCATGGCTACGTGGAAACTGGACAACAACCCACCTCAAATAAAGCGAAGATCTCAACCAAGACCCGGAATATACTTATACATATCTCAACTTTATTGATGAGAAGAAAACAGTAAAAGCTGAAAATCAACCCGGAAGCGGTTAAAATGGCTTCAAGCGACGCAAATCCAGGCGCAATGCCGCCCGGCGACGGGTCAGTGCCGCCGGGTAAACCGATGACTGTGGGGCATCATATCGTCGATAAGGGGGCTGAGATGATGCAGTCCCTTAAACCCATCAAGAAGATGAGCCAGCACGTCTGCACCTTCGCCATTTACAGCCACGACATGACCCGCCAGATCCAGACCCACCACTACGTCACCCGACTCAACCAGGACTTCCTCCAGTGCGCCGTTTATGACTCCGACGACTCCTCCGCCCGCCTCATCGGTAAATATTCCAATTATTTATTTTAGTATTTTCTCAACAATTTTCACATTAATCGTCGCCGCTGGAAATTGCTGGTAGGCGTGGAGTACATAATATCAGATCGAGTTCTTGACACCCTTCCACCTGATGAACAGAAGCTTTGGCATTCTCACGGCTACGAGGTGGGTACTACTTTTTTTTATTTTTATTGTTATTAAAATCTCCATGAATTATATTTTAATTTTATTGTGTAAAATACGGTGCCAGATCACATCTGGGCTGTGGAGGAACCCTCGGGTTCCTGAGATGATTCAGAAGCCGGAACTCAAAGACTTAGCCCGCACCTACGGCAAATTTTGGTGTACTTGGCAGGTTGATAGAGGTAATTAACTAATTAATCATGGGATTAATTGATATCTTGGACAAATTAAGATTGATGATTAAGTATCCAAGTGGGGTTGTTGAAGGGCAGGTGATAGACTACCGCTGGGTGCGCCGGCGCTGATGATGTCACCGCAAGGAGTGGACATGGGGATGATTAAGGCAGAGCTGATTCAGAAGAGGGATGAGAAATACAAGATATCATCTGATGAACTGAGGACGAGGATAGATATTCCGGTGCCTGAGGCCACAAGTCCTTATCCCGACTATTGGATGCAGACGGGGAAAGGTTTCGCCGTCGATGTCCAGAGCACAGAGATGAAATACACGGCCCCGTTTCCCTGATTGCATCCATATGTACTTATGCTTTTAAATCCTGTAAATATATGCATTATAAGGTACTTAAGAATGGAAATTCTGGTCTTTTCCCGGATTTATGAGTTGTAATTTTTGACTGAATATTTGTCGCATTTTCAGTACTTTTGAAAACGGCAAGCGGTAGGGTGAGTTGATGATGAATTTCTATTGGCAAAAATATAACCCGGAAAATGAGAATACTCTCTCTCGCTTCTTTCAGAATTTTCTTATCTTCAACCATAACAAACAGTGATAAAGTACTCCCAATTATTCATGGCCAAAATTTTATAGTGGTCTTTAATCTGGAAACTGCTTCTGTTCAAATGATCTCTTGTGACCGGGGTTCCTGTATTTTGAAGTGTTTCGGACAAGAATATTCCATTTCATTTGATTTGGTCAATCTAAAGAATGTTCCAAATTTGGGCAGTGTGCGTTATTCAGTTAACCGGCTAATATTAATCAAATCGAATTACTATTCAGTTAATCACCTAATATTAATCGAATCGAATTATTTTTTGGTACGCATAACAAATACTGTTCTAATTAATATTGATCGATGTGTTACTGTTCTAGTGAATACTGATGGAATCGAATTATTTTTTGGTATATACCAAATACTGTTCTGGGGATTAAATTTTTCGGCATTTTTGTTCAGGCTAACACTGATCCCATCGAATTTTTCAGTACACACCGACTACTGTTCTGACTGATACTGATCGGATTGAATTCTTTGGTACATACCGAATATCGGGATTAGATAATTACTTTTTTGAGAATTTTAGTATGTTTTTGGTACGTAAGGAAACCGAATGGAATTAAGTAATTATTGTTTAACAAATTCAGTATTTCCATAAGTAATTATTGTTTAACAAATTCAGTATTTAGCAAGGTACTAACTTTTTGTGTCGTATACTGAATTAATGTATCAATTACCAAAATTTTAAAAAATAATATATATAATAAATAAAAATTAAATATTTTATATAACAGGATAAACTTAATGTTTTAATTAATTTAAATTAACTGATCAAGTATTTGGGTTAATAAATATTAAGTAATAACTTAAAATAAAACTGAATATCTAATAAGTAATATCAATTATTTCATTAAAATCCTGTTAGTTCAGTAAAATTCGAATCGAATCAAATTTCCATTCTTACTGAAATTCGATTCGATATTCGAAAGGTTGGCGACCAATTGATCAAAATTTCAGTTCAGTTCAATTTTAGTTTTATCGAATTAAATTAATTAGGAATTGATCAAAATTTCAGTTCAGTTCGATTTTAGTTTTATCGAATTAAATTAATTAGGAAGGTGACCATTGGAGTTCTGGTACATGATCCATATGTGAAGGCTGCCTGCCTCAATATTGGTTTGGCCTTCTCTCCAAATTTTGGAGTGTATACCTGATACTTAATCTTTTTCTTACAATAAAAACTTCAGACTTCACTTTGATTCAATGAGATAATTTTGTTGGACTTAAATGGAATTATTTATATTTTACATTAATAGAAAATACAATAAAATTTATACATTAATTAAGCCTAGTTATTGGATCGTCGGTCATTTCCAGTATAGCGACGTCATGAATTCTAATTGTTTGCGAGTCAAATAAGGTAAAACGTGTCCGAAGCAAAGGCAGACAGCATCGTACTTGTTGAACACCTGCCGTGAGGCCCCATCAAATCTCAGCCACCTCGACAGCCCCTGCATCTCTACGTGGCCGCTCCACACTTCTCTTCCTTCCTCTATATCACTCTCAAAACTCAAGCTCCTTCCATCTCTGCACACAGCTATTAACGCACAAATATATCAACAAGAAAAAGAGACGCCTATCCTATGGCTACAACCGAGGGAACGACGGGTATGTCCGGCGCCGGTGGAGAGCAGATCCCGCCGGGGAAGCCGATGAGCATGGAGCAGCACATGCTGGACAAAGGGGCTCAGATGATGCAATCTTTGAAGCCCATCAAGCACATCAACCAGCACGTCTGCACTTTCGCTCTCTACAGCCATGACATGTCTCGCCAAATCGAGACTCACCATTATGTCACCCGCCTCAACCAAGACTTCCTCCAGTGCGCCGTTTACGACTCCGACGACTCCACCGCCCGCCTCATCGGTCCTTTATTTAATTCTTTCTTGTTTACAGAAAAGCTTTTGTAATTAATTATGAATTAATGTGGATGCATGGTGCAGGCGTGGAGTACATTATATCTGGTGGAATATTTGAGAGCTTATCTCCAGAAGAACAGAAACTATGGCATTCCCATGCACATGAGATAAAATCAGGACTTTGGGTGAATCCTCGGGTTCCAGAAATGGTTGTCAGGCCCGAGCTTGAAAATCTTGCCAAGACCTACGGCAAGTTCTGGTGCACCTGGCAGACTGACAGAGGTATATATATCTATTGTCAAAACTCCCTGCTTTGGAGAATTAATTACTCGTAAACTAATTGTAGGTGATAAGCTTCCAATGGGTCCGCCGGCGCTGATGATGTCGCCGCAAGAGCTGGATTTGGGGATTGTGAAGCTGGATCTAGTGAAAAAGAGGGATGACAAGTACAACATATCAACGGACGCTCTCAAGACTGCGAGGGCCGAACTTCCGGCGCCGGAGCGAATTAATCCGCAGGCAGATTACTGGAAACAGAACGGGAAGGGGTTCGCAATCGACGTGGAGAGTACAGAGATGAAGAAAATAACAGCATTCCCATGAGGAGAGACGTGGAAGCCTGACAATGTCGTGGAGTTGTTTACGTAAATAGCTAGTGGGTTTTGTTGGTATGGGTTATATGTGTACGTACGAAATAGCTACTGGGTTATGGTGGTAAATGGTACCCTGTGCTTCCTCACATGTACACTGCTTATGCCCTTTTCTTTTCTTCAACTTTTGTTGAAAATGCTACTCTACTTGGGATGATGACGATGGTGATCGATATTTCCTAGTCCTATATCCGGAGGTTTTTAGATGTAACTAAAAGTTTGAAAAGCATTAATCTCGAAATACTGTTGTGTATATTTATTCAAACTTATAATTTTTAGCAACTTTTGAAATTTTATTAATTATTAATTTGTTTTCTACTACCTTCACTAAGTTTTGTCATTTTATTATGTAGGAAATTATAATGATGTATTCTTTGAAATAAGATTTAATATTCTCATAAGATTTATATATTGATATCAGTATTTTGAAATAAAGCTATTTAATTAAAAATTCAAATAGGTTAGTTAACAATTGAATTTAAATTGAAGTTCATAAAAGAAAATGTGCTTAGATTAGTCCTTATCAAAGTTGAGTATATTTAAGATTAATATATTTTCTTTTATTTTGAACTAGTACACATTTAAGTGTATGATATTAAAGTTCAATGGTATTAGAGTCTGTCGGGAAACTAGTACACATTTAAGTGTATGATATTAGTTTCGCATTTAAGTTCAATGTTATTAAAGTCCAAAAGAAATTGGCTCGTTGGGAAATTAGTACACATGTAAGTGTATGAAATTAAAGTCTTAACAGAAATTAATTCAACTTTTCATGTCATAGAAAAATATGACCACTATAAATTGTAACATACAACACAATAAATATAAGCCACAAGACTCGCAACATTACAAATATATACTACAAATAAAAAAGAATTAAATTTAAAATTTGAGACCATGATAAAGTTGATATGATGTTTGATTTTTCATAAATTCGAAGTGAATTATATATCTGCATTAAAAACAATAAGATAACTTGTAATTTATATATCTATATTTGATGTGGAGAAAAATTATATTTACAAAAAGACCCTCCAATTTGTGGGTAATTATGCAAGAATCCCAAATAGAAGTTGAAGGAGGTTAGAAGAGAAGTTGAAGGAAGTTGAGAGAAGGGAGGTTTAGAAAGAAGTGGGCAAGCAAAATGACGAAAATACCCCTAGCAGATAAACTTTTAGGCCGTAGGATCAAAGAGCAACGTTGTAATTTCACCCCCAAAAATTTACTATAAATAGGGGGTGAGTCACCCCAAAAAATTTACTATAAATAGAGGGTGAATTTATTGTAAACTCACCTTTTTAATGAATAAGAATAGCAACTTTTATATTTTTCATTTAGCTTCTTTAGCTTCTTGAATTGATTTGGTGCGCACGTGCTTAGGCTACGTACTTTTCGATTTATATACCATCAATATTAAAAACAACAAGTTGCGATCACTTGTAAAATTTTTCTGAATTATATATACGCATCAAAAATAATTTTATGAATTACACATCCCATCAAAATAAAAACTTTTCTGGATTATATATACGTCATCAGAAATAATTTTATGGATTATACATCCCATCAAAATGAAGTTTCGAGCCAATTCTGAATTATATATCCGCATCAACAACAAGTTTCGAGCCAAAATTTAGACGAAGAATTAGGATAATAGTGCTCAATTTTTGTAACACTTTCACGTTAAATTTGTAAAATTTTATTTTTTTCTCTAATCTTATAATTGTTTCGGTCCATTCCACATTATCCGACGGTCTCCATGTGATTGTCCAGCTCATCTAATCCGTATTCCTCCACCACCTCGCCAGTCGCCACCCCACCATGGCCAGATCCCCTGCGTAAAACCGCCGAAGAGAACAACGCAAAAATAAATAAAAAAAGAGAAAACCCAATTTCGAGAACTCCAACTCACCATACAGCAGATTTAGGTCTACATCTCCGTTTCTGGAATACTTGGAAGCTTTCTTCTCATCTACACAATATTCATGGAGACAACAACCAGTACTCCGGGCGAAGTCAAGAAAGATGTTTATTCGGTGTGGGCGCTTCCGCCGGAGGAATTGACTCCGCGCCTAAAGAAATTGATGGAGGGTCTCAGATCGGAGTTCGGTGGGCCGGTGTTCGAGCCGCACGTGACGGTCGTCGGCGCTATTAGCTTAACGGAGAGCGAGGCGCGTGATAAGTTCAACAAGGCTTGCGACGAACTCAAGGCGTATAACGCTAGTGTGGAGAAAGTTGACACCGGCACTTTCTTTTATCAGTGCGTTTTTCTTCGGCTTCATCCAACGCCTGAGGTAACGTTTGTATAAGCTACTTTCTTACGGTAAATTTGTTTGTAAATTGAAATTGGTGGGGGCGGAGGATTAGGATTGGTTTGGTTTGGTTACTGCGCGCTGATCAAACAAGATTGGGAGACACCGTTAATTGCGAGGTCAAGAGTTCTGCGATTAACGTGCTTTTGAGTTGTTTTATAGGCTGAATTTGATCATATGCTCTCGACTTTTGACTTCTGAGCACTATAAGATCACCGTCTTCTTAGCTTGTAAAATTATATAATATGATATCAAGATGGCCTTTAGCCTGAGACGGAACATCAAAAAAGTTGATTGCTTGGGCAACTGTGGATAATGGGAGAAAAATAATCTAACAGAAGAAAGAAAGAAATCCAAAGCTAACTTGGAAGGATGGAGGGAAAATTATGTTGGACTACTCTACTTTTCTCTTTTTTCAGCTAAAAATGTTAGTAAGTCGCCATTTTTCCTCTTAGTGAGGATGTACGAAGCATTTATGTCTTGCTGTGGCATTGAAAATGATATTGCATCAATTTCATTGAATTTTGAAAGAAAGAGAGATGTAATACAGAGGTAGAAGAATAAGTGATCCTGTGGTAAGCTGGTGACAAGATGTTACAGTGAAATCATTTGCTATTTCACAAATGATAACTAGAGGCCTTGTGTCTCTATCATGCTCCACTCATGGGGTATAATGGATATGAAATCAACTGTGTGTTAACATTAGTGTTGTGGAACTCCTTTAAAACAGGTGGTCAAGGCTAGTGCGCATTGCTGTGGTCATCTTGGTTACAAGAACTCAACCAGTAAGTTACCTTTCTATTGCTGAATGTCACTGCTCTGTTCTGTTTATTGTATGTAATTCACTCTCTTTCTCTGTGTCTCTGTAAATTGGGTATATGCATCTCTGATAAGGCAGGAAAAAGGATGTGCATAAGCATAAAATATTACACAATTACATAGATTATGTTAGTCACGTTGTCAGAGAAAAAGAAGACGACCAATAATCAGAAGTAGTGAGAAAAATTGATACATGAGTCTTACCACCTGCAAGATATTCTTGAGTAAAACCAAAACTGACTGACGAAACTGTAAGTGATCTTTATATTTGAAAGGAAAGGCAGAAAAAGGGTGATTAGAAATCTAAAACTGCTCAACACATGAAATTTCTGCATAACTTCATGATATCTGTATTTTTTAATTGCTCATTTCTCTCGTGCGAATTGGCTCATTTATCTTACTAGGAATAAAGTGGAGAGTTTGGTAGATTTAAAACCATAACAATGTAATAATGTTGTAGTGATTCATAGTGGTAGTGGAACTGGTTATTCTCAGCTTGCAGTGTAGTTGCTTTTTCAAAAGTGCTCTGCTTCAAACATGGTTAACTGAGTTAACTGCGCTCATTTATATAATTTATCTTCTAGTAGCGGTGAACCCCTTGCTGCCTTAAGGAAACACGGGAAGAATATTGTATGGATAGTTTTCTGCTTATTTACGATGAGTACTAAATGGTTCTGCTGACCTGTTTCACCTTTCCAGCCTATATGCCGCATTTGAGCCTCCTCTATGGGGATTTAACAGATGAAGAGAAGAAAAGTGCTCAAGAGAAAGCTTATGTTCTTGATGAAAGCGTTGGCAGCTTAAATTTCCAGATATCTCGCTTAGCATTGTATAAAACTGACACTGAAGACAAGAGCTGCAAATCTTGGGAGAAGGTGGCTGAACGCGAGCTCCAACCTTAATAGGTACATGAGAGTTGGCTTTGATCAACCGATGCCTACCTCCTAGTCCTCTAAACCATGAATAAGATGGTTCATGTGTAAATGTAAATTGATACTGGCTAAATGCTGTTATGCCAGTTTTATGGTGTTTGCTATTTGATTTGGTGTTTTTCCCCCTTCAGTTTCCCTCTTCCATTACTTAGTAAGTTATTGCAAGATCTGACTTGGACAACTGTAACTTTGTGATATCCATGCATGAGGAAATTATAGACAATTATCCCCACATAGCGGGAAAAATTTAGAAAATCGAACCAAGCTATGTTAAATGCATTTTTTTTATGAAAGGAAATATTTCACTTGTGAGGCCCATTTTTGTGCCAACTTCAGAGCAGGCTTTTTGATGAGAAGTAAGTATCCCAAACATGAAATGATCAAAGGTTGAGCTGATCTTAAAATGCGTTTTACTAGGATTTTAGTTGAGTGGAGACATGTAATAACAGTATTCTCTGGTATCTAATAAGATGTCTGAAGTAATTAAGACATTTAATTGTAAATAATCGAGTAATGATATAATTTACGGTAAAAGCTCATTGGCACGTTTGGTACAATATGCAATATTTAGATTAGTCTTAACTATACTCTTTGACGGTTAAACTAAATTATCAGTGCTCATGATTTATCTTCTACTTCAGCTTCTAAAGAGAAACGTCAGGCACTAATCTAATTTTAATTTTTATTTTTTTTTTATTTATTAAATTGTATTTGTTCAGATATTGATATTTGACAATACAAATTATAATAAATTCATTTCAATATTTAACAATATTTATCGCTTTACACTTAAAAAAAAATAAAAAATGTCCCAGGGTAAATGTTTTGGTTATAAGTGTTGTTCCAAATCCAATAGATTCACTCCCCAAGCATTTTCATTCATTCACATTCGCTCTCGTCTTTTTTGCTTCTCGCTCTTCAATAGACGCTACGCAGCTTCTCATTGAAGAAAAATGGCATTGATCTCACCTTCTCGGTTAGAGAGGTGATTTCGGGTATCCGGTTTACTCGTTTTTTACGTTTAAGGATTCTCCTGTCTTCTTTGAATTGTTTCAGATGGAGATTCACAAGGATTGTTAATGTATCAGCAACAAGTTGTTCAACAATGTGAGACTTCGTCGTTTGAGTAACTGTTTTGACGGTTATGTTGTGGACTAGGCGCGTATCAGATTTCTTGTTTTCTGGAATTCAAGAGTGAAGAACCATCTTCTCTTTTCTTGAGATTGCTCTTGTTTTTTCTTGATAATTTGATTAAAACGTTTCCTTGAAATCTTGAATTGGTTTATATTTAATTCATAAGTTGGCAGTAATAGTCGATTCAACAACACTTATCTTGATCTTGATTAGTCAACATTCAAGATCGTTTCTGGATTTCAAGAGTCATCTTATCTTTCTTGATAAGTCAGTACAATCGCTTCTTGAATTGAAGGGTCATATCTGATCTTTTGACAGTTGGGTAACTTGAATCTTGATGATGAGTTAACGGATTTGTTTAAGTTTTTGGTGCCATGCAATTCTTTATTTACTTTAACCAACTTGTTTTTCAAACACGCCACATTATGTACACTTGTTTTGATATATTGATTTATGTATTATTTATTCTTTTACTTGTGTTTATTGTTTCTTAATTGTACAGCATGAAGGCATGACCATGTAGTCTGTCTCTTAAGTCTATTATCTTTAACATTATGAAGGATATGTCAGCATCAGAAACATATGCCCCAAAGGACTTGATAACCTTGTCAGTCTACAGGTTTTATGCTATAAGGAAAGGCGACTTTATTCGTACACTGCATACAGTGATTTGCTTGCTAATGATGGGATCAGCTACATGACATGATTCCATGCACAAAGGAGTGATATATCTAACCCAACTTTTACAGGATTGCATGTTGTTTGCCTCCGTGTTGCCTTTTAGTTTACTGTTTATTTATTTGTATCCTGAGTTCCAAATCTCCTATGTTCAGGACATCATATTTACTGATGAAATTTGCTTATACGACTGAAAAGTTTTGCAGAAGAGTTGCTTATTTGGATTACCAAATTCAATTACTACAATATGGAAAGGTCTTCTGGTTTTGCATTCAATCTATCCTGTTAAATCAATGCTTAATTTATGTAGGTATGTCTGTATTTTGGTGCATATACTAGTGTTCTTTTCTAATGGCATAAACTTGCTTAAGCAGCCTCATTGCAGATGCCCCACGTTGAAAAATTCATGATATGATCAAGCTAGTGGAGAAACATGCCGATGGTGCAAATGATTAGTCTGTCTCTTATATGTGCCATAGATTTTTGTCATGTGGGAAAAACTTTCAAAACTGAGTCTTTGTTTTTCCACGTCGCCTTCTCAATTTGGGTGTTTATGTCTATATGGCGTCTCTCATTAGCTGGCATGCACAAAATGCCCTTGAGGTGCTAGACTATGAGATTGTCAGTAGTGAAATAATAAACTTGTATTGCTGATTAAAGAAAAAAAGAGATACTTTGCCGTGTTTTTCATAATAGTCAGTGTTGTAAAAAGTATTACAAACATTCTCTTCCATTCTATCTTCTTTTCCACGCTGGGGTTAGTTTGATACAGTTGTGTTATGTCTCAAAATTTCTTGAGATACCTATAGAACTTAAGTCTATCTAGTTACCAAATTCTTGTCCCCAATCCTGGTCATATTTCCGTTTGTTAGGCAGTGTTACTTAGCTCTCTGTAGTCCAATGAACTTAGAGAAAAAGAGGGAGAAGCGAAGAAGATTAAATAGCATTGACTGATGACGAAAATGCGAGGGTAAGGTGCTGAAGTAGCGGCACTGATCAACGAAGAGTGAGAATGGTTTCTGTATAATATAAAAAGGTAGACTCTAACTCATTCCTATTGCATAACAAATTGCATATTGCTTGATAAGTCCGACTAGATTCTCCCAGTTAATTTGTACTCTAAGATGGTTCAGTCAAAATTTATATAATTTTAGTCTTATTATATACCGCCTAGTGGTCAGTTTCTTTGCTAACTTTTCTTCAAAAAATTTCTTTGGTTTTATTTAGGTAATTCACTTTTGTCTGACAGAATACTTTTCCAGGAAACCTTTGCATAGCTTCTTGGGGTGGATGCAAGTTCCTGTTAAAACACTCAGGGAGGAGGCTGCTGATGGGGACAAAGTATGAGGTCTTTAAACAGACAACATATTTGATACTTCTTTATGACCTGGTCTTTCCTAACTTACTGGATTTCTGAGGGTGCTTAGAGAAGAGCTTTCTTTGCTTCAGAAAACACGACTTATCCGAATGTTGTTGGGGTGGACAAAAGTTGCTATTAAAACCATCCAGGGAGGGGGCTACTGGTGAGGATAAAGTAGAGGTCTTTAAACAGCCAGATGTTTGGAGATGAGCTTCCTTCGCTTCAGAAAATACAACATCCAAATGTTCTCCAGTTTCTTGGTGTTGTAATGTGAAGTAGTCCTATGATGATTGTGACGGAATATTTACCAAAGGTATCCATTAGGAAGCTCTTATCATTATTGGTTCCTCTTTTCAATTTTGCTTTTGAAAAGCTTGGTTATATATTTATCATACTTGTCTTTGCTAGCTATATATATGTGTATGTTTTGTTGGTAAAAATAAATAAGCATTTTGCTCTGCATAGTTTTCCTCGTTTAATTAATTCTGGGATCATGAAAAATGACAAAAGTCATGGCATTGAGATTCTAATGGTTGCTCTAGTTTCATCCCTGGTTTTCCTTACATTATTATGAAATATGATAATTTTTCTTTTTCCAATGGTGTCATTGCCTTTTTGCTTTTATACTATACTGTTTTTTACTGCATTCATTACTATGGGCGTGGTTCATACATGTGAAGAATCTAGAAGAGTATGTAATTTCTTTCTTCTTTTTTGTCTTTACTATGATATTATCAAGCTGTGAATGTTTTCTAGACTCCTGATATGAAGAAACATCTTTCTCCTCATCATTATGTAAACTATAAGATGTTTTATTGATCTTCTTGTCCATAAACCTTCCTTTTCTCTATTAGTATTTGTTCTTGTGTGCCTGAAATGCTTTTGATTAGGATATTCCAAACAGTAATACTGGAGGGACAGAGAGATGCTCCGTGACGAATTGCGGAGACACAGTATAATCTGATGCTTCCAGCATCCACACTTTCCTTCCTTTCAATACTCATGGTCATTGTTAGTGGTTTGCATGCAATGACAACATTAACAAGTAGTTCTACTCTTCTTTACACTGTGTTACAGATTGATCGAAGAGTGTTGGAGTGAGACTGACTTTAAGCAAATCATTCCTCGGCTGGAGGCCATATACAACAGCGTTTGCCCATATAGAAGAAAACGTCTTTCTGTTCCCCTATCTCCTCCTTCACTCCTCTCTCAATGGCCTCCCTCTGCTCTTTCTTCCTCATCTGTTTCCTTTAGTTTGTTTTGTGTGAGATTGATGCATATGAATGTTGATGGATGCTACTGCAACTGGGTGACTTAAGTTATCTTTCATTACTAGATTTTTGATGTTCGAGTACCATGAATGAAAATGCATGAGTGCTAAAAGTTTCAAACAAATCTGTTTAGTGTTGAATCCCTTTAAGATTATGAAGAGAGCAATGAAGACGGAAATATTTTGTTTTAACATGCTGATATTTAATGGGCGAGG
Organism: Sesamum alatum; assembly: GCA_034509735.1. Classification (NCBI taxonomy): domain Eukaryota; kingdom Viridiplantae; phylum Streptophyta; class Magnoliopsida; order Lamiales; family Pedaliaceae; genus Sesamum; species Sesamum alatum. The sequence goes on from JACGWO010000001.1 coordinate 57,052,028, forward strand.
CCCCAGTATCTTGTCAATCTAACAGAATATGATTATAGTAGTCGGTTACATTAGTAATTATGGCCTAATGTGTATTCAGAATTTGGACTGGGACGACCTCGTCCATCTAGATATGCTCTTTCTTGGCCTGACTGTGCAGGAGTGATCGTTTTTCTACTTAATGACGAAAATACATTTGTACTTGAATTTAACATTTGTGTGAGGCGTAAATAGGATGGACCTGTCAATAATCATTTTATTGAATTTCCTTATATAAGTTATTGATTTATTATGTATTGTTGGATATCAGTTAAACTTGTCAATCAGCAAGCCGCTGCAGCATCCATAGCTGGAGGTGATAATTGAGGTGTGGGGGGGTGCGGAGCATTAAATGGATTAGGTGCTCACATTGAAGTCCTGCAAGACTTCAACATCAAGAAGCCCGAAATGATATCAGAGTTTGATCTTCGTGGTCCCCTTTTAAGAAAGAATATTGGTTCTCAATTTACTTAAGGAATGTGAGTACTTTTTCTCTCTTGTTCAAAATCAATAAGCAAAACTTATCTGCGCAAAGAAATAATTCCCTTTTCAAACTTTCACCACCATTCCTTTCTGTTGTGGGTGTTGTGAGGAATCTCTCATCAAATCCAGTGGAGGAGTTGGGTCCTTGATTCTGAATAAAGTCTGCCTTTTCGCGTTCCACTCTCAGCAAAAGTGAAATACTTATTGTTGATCATGTATAGATACGCTGTGTAATCATCCTGGTTTTAGAAGACTTACAATTCTTGGCGGTTATACATCCAGCTACCTTATTCTCTTCTATGTAATCGAACATTTTTCGTTTTTGAGTATATAATAGAAAGAAGTATGGACCGGTAGCAGCTGGTAATATGTAGATTTAAGTTCACATGATAAGAGTAGCAGAAGTCAAGTCATTGGACGTGGGAATGATATGCGTATAAACATATATTGTGATGGATGTAGCTTTCATCACTGTGGTCCTCACAGCTAGATACGAAGAAGATTTTCTTGTTGTAAGCCAATAGGAAGTTGTTTTGGCCTTTGGGAGTTCTTGTTCAATTACTACAACCTTTGTAGTTCGTTCATCATCTCATATTTCTGCAGGGGTCATTTCATTTCTCCAATGGCAAGTGCATCAGGATATCTTCATAAAGTGTATTCATCCAAATACTGGAAAGGAAAGAAAACAATTGTCTATCAACTCTTCATCTCAATCATTAATCCAAAATCCAGGGTAAATATGTGTTAAGAAATAGCAGTAAGAGAATTATATGCCCAAGATTTTTTTTAATTAGTTTTGTATGGCGTTGATATCATGTGGTCTACCTTTTAGTACAGATTGAAGAGCAAAAGTAGACACACCCCATATGAACCCTACGGGGGCCCTCAATCAACGGTTTGGCATTCTCAATCTTTCTCACCTTCCAATTACATAATACACCGCTTCTGATGATCAATGCCCTCTTCCTCTTCATCTTTTTTATAACCAATCCAACTCGTACGTTGATAAATTTTAATTTAAATTGAGTCTGATCAGACCTGATCTGATAAGAAATTACTATCGTTGTCTTTCTTGTTTCCTTCTTCACCTCGTTTACCCTTCTGCATTAAAACAACAATACAACATAACATATTCTACATCAATCTGAACCCACCCAAATAATCAATTTGGTTTTAGATATATATATATATAGGAGGGGGCGCGACAATACTATTATCTATATATATGTTATTCGGTTTAGCACGCGTTGGATGAGTTGTCATAGCAATACCAAGCATGGCCCTTGTTCGGTAGAGAATTCGAATGACCTCTCTCTCTTTCTTGACAATTGGTTTTATTTAGCTAGACAAGTTCCAAAGGCCAATGAGAAGAGGATAGCACCATTCCAGTTGCTAGGTCAACTCATATCATAAGACACCTAAACCCAATTCTCATCAATCAGTAACTGAAAATCCCTCATAAAAATTACTGCATTCTTGCATCAATACTGCCCAAGGTTTTTACCATTGATATAAACTTGAAGTTGTAGTAGAACACTGGATGTCACATGGCAGTGGCCTTCCTTCTCTTTTGTCATAGCTCTCATCAGCCCCCTGCTGCCTGTGCCTACTGCAGTTAGTTCAAGTGAGTAATGAGGGGCCCGGATCGACAGATGGGGACTTGGGAAATAATGAGAAATAGGCCACCTCCATATTATTACAACGCCCGTATAAAGCAGCGACTATTATTTACTTTTGCTGTACATAGTATGTTAAAGAGATTATATATGTTAAGTTCAGATAAACTAAAAAAACAAGTTAGTTTCTTTAATCGCAACATAGTATCCCGAAAACGAAATGGATAATTAGGGGATATATATATGTTAATTAATTAAAAGAGATGGATGGTGGAAAATAAGAGAGGGGAGTTTTATGTGTTATATTCCCATTTATGAAAGACAATAGAGAGTGAAGGATGAGGGAAAGCTAGTCTTAAGGCTCCATCATTCCATGAAATATCACTTTCAGGTTCCAAAGGGTCTTTTTCCACTCTACCATACTGTCCTTTTATCTTTCTTACCCATAATGTGTGTTCTTCTAACTCCCATCATACTTAATTATTTCACAAACACAAAAAGTTCTTGTACTATTACACAAAAACCCCATAACTAATTATTATTATTGTCAAAAAGACAAAAAACAAGATGAGAGGAATGGTGAGAGGGGAGGGAAATTAAACCACTGCTATAAGCTATAGGTGAGGTACAAATTAAGCCATAAGTACATGAATAAGTTGAGATTAGGATGAAACAAATATCACGTTTACTTTATATGTTTGTATATATATATATCCACAACTTCATCAGTGCATAGCTTCATTTCATCTCCTTCATCTCTATCCTTGAGCACAAGGCAGAAATTTTGAGGTTGTCTGCTCAATATACCTTAAACCTCTCCCTTATTACATATATCAGGCTACTGCAAATACAAGAATATTTCCATTTCAAAATGTTTTGTTCATGAGTAGTGCTAATTCTTCAGCTCTACAGTTTTCAATTGATTTCTTCATTTCACACATCCAAATTGTTACAAGATATGTGTATCTCTCTTTACATATATACACTTAAAACTGCATACATGAAATATAATTGCTATTCTGTGTGATACTTGCAAGATAAAATCTTGGTTCTTGTTTTTGTTTTTTCGTTGCCTTAACATGATGTTGTAAAAGCTGTTAAAGTAGTTTCATCACCTGCGAAGAAGTTGCGTGACGTTTTTGGTGGTGTGCAGGAAGAATGGAATTCCCAAGCTGTGATCAATCAAGGGAAATGTCTCCCCAGAGGAAAAACGGAAGGGGGAAGATTGAGATCAAGCGGATCGAGAACACGACGAATCGTCAAGTCACCTTCTGCAAACGCCGCAATGGCCTGCTCAAGAAAGCCTATGAATTGTCTGTGCTGTGTGACGCTGAGGTTGCCTTGATTGTCTTCTCTAGCAGAGGCCGTCTCTATGAGTATGCAAACAACAGGTATATATATATATATACACATACATCATTTTTATAAAAGCTTCGATCTTGGGGGTGGGGGGGATCTGGGCCAAGCTTGTTTCATGGTTTCCAGTTTGATCTTTTTCTTTTCTTGGAACCCTTTTGTTTTATTTTTGTGTTTGAGTGAGGAAATTAAAAGAAGGATCGATCTAGGGCACTTTTTGTTGTGATTTTCTTTTGTTTCATCGAAAAGGGACAGTAGATTAATAGTTTTAAGTTTGATATGTTTATTGTGAGCTCTTTTCCATTTGAATTTTTTGGTGTGGGGATATTAGGGAAGATTTTGAGCTCATGTCCTGTACAGTTTGAGAGATTTTCTTGACATAGATTCAGTAGTCTTTCGCATTTTTCCTGTTTGGTTTTTTCCTTCACTGTGCTTTTGGGGTTTCTCTTTTTATAAAATCCCATTTGGTCCGTGTTTTGGTAAATGCCACAGATCTCTCCCAAACAGTGTAGCCTAAGCAAGAAATGGAAATTTGAGAAGGTATGATCATCATCATCATCACCAATTCATATCTCATATCTTCCTCCATTTGCTGTCAAGTTTTTCTCCCTCTCTCTTCTCTCTCTCTCTCTCTCACACACACACACACATATACACACACACATCTTTAAGAGCTATGTGAGTGGTAGCAAGATGTCAAGTTGTGATTTGTCATTCATCTCTTTGACGCTTCCTTAATGGCAAATCAGTCTTAGCATCAGCAAGGCAAACAGAAAAGGACTCTTGCAAGAAAGATGTCAACAGCCCTATTACAACCTTTTTTATTAGGGCTCCCCCACCCAACCCTATCTATGGTGACTTGATGTTTATTAGGGTTACCCAAACTTCAATATATTTATTAAATTCAAAGTTCCATTTTTAGGGTTTACTAAAACTTACCCTAATTAGGGTTTACTACTCTTAATCTTCCACGTCTCAAAAAAAAAAAAAAACAATGATTGTTGCTTTGTACAGATCTGATTTAACCAAACACCAAACTCTCTAAAGATTAAATCTTTTTGTGTGGGTTGTCTTGTTTCGATTTAGACACGGAAACGAAAATCTTCAATTTCATTTTTTTCTTTTGGGGGGTTCTTCCTTGTTCGGATCTAACCATGGGTTTTCTTGTTGGGTTAGAATTGAGCGTGGATATAGATTTGTGTGAGTGGCAAGAATCTTTGGTCACGTCATACACGATTTTCTTGTTCTTGACTTGTGACAAGAAAACAAGTAATAATGTGTAGCCCAGATTTTAAATTATGTCTGAAATGGGGAAAAATATATACAGGCCATGTTCTGTATGACATCTGCGTTTGAGGCTTTCACAAAGCTTCTGAAACTGTTGAGACTAAAAGAGGAAAGAAACAGAAGTGAGAGGGAGAGGGAGAGGGAAAGAGTCCCATTAACCAATCAAAACTCTTTCTTGATTCTTTCTTTAATTCTTCCCATGCATGGGAATGGCTGCTCCAAAATTGACGGTTCTGATGTATTCAGAATTTCATACTCAAAGGTCATAGACCCATCAGATTTTTCTTGGGCTCAACCTCAGCTAGGGTTCAAAAGTATGTAGTTGATGAGTATTATCCATGGTAGAATAAGAGGATTTTTCAAGTTGTGTCCTGGAAGTATGGGCCAATCATATTGCTAGGTTGAGTGCCAGGTGGGCAAGGGCAGCCAATCAGTGCTTCGAAGAAATTAAGGTAGCAGCAGACTGAGAAATGAGGGAGTTGTTGCCTCTGTGTTGTTGTTGGCTTTTCATTTCATTTTAGTACTATATTAAATCATGTCACTTAGACAATTTGAGTTGACAGAATAAAATCTGACCTCAAGAAACACTTACCCTTTTCAATCACTTTCTGTTCATTGCTTTTACCCATTGGTTTTTCTTCATTTCAAAGACCTACTCTTTTAATCTTGGAATATAAATATTAAAAAAGAATGGGGAAGAAAGAATTGGTAAAAATTTGATCTTTATTGCTCTAGAGTAAGTTTTGGACTTTGATCTAATTTGTATCTGATGCAAGAAGACTATTATTATATGGAATTTTATTACAGTGTGAAAGCAACCATTGAGAGGTACAAGAAAGCATCCTCTGATTCCTCAAACAATGGCTCTATATCCGAAGCCAATGCTCAGGTAATTCTTTATTTTGATGTGATTCCTATCAACAGATGTCCAGGCCTACATATGATTCCTTCTGCAAATATCCTTAAATTCTCCAAGAATTTATATTCTTCTGTTTTGGTAAGAGGGACGAGAAGAGTTATGATATTACATATTCCTAACATCTCGCATTTAGAGCTTATCAGCTATTGTCTTAAAATATTTACCAAACATTTATCACATCTTAATTATAAGCCCAGAAATATTTTATAAAATGTTTTGAAGAGCTTATAAGCTCACTCAAACGCTCTCTAAATTCAACTTCAAAGGAAAAAATAAATAAAAATTTAAAGGTGACACTTGATGGTAAGATGTACCTAATATTTTCATGTGATTACCTTAGTTATTGCCAAAGAGAACAAGTTAAAACCAAGTTTTAAGGTTAGCTTTCAGGTGTTCGAATATATGGTTTCTTTGTTAGTATCTTGGAAGGATCTGAATTCATGGATGGGATCAATTTTGAAAATTTATGTACGTAATTCAATTAATGCATCCGAAGAAGAGAATTAATTTTAAGCTTGTGAACAATGTATCAGTACTATCAGCAAGAAGCATCGAAACTGCGTGCTCAAATCAGTAATCTGCAGAATCAGAACAGGTAGCTACTTAGTTGTTCTCTACTGTTTGAACATGGATGTTAATTTTCTGGTACATTAATGTCTCCGTTATGACATACCGCTATATACATATTTTTTTGAATCAAATCAGGAACATGCTTGGTGAATCATTAGGGCCTTTGACACTGAGGGATCTCAAGAATCTGGAGAGCAGGGTCGAAAGAGGAATTAGCAGAATCCGCTCCAAGAAGGTTCATATGCACAAGTTTAATTAATATATATATATATATAATAATTTCATATAATTGGTTTTGATCACGACGTATAATTTCATATCATATAATTGTTAGCTGATGATAATGAACTGTGCTTATGAATCATGACTTGTTTCTCTCTCTCTCAGAATGAGTTGCTATTTGCTGAAATTGAGTACATGCAAAAGAGGGTAAGAAATCATATATTAACTCATTATTAATCTTATAATTATACTTAATTTAATAGTTGAAATGCTTTATTCCTTACCTACCCTACTACCATATACTATATAATCTCCTTGCCCATTTCTTTTTATTCCCATTTAATGTTCAAAATTAGTATGTGCTGCTCTTTAATTATAACATTCCATTTCTGCTCAAAATCTCAGCTATCTGATTATGCTTCTTTTATCATGTAAATAATACTGGCAGCAGGAGATTGACTTACATCACAACAATCAATTCCTTCGAGCTAAGGTCTCTCTCTCTCTCTCTCTCTCTCTCTCTCTCTCTCTCTCTCTCTCTCTCTCTCAGACACAGAGAGATATATATATATATATAGTGTGTGTGTGTGTGTGTTGTAAGAAAATAAATTTGAGGTGGATATGATAATTAATGTGTAGATAGCTGAAAGTGAGAGAGCCCAACAGCAGATGAATTTGATGCCTGGGAGTTCAGAGTTTGAGCTTGTTCATCAACAACCTCATCACCCGCCTTTCGATGCTCGAAACTATCTTCACGTCAATGGCCTGCACCCTAATGATCATGATTACCCTAGGCCAGACCAACCACCCCTCCAATTAGTGTAAGCATTTTAATTTAATCAAACCATAATATGTCCATCCATATATGTATATATTATTTCTGTCTGTATGTCTGAAACCTATGAATTGTTGTTAATCTTCTTCTTGGCAGCTGATACGTATAATTACTCTGCTGCTCCGTATAAATGTTTCCACCATAGTAATTAAGAACAAGCAATTAGCTAGCTTGGTGATTGGAGAAGAAGACAGATGGAACTCTCTGCGCCCCAATGGATCATGATCATGATCATGCTTCATTG